>CM060449.1:62999536-63599536 GCA_030545235.1 Helianthus tuberosus | reverse complement strand
TTCCCTTATACGGGCTTGGGGTACGATATATAAAATACCGCTTGGTCGGGCATTGAATTTTTAATCGTATGAAGGTTACTTTATTGAAATGACTCGTTTAAATTGTTTTGTTTGCTTAAAACCTTTGGGGGGGTTAATGACCATGTCCCGGATATCCTTGGCATCATTCATGAAATGGCCACGACCTTAGCACGGGGTGTAGGCGTACACCCGCCAGTGCATATATAAATAATAAGGTATAACCGCCGGTTACGAGAATAACTCGCCGCGGGACTATATCATGTGGTGTGTCTATTAATCTTTAACCCGGTGTTCAGCCCGGGCTACTGAACGTATAACGAACATGTAATTCTTTTACAAGTTTATATACAAATAATTATCCCAAGTTATAAAATGTTTTGTGCCTTGTGCACTCAAATCAATTTTTTTTAAACCTTTTCAAAATGAGTCAATTAATTGTATTTACCAGTGTAAACTGACGTATTTTCCCAAAAAGGCTAAGTGCAGGTACTACTCGAAATAGGCTGGCCTCTCCTTAGCATCAATAAGAGTCTCGCAAGCTTGGACGCATTTTAAATCTGATGAACTAAGTTTCCTTTTTTTTTTATCCGCCTGTGGATCTTTTACATTCCGTTGTAATACTTTGATATTACTTATATTCGGTTTGTAATATGATTCATTTTCGCTTCCGCTGTGCATTTAAAATTGTGTTGTTTGACTATGATGATATCAACTACGTCACGATACTCCCCACCAGGCCCACCGGCAATACGTGGAAATATCGGGGTGTGACAGTGCATGTGCTGGTACTGGATCTGGGTACTGTGGCATGGGTTCTTCCTAAGGATAGGGATCTAGAGGTTCCAGACCTTGGTAAGCTGCTAGATTTGGCATGGGTTCTTCTGATATGTGGTAGCGTTGCTGATAATCCCTATGATCATCGAACCATGGGTCGTAGTCTGGGTCTAAGGGATTGGGTGCTGGTATCCTAGGTATCTCTTCTGGGTTAAAATCATACATTTGGATTTGGTTTTCTGAGTTGTTTTCAATTTCCATTGGCTGAGTGGAAAACAAGGGTAATGGTTGAGGTGCTATGAGTTGCTCCAGGTTTGGGTCGGCAGTTGTGGTTGCTAAGATATGGAAATTTGCTAAACTCCTATTAAGCATATCTTGGGTGTGAGCATCTGTTTCTCTCTTAGCGGCTGCTAGAACTCGCTGCTGTTGTAACTTTTTCATTCTCTTCCTACGCTCATGTGCTCCCTTACTAAACCATCCTCTCTTTTTAGGAGGGAATGGCTCTTCAAACTGAGCCTTAAACACAAATATCCCATCTTCATTGTCAGCTGAATACCCTGAGAGGGCAGGCTGTGAAGAGGTGCCTTCGCTCCTAGGTGAGCTGGACAACTGACGATAGGCATCGGAAGGTCCTTGGTTGCTCATACTGTAAACTAACAAATAGTCAAATAACACACAACAAAGAAATACAGATATGCACGTACTTCCGTAATTAATTTCCTAACATATTGAATAATATCTTGGTGTTAGCAGAACACTTCTATGGCTGAATCAGTGGCTTAGCTCTGATACCACCTTCTGTCACGATGTAACACCTCGAAAATTCATGTCCAGTAATATATCGACACGTGTCACGAACTTTAAACATGTAAAGAATTGACTTTGAGGGACTAAAGTTGACGAACAAGGAATCTTTGTGTATAAAAGGATTCAGAGTGTCGGCAATGAATAAATATACTTCACAATAGCCCCACATGATGATTATACCCTTAAACGGATAAATCATAGATCATACGAAGCTAATTGTGAAAGAAAGTAAGGAATTACAAACTACAGGGGTTAAATGCGTCAACATGTTTAAAGTATACCTCCGAGTGACCTTTTTGCAAACCCTAAGCTTTGTAATGATTAATTATGCTCACTAGAATAAGTGATTAAAATTTCACAAGGTTCCGATAAAGTATGAGAAAGTTATGACAATATTCGTATACCAGGGGTTAAAAGCATCAACGTTGAAATTTAAGACTTTTCGGTGATCGTATGAATAACCGAGGACTTAACAAAGTTGGTTTATGACTTGGAGTCCTTAAAAGTCAAGTTTGGGGGTTACAAGTGCAAGAAACCATGTTAAAATCAAGTTTGGGAGGACCAGGGGCCAAATATGTCAAATTTTAAAAGTTCTGGTGAGCTGGTCTGGTCCTTACGGACCGTATGGCTGGGACCCTTACGGTCCGTAAGCCATGCCCAGATACAGAAAACACAGGCAGCTGCCTGTTTCAGCCGGTTACACCGCCTCAATTTGCCATTTCTTGATTCTAGGGGCTTGTTTGATGGCCTAGGGACACTTGGAATGATCAGGAATCATTCCATAGACTTGTATGTCATGATCTTGTGCAATTAAAGTCCCTATATAAGAAATTATTTGATGCACCATTTGATCACATTCACTTGAAACTTAACAACTTCATTTCTGGAGTATTTTGAAGCTCAAGACTCATTCCTAGTGATTATTAGTCGTGCTTAGGACCTTGGTAAGTATCCTTAACCTTCCTTAATCATGTTTTGCTTAGTTTATAGCTTAAAAGTCAAACCGTCGTAATTAAGGTTTGACTTATCGATTAATCACTAATGGTCCAGTGATTAGTCGAATTGAAAGTAGTTATAAGTTGGTAATTATGTGGGCAATAAACCCTTAAAAGGGCACCCTCTGATTTCCACTCTAACTAGGTCAAATGTCGGGTCAAACTTAATCCGAAAAAGTCAACATAAACTTAATTTTCAAATTTACACGCATTTAGAAATGTAGAAGACGTGTAACCTGTTTTACCACTCATATAACTTGGTAATCGATGCAAGAACATGTCTAAGCATGTCCGACCCGACAATTTTCAGTCTAGGACCGGTTCGGAAACGAAAGTCGCATAAATTGACCACTGCTTTGACTTTCAGTTCTGACCCGTAGTAGCATGATTTAGAAATACCTTAGAGCTTCATTATTACCGGGTTACATGATAGTATAACCCTCTGTGATTGGATCGTTGATTGTCCGATTCGTTTACACGTTTCCGTTAATTGCTTAATGTTGACCATAATGCCCTTTTGACCATAAAACGAGAATTTTGGAAATGCGAGAGGACAATAATCGTTGTTACTGATCATTAAACATGTCCCTAAATTTTCACATCAGTTTGAGGTCTAGATTAGGAGTTATGCTCAATAGCGTAATTAGAAAGCTTTTTATTAATTAAACGGCGTAATTAGCATAAAGCCTATCTAAACCCAATTTTTGACACCAAACCTTTTACCCACTGATGTAATATAATATTTTGGAATTTTTGAAGATTTTTAATCATTTTTAAACTGATCATAACATAGGGTTATCGCCGTGATTCGGTTATTACCGATTATACCCTTTTTGCTTATAAAATGAGTTTTACATAACAATTTGATACCAAATCTTTGGCTACTGATTTTATATGATAAATGAAGTATTTTGAACTTTATAACCTGATCAGAAAACTCAGATTTCCCGTAATAACCCGAAAATCGCTTAAAACGACTTTTTACACGTATTAAACACATAGTATGGGTTAAAACCATTCTTGTCATATAAGACTTATCACCAACTAATATAACCTATTAAATTAAGTAGTTTTACTGATTACTTCAGACCTGAACCTCAGGATTTTATTTAATCTCTTTTATCTTTAAAATGACCAAAATACCCCTACGGGGCTTAATTTGAGATTAAACTCGTTTGGGCATAATGGAAGGTATCCTACTGATATCACAACATATTTAAAGCATATTAACTTAGGAAACCTTTTCATGACTCATTTGGTTACCGTTATGTGTTTTTCACGTTCGGTTCGGTTTATGTAACTAGTTTGCATAAATTGACCGAAACGGGTCAACCCTTGTCTTTTTCACCTCAAAATCCAGAATGTGTTTGGTTTACCCATATTATACAAGTCTTCAAACTTGTCGGGACTAAAACACATTCTAATCCGGTCTTCGCTTAATCACGCGTTTTGAACCGTATGTCGGGACTAAAACACATTCTAATCCGGTCTTCGCTTAATCACGCGTTTTGAACCGTATCTTTCTTTAAAACTAACCGGTCTAAGTTACGACTTAAATAAGACCTGTTAGGAATCTAATAGGTTAATAAAACCTTCGTTCCAGATTAAGAACCCCAGTAAAGGTACTTGTGCTTGCTGATTAGGATATACGGCTGAGTATAAATTTCATTTTTAAGCTCAGGTAAATACTCTTAACTTATTTTCCCTATAAGGGCTTGGGATACGGTATTATAATAATACCGCTTGGTCGGGTATTGAATGTTTAATCATATTGTGATTAAATTATTGAGGTAACCCGTTTTAATCTGTATTGTTTGAAATAAAAGCCTTTAGGGGTTAATGACCATGTCCCGGATATCCTTGGCATCATTATAATAAAATGGCCACGTCTTAAGCACGGGGTGTAGGCATACACCTGACAGTTGCATAAGGGAAACGGTATCTCACTCTCTTGTGGGCCTATACTTGTGGCGTGTCTGTTAATCTTGACTCGGTTTCTACATCGGGCCCTGAACGTATAACGAACATGTAAATCTATATACAAGATTACTTTTATATAATTGTCCCAAGTTATAAAAGATATATTTGTGCCTGGTGCATCTAAATCAATTTTCTTAAACTCTTTTTAAAATGAGTCGGTTAATTGTATTTACCAGTGTAAACTGACGTATTTTCCAAAAAGGTTAAGTGACAGGTACTGAACGTAATTGGCTGGAAGCTCAGGGCGTTAATAAGGAATCTTGCAAGTTCTAGGCGTCTAAAGTCTGTTGAACAATGTTTATTTTTTAAGATCCGCCTGTGGATCCATCTTACAATCCGTTTGTAATAATTGATGTTACTTTTGAATCGGTTTGTAAAATATTTATCTTTTGCTTCCGCTGTGCATTTATAATTTGTGTTGTTTGACTATGATGATATCAACTACGTCACGGTACTCCCCACCGGGCCCACCGGTAATACGTGGAAATATCGGGGTGTGACACGCAACCCCCGACCCTTTCCAACCCGGGAACGGGCGGCCGCGACCAGTTTTGGTGGTATCTAGGTTTATCATTTTGGCAGCGGAATCACATCAGGATCGTAGTTAGGAAATATTTTATCAGAGTAAAATACCACACTTTCATAATTTTAAACACGTGGGAATAATCCCAAGTTTTAATTATACACATTTTCATAGGGATAAACCCTATTTTATTTAATAAAACATCTCTTTATTTTAGGTAATGTTATAGCCACTTTTTCCAAGCCTTCAGTGCTGTCCAGCTGGCTTCTATTTGGCTTTCACATTTTGTTACCTGAAACGCGTTTAAAAACATTTTGTCAGTGGAAAATACTGGTGAGTGAATCTCAGTTTAACCAAGTTAAGTAAAACCATTGTACAATATTGAGGGCGGTCGTGCAATTCCATTTGTTTCCATCTACTTTAATTACCACACACGGTACTGTCAACCCGACTTGTGGTCATGTTACTCCTCGCAAGGTAGTAACAAATTTTGTATACAAAACCCCAACATACCGACGATAATTGTAGAATACAAATACTCAATCACTGTTTAATATAGTATTAATTAAGTGAGGTTTTGTAAAAAACAGTTTGTAAAAAGGAGATTACTCACGTTGCTGTCTTAGGGTTTTCCTTAAGGATTTCCTGGTGATTATCTATTAAATACAAAAATGCACATGCGTTAGTATAATAATCCAATATTTACATTAGTAATACCCTCCCCGAGACGACATTCCAACAACTACATCGGGCAGAACCTCTACAGCCGTTACGGAACCCTGGATCAATCGGGCAGCTTATCTAATACGTAACTGGGGTTATGATATTTACAACGGGGCAGAACTTCGTTATTTAGGGGGTTATTATACCCGAAAAGCACTTTGACTATATAGAATTTTGAGAGAAAAATAGTGTGCGAGAGACTGGGACTGAAAGCCTGAGCTCCCATTATATAGGGATGATTTCGCAGTCCCTCGCGGCCCGCGAAGACTCAAGGGAGATCTTACGCGGCCCGCGTCCTAGGGGGTAGGGCCTAGCTATGACCAGTCAGCACTCGTAGTCTCGTCACACCACCCGACAAGTGGCAGCACTGGGTGCAGCCTAATCTTCTATCTCTCGCGCCCCGCGTAGCCCTTAGGGCAGTCTGTCGCGGCCCGCGGCAGACTCATTTTTCTTGTTTTTATTTATATATGGTATTTTGGGCTCGGTTTTCATATACGGGGTGTATTTTAGGACATATTGGGACATTCTAAATATTTTTAGGGTGTCGAATATATTTTGGAGGGTTGTTATAGACTCGACCGATGAAGAGGTCGAGCAAGAGGCGGTTACGAGTGGGTGCGAACTAGCGGCTCATCATATGAAACATTGTAGCCAGCCTCAACATGAGATTTTACCAAGAGAATATATCAACGAGACCGACAAGTAGGGGTGTAAACAAGCCTAGAGGCTCGAGAGCTACTCGTTATCGGCTTGGTTAAAAGCTAGAACAAGTCGAGCTTTAACAAGCCCGAGCCCGAGCCTGATTTAGAGCTCGTTTAGTTATCGAGCCCGAGCTCGAGCTTTGAACATAAATCTCGTTTAGGTTTGCGAGCCTAAAGGAGCCCAAACAAAAATTTATTTATTTTTTATATAATATATTAATAAACATGATAACACTCGCGAGTCGAGCTCGAGCCGAGCTTTGGCATGTTAAAGCGATATTGAAGCATGCTCGAGCCGAGCTTTTAGCTCGTTTGAGGATGTTCTCAAAATAGCCCTAGCCGAGTCGAGCCGTGCTTGAGCTTTGGGCTTTACACGCAAGGATTCATGTGCATGAAAAGTGTCTGATGTGTTTGATGAGATGATGAACCGATTATTATATGTTGGGTAGTTAGAGGGTATTTTGCTATTTGTTTGGGATTATTAGTTGCATGATCTTAAGCTACTGTTAATGATAAGGATGAATTATGGGCACACATGTTGATCAGACCTGCCACTAATCATTTGGGTTACACACATGACTATGGTCGTAGGCTTTGATTGGAGTTAAATGAGCCACACATATATTTAAATGGTTGTGATGTTAATGGTCTTCACATGATAACATACATGTATCTCTTTTTAGATCAAAGTGAAAGTTTTGTTATACATTGAATTCTGGGCCGCAACTTTTGATTTAGTGGACTATTATGAATTAGGGATGAGTCATATGCTGTCAATCATGATGTCGGTTTTGATAAATGGAACCAATGAACTATGTGTATTAACATTACAAATGAACAATAGAGGAGACTTCATAGGGTGCAGATTAGGTTGGTTATAATTATGTGATTGTTTGTTACCTTGAATTAATATACTTTGGGTTATTTGTTGAATTGATATGAATGGGTGTTATTGGGCCGATAATATATATGTATGCATAACTAAATGGGCTGTTATAAACAAACTAATAAATCCATATGATGTAAGTGGGGCCGAATACTTTAACAAATTGTGAACATGTTTGCTCAGCCGAAGGTTGTTAAAAGAATTGTTAGACTTGTTGGACTGACTTAATGGATATTGGACTGCATTCTCTTTTAGTGCACGTAGGGTCATCCTGTTTAAATGTGTACTTGCGGGTTGGGCAGAATGTTTGGGTTATCTTGTTTAGTGGTTGGTGCTAACTGTTGGGCCAAGTATAAGGCTATTGGGCCGCGCAGTTTAGTTGGTTATGCATCGAGTTTTTTAGTGTCGGGTCACATAATATGATATATTTATACATAGGATATATTGCCTTGATTAATGAATTCTTATACTTTGTGCTTAACTGAATAAGTTGGTGTACGGGTTGATGAATGTCACTACTTGTGTGTTGTGTGCACTTATTGATGAATAAATGTGGAATGACACGTACCGAGCATGTATGCATATTGACTGTTATATGTGCAATTATCATAGGACTTGGTTGATTGTTTGGTTAAACGAGTAATTAATCCTACCGAGCACTCTAAGGTGAGTTCACACACTCTCTAAGGCATGGGATTCCCGGTGGTTGGGAATGGGTTAAAGAATTAAAACGGAACCTACATATCCTCCTTGGGTAGGATATGTACCTCCATCCTCCATGGGTAGGATGCCAATATTAATCCGGCGTATTCGCCTTGGGTAGAATACGTACATTCGTCCTCCTTGGGTAGGACAACAACCTTAAAACTTACTAGACAAAACTCTATCATGAAGTCCCTCATTTTTATATCGACTTAATCGCCGGGCCATTGGCGAACGGGTCATTAGTTGATAGCGTTATTAGGGTTGACAAGCCTCACACCGTGCCGGTAGGACGGGCGTGTACTAATGGATCTGGGCACTCAGTCAATGATGATAGACATTGACTTAGGGCACAACTTACTTTCGTTAGTTGTCGATATGGTAACGGTCTAGTGGTTCACATGGGGAAGCCCCCATTGGTTATGGATATGTTTGGGAAATAGGGAAAACTGGCTAACTTATGGTTTACAAATAAACTCATGGTTTTTGGAACAACTTTAAAACGAACAACCAACTGTGAACTCGCTCAACTTTGTTGTTGATTCGTTGTTACATGCCTTACAGGTCTTTAGGTGCATATTGTTGGGACTTGCTGTCTGGGAGGCTGGAGTGGTTATGGGTCGAGATACTTGGAATCGCAATACAAGACTAATGGTTTTTACATATGGTTAAATATTTGCTTCCGCTGTATACTGTGAACTATTTGTAACGTTGTGACATTTAATGTTAATGAATGAAAGTTTTATTTAAATATACTTATGAGTTCAATGTGATTGGTGGCTAGATCCTGGTCAGTCATGCCTCCTGCGGTGATACTCCGCTTGTGGATTTTGGGGGTGTGACAGATTGGTATCAGAGCCATTCGTTATAGTGAACTTGGTTTTATTTAAAAAGGGGAAAAACGTTTTTTTGTAAAACCAGACTATAACCGAACAGTTCTGAAGACGTGAATACGACCATGACACTCAGCTCCAGATTGCAAGGTTCGTCTCTCGTATACTCATTGTACTGCATAACTAGTGAACACCTACATATGATATTGCATGTGATTGCACGTTTAGCACAACAGTATGAATCCATGCATACCTGCATGTGTTATGTGACTGATAGGGTGGTATTTCCCTAAACCTTCATGACTTACGCTTCGTGATACTCTTTGTTTGCTACTCGAGTTTGAGGAACCATTTGACATGAGTTAAGAGGAGCTGAGATGAGCATGCAAATCTCAATATTATTGTGGGTGCACAC
The DNA here is from genome assembly GCA_030545235.1 of Helianthus tuberosus. Lineage (NCBI taxonomy): Eukaryota > Viridiplantae > Streptophyta > Magnoliopsida > Asterales > Asteraceae > Helianthus > Helianthus tuberosus. Next base: position 63,590,176 of record CM060449.1, on the reverse strand, counting down.
ATAATAATAATGTGGGGTGCATGCGAGTCCCAGTGAGCCTTAACAAGTGGAAAAGGGGTTCCGTTCCGTTATTAGATCGATGTGAAATATAACAAACCTATAGGGGTCATAGCAGTGATTGTCCCCTACTCGAACGTGAACTTTTCATTCATCTCTGGATCCTTTCGAATCTCGATGCTATCGAGTATTACCTGAACACCCATCTGAACGCCTAGTGAACTGTGTAGAATGTTAGGTGCTTGCATGAACGTCCTTGAGTTGGTTTATACCTTTCTCACTTCTCTTCGTTTGATGGAACTCTATGTATTGACGTCTTAGACTCCGAAGTGTAGGATCGTTGTACGACCTGAATGAGTCGATCAGAAGAGTTGTTTATCCGAATCAAAGGCGGAATCAATGACACAGACGCTCAATTCAATTTAAATGTCTCTTGTATTGATATAATAGTCATACAGCACCTGGAGACAATTCGGCAGCACTTTGTTACCGAATCACACAACCTAATTCCGTATCAAATGACATGGTGTGCTCCCCTATTTATAGATGATGTAATTCCGTTTGAAACGACCAAAGCCATGTTCAAGCGGAATTAACAAAGTTAATTCCGTTTGAAATGTCCTTGACAGTTTCAAGCGAAATTACCTTTAAATTTCCTAAAATCAGTTTCTAGCAACTCGAGCACTGGTTTTCCTATCCTATTACATGACTCGATATAAGACGAAGTCAATAGACATAGTGCACTAACAGACTCCCCCTTGGATGTTGACGAAGTCTTCAGTGTTGAGTCTTTATCATGACACATCTTCAGTCTTGATCAGTCTTCATGCTCTTACCAAATTGTCTAACACTGTAAGTATCTATCAATCCTTATCTTCTCTGATCAGCTTCTATCTTCGAATGTTGTACCATTTGTCTCTGGCTTTAATACTAACAATTTCTTCAGGCTCCCCTTTTCTTCAAGCTTCCGTGCTTTAGGGATCGTCACCTTGCTTTCAGGTTACAAGCTCCCCCTAGCTTTGAGCTCGTCTTCAGACTCCCCCTTAGACTCAGCTGTCGGGATCGTAGTCTGGAATCTTATCTGTAATTACTCAAACATTCATAAGTAACAACATTTTAAACTTCAGTTATCCAGGAATTGTAACCTGGCAATTCAATTTCCTCTATCAACAAATTTTATGATTTGGCAATGTTTGAGAATCCAACTCCCTCACAGTTAATCATCCAAGTCCAAACTAATGACCTTGGAGATATCACAAACTGTTTTTTATTTTTTTGTTTAACAAATCAAGTTTCAAATTAATGAACTTGTTTTATTTTCAGAAACACAATCAGCATACTTAGATTTTGACACTTAGCATCTCAGACATCGGTTGTCTAAAATAAAGCAGAATCAAAATCTTTTTTGTATTTTCTGAAATATAAAGCAGTAACAAAATATTTACAAACATATTTACATACACTATTTTTGTTTGAGTTTGCGTTAGAGGATCATATCAGTTTCTGACAAGTCACAAGTACCGTTGAGCTTAGTTACACATTAAGAATTAAACAATTCACTTAGATTGTCGATATACTGATCCACTTAAATTTTCACACAAATTTCAACTGATTCATGATACGAATTAGGTGTATTACGAACTTAAACTCATTCATGTGTCCCACCTCTTGAATATACTCCCGTGTCCAGATCCCAATATTCAGTCTTACAGGTGAGTATACCTAGATGATATCTCTAAGGGGTTAAATTGCGAGGATCGTGAGAGCTCAGGTCAGAACTTCCGTTCAGCAGAGAGATGACGGCTTCGACTTTTGGTGTGTCCCCTTTAGAGGATCTTTTCTTCAACAGCACATGATTAGCATTTTTCAATGTTTCATCATTTTTTATGCTGAGGGCGATGCTATGTTTCAAGCAAGCGTAAAGTATTATACAGGGACTAGGCCATTGCTTCCGCAAAATCAGATGTCCCGGGATAATACCCCAGATATCACTAAGCATAAAGACCTAGTATCTCAGAAAGAGGGGTCCTTCAAACGAGATTGCAGGGGTTACCTATATATCCAAGTAGTGTTCCTCACAAAATAAGCAAGTTTGAATTTTAAGTTTATATCCCGAAAAAGTTTACTAAATGTATAAAAACCTATCGGCATATCATCAGTGAAACTGTTTAATGCTATACAATCATTACATTTCTTTAGCATACCGTAACTGTCTACTGATGTACTATCATTTCCTCTTTTTACACAAAAACTCAATTTTTGAATTTTATCATGTTTTTTACTTTTTCAAATTTTCAAATGTTTTTGGATTTTCTGACAATATTACTCCCCCTAAAATGCAAAATCATTTTAAAAAAAATTGACAACCAATACTGATACCTTTGTCTCGCCATCCATTTTCCTCTTAAAGTGCTCTGTTTTGCAGAAAATCTAACATAAGAAACAAAAATTACCCCCATGATTTGCAACACATTGATTTTTACAGTTTGAAAACCGTTTTTCAATCTTGTGAAATTAATCATGTTTGTTCCGCCGTGAAGGTTTCGGCATATTCAATCAACATATTATTGTATTTTTGAATATTTGACAAATTTAAAAACAAATTTTTGGTTTTTTTTTTCAAATTTTTCAATTTTTAGGATTTTTAAAATATTGTTTATTTATGTACAGAAAACAAACAAACTCCCTGTTTCAACCAAACCAGGGTTCAGCAGCCTCCTCTCCTTGTTGTGCCAGGCTGCTCCAACCTCCATTCTCACAATCTTTGGTTTTGTTGAGCACCTGCACATTCAAAGTATTCAATTACTTGAACAATTTAGCCCAGGTCTGTTTGACCTTAGGCATTTCAACACAATATGCTTCATTCAATTTTGGAAAATCTTTGTCATTTTGAACAAAGACTTTTTCATCTTTGACTTCAACTTTCTCATCTTTTACCGAAGTCACTTATTTCTTAACATTCCATGTTTGACCTTTTGGAGTACCTCTTTTGTAAAAATGTGACTCTTTTTGAATATTTTGACTTTGAACAACAACTTTAGGTTTCCAAAACTCTTGAGGTTTTGTCATATCAACGGATGTTTTCCAACTTTGAGTTGTTCTGACTCTGGGTGTGTGAGAATTCCAGGTCTGTCTTGAATCGAACCTATTTGGGTTTGATTTCCAAGTTTGGTTCGAAACAAACTTGTTTGTGTTATACCTCCAAGTTTGTTTTGAATCAAATCTGGTTGACCTTTGTTTCACATCCTCAGATTTCTGTTTCTCAACATTTTCAGACTTCTTTTTGTCAACATCCACAGGTTTCAGATTCGGACACTTTCGTGCAAGATGTCCTATCTGATCACATTTGAAACATGTTCTCTTGGACACATCTTTGACCTGTGGTTGTTGCTTTTTCTTTTGAGCATAGAACTCTTCATTAGACTGACGCCTAAATTGAAGTTCTTTCTCTTCTTCGGAACTTGTTCCATGAACAAAATTCATCTTTATCTGATAATTTGATGGTTCATTTTTATTTCGACTTTGTTTCTTTTTTTAACCCAAACCAGCCTTCATGTTTTTCTTTTTGTAACCCGGTTTGTTATAAAAAGTTTTGTTACCTTTTCCAGCAAACTTTGGAATTTCAGATTTCTCAATCTCAACCATTTTGAAAACTTTATCAACCTTTTCTGAAATCACATTCTGAATCGGGAATACTATATCTAAGAATAATTTGTCCGATCCAATCATGGTATAAACCAATCCTTTTGAATCATCATCCAGATTTTTCTCAGATTTTGAGCTTTTCAGATATCCATCATGAAAATTACCTTCATTTTCATCCTGTGATTCAGATTTACCTGTTTCAACCAACTCTTCTTTCAACACACTTTCAACGACCTTACCTACCACCTCTGAATCACTAAAATCATCAGATTTGGAATAGGTTACGTCAATGTTATCTGGCAATTGATCTACCATGTTGAAAGTTTTTCGACCTTTTCATCATCATAAAATGCAAACTTTTCCGGTGGTGGAACTTTATGAAACTCTGAGCCAATGCCTTTCTTGTTTTGCTCAGACTCACCATTTCCCGGTTTTATATTGAAAATACGTTCAAGCACATATGACGACACGTGATAACTTTTTAACTTGTTGTTATCCTGTTCTAAATCAGCAATCTGACACTTTAGCTTAGCAACATCCTCAATATAGGAATTAACAACATGTTGCTTTATTTCATACATTCGCTTAAGCTCATTAGTTGTTTCAGAACAATAATTCAATCTTGATTGAGCAAATTTCATTTCACTTTTCACCTTTTCATATGACTCTTTTGTAATGTGATATGCCCATTTTATTGAATCATATTCCTTTTTCATTTCTTGACAAACATTTTCTTTTTGATCACATTCTTCTGTCTTTTTCAAAACATTTTCTTTCAAAATCTCATTTTCTTTTTCTAATTTTTTATATTTTTCTGAAAGTATTTCATTATTTTCTTTTAAAACTTTTTCGTTTTCTAACATTTCTTTGCATTTATTTTTGAAAACTTCTTCAATTTTTGCGAATTCAAGATCTCTTGTTCTGAACCTTTCGTCTTTTTCAGTACAAGCATTGCACGTTTCCATGCATTTCTTGCACTGTTCAACAGTTTTTAAGATTTCAGAATCAGAAATTACCTCAGTGATTGGCACTTCGGTGTTTTCTGCTGCATCTGTCTGATCAGCATCTTCTTTCTTTTCTTCAAAACCAACTTCATCACCAACATCACCAGCAACTTTCGAATTCTCATCCTTTACTTCCATCAACCTTTCAACTTTCATCTCATCTTCTTCAACTTGCAGTTTTTCAATAACTGCTTCTTTCACAACTTCTTCATTCATTTTCTCTTCCTCAGCCATCTTCACATTTTCAACTTTCACAGCTTCGACTTTCACATCTTCAGCAACCTTCTTCAACTCTTCAACCATACACTCAACATTATTCTTCATTCTTTCTTCGTCCCTCTTCCTCAAACTTGAAGTCATGACATCTCTTAAGAGTTTTTCAAACTTCTTCACATAAGTTTTGCCTTTTCCAACATTTGTATAGTATTCGACGGAACGAGGAATTACTAGAAGAACATCATCATAAACTATGTCCTTTTTGGGAACAACGGGTTCTCCATTTCTGTTGACATAGCATTCTCGTTTGTTATCCCATCTCTTATTAATCACAGCATCTTCATACCCTTCTTGCATATCATCCATTCTGTTCTAAGCAATGCTTCTTTCTCTGCATGTTTTCTCACTTAGAATCTCTTTTCTGGTTTTCTCTTTGATTTCAGCAACAACATTTTCTTCTTTGTTTTCCTCTTTTATTTCAGCAACAAAAACATAATGATTGTTCTTTGATGGTTTTATGCCATGAGCTGTACTTCGAATATCAACACGATCTTCTTCTGGAAGAATCTGACTCCAATCATATCCTTCATCATGATGAAATACAACACAAGCTACAGATTTCTCTCTGGGTTTATCTTCGATCATTTTCGGCTCCTCTTTGCTTCGGTGGTAGATTGCCTTTCGATAATAATCATCATTGAATGGACGTTCATTTCCACCAACTGCAGTATTGTTGCATTCTCTCTTGAAATGACCTTTTTGCTTACATTTGAAGCAGGTCACTTTGGACTTATCAAATCCAAGCTTTGTTGATGCACCGCCTAATGATTGTTTCCCAGTAATCTCCATATATCTCTGAGCTCTGCGGATGCAACTTGCCAAACACCAACGAATGTCAATGAGTTCCATCTCTTCCGGATCAATCTAGTCATAGTCTTCTTTGGTCAATTCGGAATTACCAATTTTTCCTGCAACTAGACCTTCATATGATTCCAGAACAGATGCAAGGAAGCTCATTTGCTGTTTAGTTGCATTGATGCTCATTGTTAGAGAATTTTTCAACTTGAGAGCAATGTTGCACAGTATCTCCTCTAATTCTTCTGAACTTGCTTTTGATGATGATGAATGATCACCCGGATTGTAGCTTGGTGAGCTTGTCTGTGGCTCTTTTGTCCTCTCACCACTAAATGTTGTCTTTGGTGATTCACCAGCTTTTACCGAAGGTAGATTACCTTTGTAATAGAGACTAACATTCTGTTGATGTGAAGAACTGCTCATCTTGCTTTGTTTCTGCAATTCAAGCTCATGACTTTCTATCTTTTCTATCAAGACATCAAGAGAAATTGTATCATATAAAGCATCATTTTTCAATATAAACACAAACGTTTACCACTGATCAGCTCATGGTAACGCTTCTATGATTTTATCAATTATTTCTTCTCGGGTTTTATTAATCCCAAAACGATCAAGTTCAATTTTTAGATGACCAAATCTCTCTATCATTTGTCTAACCGATTCACCATTAAGACTATCAAATAAATCGAATTCTTTCTTTAACAAAGCAATTTTGTTCTTTTTGATTTGTTTACCCCCCTCAGCTTTAACTCATAAAGCTTCCCAGATAGATTTCGATGTTCCGTCATGTTGCAGTAAAGCAAACATATCATTTCTGATTGATGATTGTATTAAGGCAATCATTCTCTGTTCAGCTGAGAATTCGGCTTTGTCTTCTTTGGATAAACCTTTCAGAGGGAGATCTTCTCCTTTATCATCAGCCGGCCTTTTATATCCAAACTCCAAACAGAACCAGCTTTCATGAGCATACGCTTTTGCCCAATTGATGAATCGATCTTTCCACCAAGTATAATCTTCAATGCTTTCCAAAGTTGGTGGTTTTGAATGTGTGCCGTAAAAGTTATCATCTTTGATGTTCTCATTGATCGCTTTTGTAATGGTTTTAGGTGTGACAGTTGTTATTTCGGAAGACTCGGATGTAAACGCGTTGTAGAACGTATTGTAGAACTCTTCAGCCATGATGTGAAATTCTTGAATTACCTGGAGACAAAACAATCAAACAAACACAATCAGTTTAAACAATATCAAACAACTTGAAATAAACTGACACTCGGTTGACGTGAAATGATCTTGACGCAAAAAATCCACTTTCAAACGAAATAAGGATCTCAAGCGGAATAATGATTTCAAACAAAATCACTTGGATGTCACTTCAAACAAAATCAGAACTTCAAACGGAATCCCTTTGATGACAACTTCAAACGAAATTAGTACTTTCAAACGGAATCACTTATTTCAAGCAAAATCTGCAAACAGGATTACACTTTGAAGCGGAATCAGGTGTACTTTCACGCGAAATTACTGTTTCAAGCGGAATAACTAGCTAATCTTAAACGGAATTATGATTTGAAGCGAAATTAACACTGATATTTCAAATGAAATTACGATGCTCGTTCAAACGGAATTAGGTTTTTGGCCCATTTTTGTCACTTTTAAGCTGAATTTAGGTCTGATTCTCTCAAGGCTTTGTTAAAACACTGTTTCGCATATAATGTGTGAAATTCAGCCCATTTTGACCGTGAAATCTTGTCAATTTTGAAAAAGAAAATGTAGAAGTCAGAAAACTGATGATATCAAGCTAAACTCTTCCTCCTGAGCTCTGATACCACTTGTAGGATCGTTGTACGACCTGAAAGAGTCGATCAGAAGAGTTGTTTATCCGAATCAAAGGCGGAATCAATGACACGGACGCTCAATTCAATTTAAATGTCTCTTGTATTGATATAATAGTCTTACAGCACCTGGAGACAATTCGGCAGCACTTTTTTACCGAATCACACAACCTAATTCTGTATCAAATAACACGGTGTACTCCCCTATTTATAGATGATGCAATTCCGTTTGAAATGTCCTTGACAGTTTCAAGCGAAATTACCTTTAAACTTCCTAAAATCAGTTTCTAGCAACTCGAGCACTGGTTATCCTATCCCATTACATGACTCGATACAAGACGAAGTCAATAGACATAGTGCACTAACACGAAGTGTGATCACTTCTGCAACACTCTCGCAGCATACCGCATATTACTCAATCGACTTGCTAGATCGATGGACCAAAGGGTGAGCGTAGTATTTTACCGACCTCAGTAATTGGACAACCCTGATCACCGGCAACGAACACCAGCAAAGTGACTGCAATCGAATCTCCAACCCTAGTCAGCGACTGATGGGAGTCAACCCTTACGAACCAATCAAGACATAAGCAATGACAACTGACTGTAGAATGGAATGTGAAACTCCCCGCACAGTGAGTAGTGCCTTAGCACGTACCATGGAATGTGAAGAGGTGGACCTTGTCGGTAAAAGATCGTAGAGCTCCGTTTCAAACAACAGCATTAGAGGCAACAGTCACGGCAACATCAAGGTATTTGTAATGATAACCAACAGTATGGAAAGTGAAGGTGCCTACGGCATGGAGTGGCCGATATTAAATCCAACGACAACAACCAAGGGAACGACGGCCGTACTGGAAATCCTCGCAACGAGTACAACAACACGGGAAATGGTGCTCATGGAGGGACATTAGGGATTGGAGTGGGCGACGCCGGGATTATAACAACAAGGTGGCCTACATGTTATTGGTGACTAATCACTTCGCCACTGTTCTACTTGACCCTGATGCTTCTTGAAACAGAACCTGTTGTGGAATCGGCTAATGGCAAGACAATGGAAACCTCATATGATCGTTGGGATGGAAACTCGACCTTGTGGGACAAGTGTTCGACATCGACCTTTCTTCTGTTGTTCTTGATAGATGTACCCTGTGAAGAGAAGATTCTACGTATCCCTCTCCTAGTGGAGGGTTGTTATATGTTCTAACGCGCCAGAATGGTGCAGAGGTTAGCATCAATTCAGCAGTGAAGGCCAAAAGTGTCCACGGAAGGATTATCCCGCTATGATAGCACTCGTTACTGATGTCAAGGCTAAGGAAAAGAGGATCGAGGATCCACCAATTGTTCATGATTCCACTCAGCATGCTACGGGAGGAACTATCAGGTTTAGTTCCATAACTATTAGACAGACTCTCAGTTTGATCTCGCGCCAGAGGCAGCCCTGATTCTTCGTATCTCTTACCATCTTGCACCAGGAGGGTTGCGAGAGTTGTCAAATCAACAACAGGGACTGTTGGACAGGAGCTTTGTCGGACCTAGTTTTGCTTTGGGGAGCCCCAGTTATATCCTGGAAGATAGGTTGTATCGTCGGATATGTGTACTGATTATCGGGAACTCAACAAGATGACAGTCAAGAACCGTTCGCTTCGACCTTGTAGTAACACCCTGTTAACCAGTTGTGAGGAACAAGCTTCCATTCGAGGATTGGCTAGTGAACGAACTATCATCAGATGGAACTCCAAGAGGAGAATGCTCTTAGAACAGCATGTCGAACGCAATACAGCCATTACAACTTGTACACCATGATCATTGAGTTGATCAACACACCAGCAGCTTCAGGGATCACATAAATCGACCTTATTTGTTGACGATGTTCTGAATCATGACCAGGAGAAAGGAACGCCACGGACGGCATCTGTATCTTATTTAGAGCCCCAGAGGGAGGAGCCATTCCGTATGAAGTCTTGCCAAATGTAACATCTGGATTCAAGGGATTTTCGAAAATAGCGCCGCTGTAATCTCTTTAGCACAACAGGGTGTTGTGTTTGTAGAAGACAAAACAGGAGGACGTCTCTCCAGCTTTCGAATTCAACTCTACAATGCCCTGAGCATCGTGTTTACCCGAGGGTGCGGGTGATTTAGTGGTATACCATGATGGTCCGAATCAGAGTCCCAGTTACACACCGACGCAACACGAGAGAGTGATGGCTTACATAATAAAGTTACCAGAGGAACTGCACGACACAACCGGCGGTGGAAACCGTGGTCTTTGGATTTACTTGGAGGCATTACTTGGACGGTACCGAATGCGTTACCTAGACCGATCACAAGGGCCTCCCGTGAATCGATGTTCGAAAGAGCTAAAGCATGCAATGACATCGTTGGATAGAACTACTGAATGAGTACGACTGTGAAACCTAAACATACACGAGCTCTTCAGCTCGCTATCGACTCTAACATACCTGATCAGACTCGCTCTATTCAAACTGGAGGGCTAAAGGAAGAGGATTTTCAAGTTGAACCCATGCGTGGCATGGAGAAGCAGCCTTTGACAGGTTGGACGATACTCGTTACCTCATGGAACGAGTGTGGATCTCATTATACAGTGACTGTAGGAAATTTATGTTGAGTTAGCACCGGCCTTGATATTCTAATCGACTGGGTTATGATGAGAGACATTAGGATTTATAAACCTTGTGCTGGTGATCGGGCATGAAGGCCCACCTAGTTAAGTATGTGAATGATGAATTGACTTGTGGGAAAGTCAAGGTGAAGTATCAGCAACCAGCAATACCCACATGGAAATGAGAATAGACTGCCATGGATTTGGTCGCCAGACTACTTATAACTCGAAACGGAAACATTATCGCCTGAATAACCGTTGATTGTCTCACGTAACCAGCACACTTTCAAGCCATCAAAGAAACGGATAAGTTTTCTACACTTGCAGTCATCTATCTGAAAGAAGCGGTTGCTAGGCACGAGGTGCCAACCTCCATTACCTCTAATCGCGACCCACGATTTGCATCTGATTTGTGGCAAGCGGTGCACAAATCCTTTGGCTCACGTCTAGGCATGAGCACAGCATGTCACACCCCAACCGATGGCGGAATCATCGGGGCATGGCACTGAGCGAAACAGATTGTCCAGAAGTTTCCATAACAACTATCATTACCATTCAATTTAAATTAACATGTCCCATACCATGTCTCAAACAGTAACCAAATTATTACAGACATAAATCCAGGCAAATATTCTGTTCCGACAACTCAGATTCAACATAAATAGTTTATTTATTGGTTTCTAGGACCTCCGTTCCTAGCTTCAATTTCATCACAGCACAGAAAGCATGTAAACTTCCTAAGCACCTGTCACATTCGTTAAAATAAAGTTAATACATAAAATGTAAAGGTGAGCATACAAGTTTGATATTAGCATATAGAGTTCGAATTCGTTTACGCATAACCAGCACGTACACATAGTGAAATGAAGCACGTTAGTTATCGACAAAGATCCATCGATACCAATGACTGCGGGTTGACTGCCCGAGGCAGTTCGAAATACATGATTACCACCGTAATCCATGCAAGTAAAAGATCCTTAACAACCCCCGTGTGAACGGGTGCTGAGTCCAAACTATAGTACTATCGTTGCTAAGGCAGGTAGACAGCATTCCATGTGTAATCATAACAAACAAGCATTCATAAGCCACGTATAACATGCATTAACGGTTAGCGTTCAAATAGTTGAGTAGTGTAATAGTTGTAGTTTGAATACTCGTAACGTATGTAACACCCAAAAGTGCTTAAAGCAAAACGGGATCGAGTATACTCACAACGATTTATGGATTGAAGGGAGCGCTTAGCGAGTACGGTTAGCCTAAATAGATTCGATAGCATAACGATAAGTGAAACGTAAAACAGGAAACAAGTGTGGGAGAGTCGGACAGCTGGTCGATCGGACTGTAGTTCGATCGGACGGCTGACCGTTCGGCTGACAGTCTGCTCGGATGGCTGTCCGGTCGGTCGGTAGGCCGATCGGATGGCTGTTCGAGTGGATTGTTCCTTCCTTTGAGAAGGATGTGTTTGTGGATGATGGTTTGACTTTTGAAGTTTTCGTTGTAGCATTTGAAAACATTGGAGTACCTTTGCCTTTCAGGTCGGTCGATCGGACGGCTGTTCGATCGGCCGGTAACCGATCGGTTAGGCATTCAAATGAATTACAAGGTTTAGTCTTTGGATCGGACAGGTGTTCGATCGGACAGGTGTTCGATCGGACAACAGGTCAACTAGTCAAAGAATTTAATGAAATGTAAAGTATGGTGCGGTGGATCGGATAGTTGTTCGATCGGATAGTTGTTCGATCGGACAAAAGGGTATCACCTGATCGGACGGCTGTTCGATCGAGTGGCACTTCAGGTGCATTGAACATGTTGAAAATTGGTTAAGTATTGAAGCATAGTATCTCATGATCCGAAGAGTAATCCGATCGGACAGTAGTTCGATCGAACAACAGTTCGTTCAATACTAGTCTTCAAGTAAGTCGATTATGTGGGACCATGTGCTAGCCGATCGGCTGGCCAGTCGATCGGTTGACTCTCCGATCGGCTGGCTGTCCGTTCGGATAGCAGTCTGATCGGTCAGCATCCTGACCTGATCAGCCTTTCGTCTAACACTTGGTTGTTCTGTTTGTTTGTCGTTTTATCGAGGTATTTTGACAGCGAGTAAAACCTTAGATGCCTCGTCGTTACTTGGTTTCCCGGGTCGGACAGGAATCACCTAAATCCGGTCGGTGGTCTGTTCGGAATGAAGTTTAACATTTAACCTGAAGTCGGTTAACCTTGTGGATAGAATCCGGATCTTGAGCCATACAACCACCGAAGTGATTTGTAACCCGACTCAGGCTCCGTTTCTACCGGTTCGAAGTTATTGAGTGACAAAGAGTTGAAGGAAAGTTGGCTTTTCCACGAAGTGTAATGTTTCGTTTACTTGTAGGTCATCTAGAGAAACGTGTAAGTCATGGTCGGCTATGCACTTTCGGAGGTTTGACACGTGGAAAGTCGGGTGGACATTACTAAGTTCCTCCGGTAGTTCGAGTCTGTAGGCAACTTTTCTGATCCTTTCCAGAATCTTAAAAGGTCCAACATATCGAGGCGCGAGTTTTCCCTTCTTGCCGAATCGGACCACACCCTTCCAAGGTGATACCTTTAGGAGTACGTGGTCACCAACACCAAATTCACGGGGCTTGCGCTTCTTATCGGCGTAACTCTTCTCTCGATCCCGAGCTTTCACTAGGTTGTCTCGGATTTGGAAAATTTTGTCTGTCGTTTCTTGTAGTAGCTCCGGACCGGTTAGTTGCGAGTGACCGGTCTCGTGCCACACAATAGGCGATCGACATCTTCTTCCGTATAATGCCTCGAATGGTGCCATTTGGATGCTAGAATGATTGCTGTTGTTATACGAGAATTCGACCAATGGCAGGTATTTATCCCAATTACCACCGAAGTCTAAGACACACGAGCGGAGCATGTCTTCAAGAGTACGAATCGTTCTTTCAGTCTGACCGTCGGTTTGTGGGTGGAAAGCAGTACTTAGATTGAGCGTTGTACCGAGTGCCGTTTGAAACGTTTCCCACAATCGCGAAGTAAACCGAGCATCACGATCAGAGATGATGTCACGAGGCGTCCCATGATTACACATGATCTCGTCGGTGTAGATTCGGGCTAATCGTTCTACCTTGTAGTCTTCTCATATGGGCAGAAAGTGAGCTGATTTAGTCAAACGGTCTACCACGACCCATATGCTGTCGTGACCTGATGACGTGTGTGGTAGCTTGGTTATAAAATCCATGGCTATGCTCTCCCACTTCCACATGGGAATTGGTGGTTGTTCGAGTAAGCCAGAGGGTCTTTGATGTTTAGCCTTGACTCTAGCACAAGTTAGGCATTTTCCGACGTAGAGAGCGATATCTCTTTTCATACCCGGCCACCAGTACTTATAACGAAGATCCTGGTACATTTTGTCGGCACCTGGGTGAATAGAATACCAAGATTTATGAGCTTCATCCATCAGAATTTGCCGCAAATTGGTTCACCTGGGAACCCAAATTCGGTCTAAAAAGTGGAATATCCCTTTCGATTTGCTCACAAGCTGGGCTCCATCGTGGTAGATTCTTTCTCTCTTCAAGGTGCGTTCGTTAAAACATGCATGCTGAGCGTCGCGGATGAGGGTTTCGAGATCATGTTGGGCGTGAACATTACGAGTGCTAAGCAGATAGCTCCGTCTGCTAAGTGCGTCGGCAACAACATTTGCCTTGCCTGGGTGATAACGAATCTCACAGTCGTAATCGTTGAGAAGTTCTACCCATCGGCGTTGACGCATATTAAGTTCCTTCTGATTAAAGATATGTTGTAGGCTCCTATGATCGGTGAAGATCGTACACTTGGTACCATATAGGTAGTGTCGCCAAATCTTTAATGCAAAAACAACCGCGCCCAGCTCGAGATCATGGGTTGTATAGTTCTTCTCGTGGATTTTGAGCTGACGAGATGCGTAAGCTATGACCTTGTCCCGTTGCATGAGAACACAACCAAGACCAAGGTTGGAAGCATCACAGTAGACAATGAAATCATTGTTTCTGTCGGGCAATGTGAGAACAGGAGCATTGCAAAGCATGTGTTTGAGGGTTCGGAAGGCAGTCTCTTGTTTAGTTCCCCAAATAAAAGGCTTGTCTTTATGTGTAAGAGAGGTAAGGGGTACAGCAATCTTCGAGAATCCTTTGATAAATCGTCGATAATAGCCCGCTAGTCCGAGGAAAGAGCGGACTTCAGACGGATTCTTAGGTGTAACCCAACTCTTGACTGCTTCAATCTTTGCAGGATCGACGTGAATGCCCTGACTATTAACAATGTGACCCAGAAACTGAACTTTCTCCAACCAAAATTCACACTTGGAGAACTTGGCATAGAGTTGGTTCCCATGGAGTAACTCGAGAACCAAACGTAGATGTTGCGCGTGTTCAGTTTTCGATTTGGAATAGATCAAGACATCGTCGATGAATACAATAACGAAACGGTCGAGATACGGTTTACACACGCGATTCATCAGATCCATAAAAACCGCTGGTGCGTTGGTTAAGCTAAAAGGCATAACAACGAATTCGTAGTGACCGTATCGAGTATGAAATGCGGTTTTGGGTATATCCTCCTCTTGAATACGTAGCTGATGGTAACCTGAACGTAGATCGATCTTCGAGAAACACGTAGCGCCTTGTAGTTGATCAAATAAATCGTCGATACGAGGTAGGGGATAGCGGTTCTTGATAGTTAACTTATTCAATTCCCGATAGTCGATGCACATCCTGAACGACCCGTCCTTCTTTTTTACGAAAAGGACTGGCGCGCCCCAAGGAGAGGTGCTTGGGCGAATGAAGCCTTTCTCAAGTAATTCCTGGAGTTGGGTTGAGAGTTCACGCATTTCGGACGGCGCGAGTCGGTAGGGAGCTTTGGCAATAGGATTGGCTCCAGGAATGAGGTCGATACGAAAGTCAATATCACGACTTGGCGGTAGTCCGGGAAGATCTTCTGGAAAAACATTAGGAAATTCTCGAACCACGGGAACGTCTTTCACTTCCTTCTTCTCTTTCTTTTCCTTCTCCGCTACTACAATGTTAGCCAAGAAAGCTTTGTATTCCTTGCGGAGATACTTGCTAGCTTGCACGCTTGTCATGAGCTTGAGCCCCTTTGAAGTAGTATCGCCGTATACACACAATAAGTCACCATTTGCAAGCGAAAATCGAATCATCTTGTCGAAACACACAACTTCAACATGGTTTTCTCGAAGAAAGTCCATGCCTACTATGACTTCGAAGCTTCCGAGTTGCATCGGAATAAGGTCGATTGGGAAGATGTGATTGTTGAGCTCAAGAGTACAATCACGAAGAACAGAATTGACAGTGACGGTTCTTCCGGTAGCGACTTCAACATCGAATGCCGAGGAAAGTTTGGAGCGTTTACGACTAAGGAGTTTTTCAAATTCGAACGACACGAAGCAATTATCGGCTCCGGTATCAAACAAACATGAAGCATAAATACCATTCACAAGGAACGTACCATTGACCACGTTGTTGTCGGCCTGGGCTTGTCACACATTGAGGTTGAAAGTTCTGGCACGTGCGGCCTGTTGTTGTTGCTGTTGTTGTTGCTGTTGGGGCTGCTGTTGCTGAGGCTCTTGTTTCACGACCCTGTTTGGGCACACGTTGGCGAAATGATTCGGTTCGCCACACGTGAAGCAGGCTCTGGCTTTAACTGCGGGTGCCGGAGGAGCTTGTTGACCCTGCGAGGCAGTGAGTAGAGCTTGATTGGCAGGAGCTTGATGAATACGGCAGTTGGCAGTAAAGTGGTCGTATACATTGCAGTGAGCACAAAAGCGGCATTGAATAGCAGTCGGGTGGTGGTAGGTGCAAGTAGGGCAGAGCGGATGTGGCCCAGTGTATGCACGCTTAGCAGGCGGTGCATTGGTCGCAGACGCCGCTACTTGACGCTGTTGGGCAGGTACAGTTTGAATCGGTGCAGCAGTGATCGCACAATTCTTGTTATTGGAGCTGTTCTTTCTCTTGTTCTTCCTCTTGTTGCTCGATGAGGTGGGTTCAGCAGTTGGTGCGGTAGTGGTAGCTTGATGCAGATACTTGGAAGTCTTATCCCAGACACCAGCCTTAACCCGCTTGTCGTTGATTTCCGCGGCCAACAGATATGTTTCCTCGATCGTTGTAGTTTTAGCCGCTTGCACGAAATCAACAACGCAATCGGGCAGGGCTCGGATGTACTTCTTGATTGTCATGTCGGGAGTCTTGACTTGATCGGGACAGATAATGCTGAGCTGTTTGAAACGAGCAGTGAGACCAGCATTGTCACCGTCCTTTTGCTGTATGTGCCAAAATTCATCTTCTAGCTTTTGACGTTCGTGAGGAGGGCAGAATTCCTCTAGCATAACTTCCTTGAGCTCGTCCCACGACAGACCGTAGGCTGCATCGTTCCCTCGCTTGTTCCTCTCGGCCGTCGACCAGTCTAGTGCTCGGGACTGGAAAACGCCGATAGCATTCAGAGTTCGAAGGTCATCAGGGCAACCACTCTATCGCAGAGTAACCTCAATGGAATCAAACCAGTGAAATAGCGTAGTAGGACCTCCTTCGCCAGTGAATTCTTTTGGCCCACATGACTTGAATTGCTTGAAGCTGAAAGGCCTTGCGGCAGCTTTAGGAGCGTCGGTTCTTGACTCTTCAGACGATTTGCTGGCATTCTCATAAACATCACTCATAGCTTTTGCTACGCTTTTAGCAATGACGGAAGCAAGGCGTTTGTCCCTCTTTTCTTGACGAGAGAGTGCATGACGGGATCCAGACGACATGGTCTGCAGCAGACATCGTCACAGGACTCATCACATTGTATTCGAATCTCACCTCACACGTCTACTACTACTAAAGCTCAGGAACACGTACCGTATAAACACATAGACACATAACCACGCAAAACACAGAATCATTTAATCACATAAGCACGTAGGGCACATAATCATTTAATACCTAAGCATAGAAGCAAGAAAACGAATACACCCTCGATTACTAAAGGCGGTCGGAAAACAGAATCCTAGGACTAGAGAAAGTGGCAAATAGTGATTCTTGGAGCGTGTATTTGTCAAACGGATCAATAAGAATCACGGTAAATTGTACATCTAGTGCGTTCGGTCGCGCACGTTCACGGATTTCGCACGTCGAACGTGTCGCTATGCAATCGTTTGGGGTCAAAATAAGCACATAATCACAAGATGCAGTCAGAATACAGAAACCTATTCTTCACAGTTCGCGATTGTCCGGATATAGCGTTCGCGTTTGATATATCCAGGCGTGTAGCATAAGCGTAGCATAACGTCGTACATAAGTTAGTGATTTGTTAACGGTTGTGTGGTGGGTTTTGTGTTTTAGCAGAAGCAAAGGCGTTAGATCGAAACCAATAGTACCTCAAAACATTAACAAATAAGCAGAAAACACATAAAATCTCCATAAAATCGATAAAATCGAGAGTAGATTGTCTGCGGCTAGTAGACTTCGACTAACCAAAGTGGTTCGACTATTCACAAGGACCCGTTGCGCACATTTAA
This sequence comes from Helianthus tuberosus, assembly GCA_030545235.1. Lineage (NCBI taxonomy): Eukaryota > Viridiplantae > Streptophyta > Magnoliopsida > Asterales > Asteraceae > Helianthus > Helianthus tuberosus. The sequence continues at coordinate 63,572,474 of CM060449.1, read as the reverse complement.
CCTCCAGGACGGTGCCTTTGCCTCGATTCTTGGGCATTTGGCACGCATCCGTTAGTCATATCGTGACTTCAGTTCGTTGGAGTCCGTCGAGACTCTGGTGGGATTTTTCGTAAAATGTACGGAACAAGTCGTCAAGGTTAGGGTTCCACCCCTGGCTTAACAACCTCATTCCTGTTTTGATAAAATAGAGGAGATTATTCATCAAAATGTGGGTTTCACCCCTAGTTTGGTATAATTATCCCCCGTTAGCAGTGTTGATTTAAGCAATTCAGTCGGGAGTTTGTGGTTTTCACACCTAATCTCGACCTTGTTGCCCCTTTCATAGTTGAAAACTTGAGTACAGAAATAGTGTAGGATAAGCAAAGATAGTGAGGAAAAAGTTCGTACGAATTTCCTACTAGACGTACTCGAGTTGGTATGTTGGTTCTTAACTATAGTCTAAGTATCTAAGACTTCGACCCGGACTAGGTCGAGTCTTGCCTAATTCCCTATAGTTATGGCTCTGATACCAATCTGTCACACCCCAACCGATGGCGGAATCATCGGGGTATGGCACTGAGCGAAACAGATTGTCCAGAAGTTTCCATAACAACTATCATTACCATTCAATTTAAATTAACATGTCACATACCATGTCTCAAACAGTAACCAAATTATTACAGACATAAATCCAGGCAAATATTCTGTTCCGACAACTCAGATTCAACATAAATAGTTTATTTATTGGTTTCTAGGACCTCCGTTCCTACCTTCAATTTCATCACAGCACAGAAAGCATGTAAACTTCCTAAGCACCTGTCACATACGTTAAAATAAAGTAAATACATAAAATGTAAAGGTGAGCATACAAGTTTGATAATAGCATATAGAGTTCGAATTCGTTTACGCATAACCAGCACGTACACATAGTGAAATGAAGCACGTTAGTTATCGATATAGATCCATCGATACCAATGACTGCGGGTTGACTGCCCGAGGCAGTTCGCAATACATGATTACCACCGTAATCCATGCAAGTAAAAGATCCTTAACAAACCCCGTGTGAACGGGTGCTGAGTCCAAACTATAGTACTATCGTTGCTAAGGCAGGAAGACAGCATTCCATGTGTAATCATAACAAACAAGCATTCAAAAGCCACGTATAACATGAATTAACGGTTAGCGTTCAAATAGTTGAGTAGTGTGTTAGTTGTAGTTTGAATATTCGTAACGTATGTAACACCCAAAAGTGCTTAAAGCAAAAAGGGATCGAGTATACTCACAGCGATTTATGGATTGAAGGGAGCGCTTAGCGAGTACGGTTAGCCTGAATAGATTCCATAGCATAACGATAAGTGAAACATAAAACAGGAAACAAGTGTGGGAGAGTCGGACAGCTGGTCGATCGGACTGTAGTTCGATCGGACGGCTGACCGTTCGGCTGACAGTCTGCTCGGACGGCTGTCCGGTCGGTCGGTAGGCCGATCGGATGGCTGTTCGAGTGGATTGTTCCTTCTTTGAGAAGGATGTGTTTGTGGATGATGGTTTGACTTTTGAAGTTTTCGTTGTAGCATTGGAAAACATTGGAGTACCTTTGCTGTAATAACCATAAATTTAAAATCATTATTCTAGAAATAAAAGAATAATAATAATTTAAGAATAATAATAATTTAAGAATAAACTAAACATTTATCTTATGATCCATCCTTCTGTATATCAACCAAAACTATTATTATTATTTATAAATTACCCAATAGGAAACCCTAATTAAGACACCCAAGTAATTCTGCACAAACCCTAGAATTTTCAGAACAATCGGAATCAGGATCAGGGCCCCTAAAACTCAGGGGGGGGGGGGTAAACCCTAGTTGGTATTATCTTAACAGTTTTATGTGTATTGTGAATTTTAACGCGAGACCAACTCAGCTAAGCTACCTGGACACGTACCTACCCTACCCTAAAATGTTACCCCTCGCGCCACGCGAAAGGAACAGGAAGACCTGTCGCGACACGCGACAGGGACCATTTTTCAGCTATAAATAGTAGGCTGTGGGACTTGATTCTGGGCACAAAAACGACGAAGAAACTCAAAATACATGCTGAGATATCGTCCAATTACTCTCAAAACACACACGAATCACTAATTAGTATAGCGAGGTGCTGCAGAACAGGGTAATAACTCGATCGCTGATACGATTCAATGTCCGATTGATTGAAATCAATTCAATGGATGTTTAAGTGCTGCTCAAATTTGGGTTATGCTTTGTCATTAATCGTGATTCCGATGGATGTTTAAGTAATTTCACTTTGTCATTAGTCATGATTCCGATGGATGTTTAAGTGTTTACACTTTGTCATTCGTTGTGAATCCGATGGATGTTTAAGTGATTTCACTTTGTCATTAATTGTGAATCCGATGGATGTTTAAGTATCGCACTTTGTCATTCGTTGTGAGGATTTTAATCTCGTGAGTTATCGTAATGCTGTATTAAGTTACTAACCTAGTTTGTGTGCATATTATTTAAATTAGGTTAAAAGACTAATCAGTAGTCTAAACTCTGCCCGTATAAATCTGAAATATTATCACAAGGTAGCATCACTTTGGAATTATTAAGGTACGGATCCTTACCCCACTCCTTGTTGTTTGATATTCAATTGTTATAAAACCGTTAAGTTCGTATAGCTTTTCAACCTCATCACGTCTTTGATTATCGATTCATTTGACAGTCCGTTGAATTCCTATTCTAAACTTTGAATTTAGCTTTCATGTCATGCGATAGTTTTCTGTTAAGTTGTACTCATTATCGCATGTTCCAAGATAAGTTACGTTTTGTTATGAAAATAAGTTTTATAAGTTATGTGAATAAGATCATTTGTACTCTGATACCCTGAGTATCGCTTCTCGTGGAGTGTCCCACGAGCATGTTGTTGCGGCATCGACATCATGTGCTCCACCCGTGACGGAGAGATTAGTTCACGGCGTCTCTTAAGTACAAGTGTGGTACATAAGGCTATTAGGAGGCGTATGGATCGATCCTAGGATTTAAGTATAAGGAGGTGGATAACGGGTATGCCAATTCGCCATCTCATGTGATAATTATGCAGGAGTAGCTACCTGTGTATTGTCACGTTTTAAGTTTGCTCATGGGTACATCCGTAAGATATGATTATGAAATTATGTTCTTGCATCGTATCATTTTCGCAATAAGTTCCATTCGGATAACATTTCTATAAAGCGTTAATTGTTATTTGAGCCTATTATTCCGTACTGAGCATTCGGCTCATTCCGTAAAAAAATTTTATATACAGGTCCGCATGTTACTTTGGGCAGGGAAAAGAGAGAAGAATAAAGACTAGGAATAAATCTGAAGATGTTAGTTAATGAAGTTGAATGTATCCGCTTGTATAATTAAACCTTAAGTTTAGTTGTTATGTGGTTGTATCCTTGTCAAATAAATAAATGGAATTATGACTTTTGTTTATGATACTACTGTTATTGTGACACGTCAGCCCTTCCGAGTTGGGGTGTTACAGCTATGGTATCAGAGCAAAGGCTCTTTCCTGTAGAAAACTTGAAGATAGTAATTAAAACCTGTGAGGAATGGGTAGATATCTATGATAGGATTCAACTTGGTCTCTTATTTGGTTTAACTCCTATGTCTATTCGTATAGATATGCCTCCTCGTCGTCCGCTACGTAGGAGTACTCGTACTAACCATGTGCGTAACGACACTTCTTCGAATGAGACTCCAGTTGATCCAAACATAATTAATGCTATCAACCAGGCTGTTGCCGGGTTGCTTCCAAACCTTGTTGCTCAAACAACTGAGGCCGTTAATCAACAAACTCGTCATCCAGAACGTAATAACACGAATCCAATCTCTGGTGAAGAAATTCGTGAGAATACCACGAACCATACTACCTATAGTATAGACATATGGATCGCTAAATTCCAAAAACAAAAGCCGAAATCCTTTAGTCACGCTACTAATCCAGTTGAAGCCAGAAACTGGATAGCTCATGTTGAAAAGATCTTCGGAGTTCTTGGAGTTCCGGAGCAATACAAAGTTAGATTGGCTACCTACAAACTTGAAGATGACGCACAAACTTGGTGGGAAGGATATAAGCAAGTCAAAGGAGGGGATGATTTTGACGCTAATCTTTCATGGGTCAACTTTCGTACCATCTTTTACGACAAGTATTTTTCTACCGCTGATAAAGAAGCTTATATCAGGGAGTATGCAGTGATTAGACAGGGGAGTGATGAACCAGCCTCTGAGTTCATGACTCGATTTTCAAGGTTGGCTAGTATTGTAGGAGACGTTGCAGGATCAGCAGAAGCCCAGGCAGAAAAATGCAAGTGGGCAGTCAATGATCGAATTCGGAAATCGATCATGTACCTGAAATTTAAAGATATCACTGAAGTTGCTGATGCAATTAAAAATTTTGAGTTCGAGAGGAAAGAATTTTTATCTTGAACTGAGGATAATAAGAAGAGAGATAGGGAAGGACAATTTAAGCAGGCAATTGGCCAATCATCCACTACGCCACAGCATCAAGACCACAAAGTGCAAGGAAATAAAAACTCTGGAAATCAGGCACGTCCATGGCAACCTAGACTGCAAAACCCGAGGCCTGCTCAAAACCAGAAGCCATCTTAGATCGACAAGAAAGGGTTATGCGTAGGAAAGTAATTCCGTTTGTTAAAATCCTCTAGGAAAAATCACTCTGAACACGAAGCAACATGGGAATCTGAAGAATCAATTCGCTCTCTATACCCTAATCAATTATAGAAATAGAATTTTAGTCGAAGTAACGGTAAATCTTGCTCTTTGATATATGTTCATTTGTTTCTGTTTACGGTCATTCATGCTTTACCTTATGTGAATATATCTTAGCTATGATTAAGCATGTCTATGTAGGAGATATCAGTACCAATAGTCACTCTATTATCTGTAAGTCTCTATTGACTTTTCGTACGGTAAGATATTTTATTAAGATGCGTTATAGGAGGACCATTAGGGCACATATGTAAGGTAATTGACAATTATAGTCATAAATTTCAGATACACATGTGTGTTTAGGAGATTCTGATTATATAAGTTAGTAACTCTGCTATGAAAGTTCCGTTTCCGTTACTTATGCGATATGTTATATTCGTATTTGAAAATTTTCAAGGACGAAATTTCTTTTAAGGGGGTAATAGTTGTAATAACCATAAATTTAAAATCATTATTCTAGAAATAAAAGAATAATAATAATTTAAGAATACACTAAACATTTATCTTATGATCCATCCTTCTGTATATCAACCAAAACTATTATTATTATTTATAAATTACCCAATAGGAAACCCTAATTAAGACACCCAAGTAATTCTGCACAAACCCTAGAATTTTCAGAACAATCGGAATCAGGATCAGGGCCCCTAAAACTCAGGGGGGGGGGGTAAACCCTAGTTGGTATTATCTTAACAGTTTTATGTGTATTGTGAATTTTAACGCGAGACCAACTCAGCTAAGCTACCTGGACACGTACCTACCCTACCCTAAAATGTTACCCCTCGCGCCACGCGAAAGGAACAGGAAGACCTGTCGCGACACGCGACAGGGACCATTTTTCAGCTATAAATAGTAGGCTGTGGGACTTGATTCTGGGCACAAAAACGATGAAGAAACTCAAAATACACGCTGAGATATCGTCCAATTACTCTCAAAACACACACGGATCACTAATTAGTATAGCGAGGTGCTGCAGAACAGGGTAATAACTCGATCGCTGATACGATTCAATGTCCGATTGATTGAAATCAATTCAATGGATGTTTAAGTGCTGCTCAAATTTGGGTTATGCTTTGTCATTAATCGTGATTCCGATGGATGTTTAAGTAATTTCACTTTGTCATTAGTCATGATTCCGATGGATGTTTAAGTGTTTACACTTTGTCATTCGTTGTGAATCCGATGGATGTTTAAGTGATTTCACTTTGTCATTAATTGTGAATCCGATGGATGTTTAAGTATCGCACTTTGTCATTCGTTGTGAGGATTTTAATCTCGTGAGTTATCGTAATGCTGTATTAAGTTACTAACCTAGTTTGTGTGCATATTATTTAAATTAGGTTAAAAGACTAATCAGTAGTCTAAACTCTGCCCGTATAAATCTGAAATATTATCACAAGGTAGCATCACTTTGGAATTATTAAGGTACGGATCCTTACCCCACTCCTTGTTGTTTGATATTCAATTGTTATAAAACCGTTAAGTTCGTATAGCTTTTCAACCTCATCACGTCTTTGATTATCGATTCATTTGACAGTCCGTTGAATTCCTATTCTAAACTTTGAATTTAGCTTTCATGTCATGCGATAGTTTTCTGTTAAGTTGTACTCATTATCGCATGTTCCAAGATAAGTTACGTTTTGTTATGAAAATAAGTTTTATAAGTTATGTGAATAAGATCATTTGTACTCTGATACCCTGAGTATCGCTTCTCGTGGAGTGTCCCACGAGCATGTTGTTGTGGCATCGACATCATGTGCTCCACCCGTGACGGAGAGATTAGTTCACGGCGTCTCTTAAGTACAAGTGTGGTACATAAGGCTATTAGGAGGCGTATGGATCGATCCTAGGATTTAAGTATAAGGAGGTGGATAACGGGTATGCCAATTCGCCATCTCATGTGATAATTATGCAGGAGTAGCTACCTGTGTATTGTCACGTTTTAAGTTTGCTCATGGGTACATCCGTAAGATATGATTATGAAATTATGTTCTTGCATCGTATCATTTTTGCAATAAGTTCCATTCGGATAACATTTCTATAAAGCGTTAATTGTTATTTGAGCCTATTATTCCGTACTGAGCATTCGGCTCATTCCGTAAAAAATTTTGTATATACAGGTCCGCATGTTACTTTGGGCAGGGAAAAGAGAGAAGAATAAAGACTAGGAATAAATCTGAAGATGTTAGTTAATGAAGTTGAATGTCTCCGCTTGTATAATTAAACCTTAAGTTTAGTTGTTATGTGGTTGTATCCTTGTCAAATAAATAAATGGAATTATGACTTTTGTTTATGATACTACTGTTATTGTGACACGTCAGCCCTTCCGGGTTGGGGTGTTACATTTGCCTTTCAGGTCGGTCGGTCGGACGGCTGTTCGATCGGCCGGTAACCCGATCGGGTAGGCATTCAAATGAATTACAAGGTTTAGTCTTTGGATCGGACAGGTGTTCGATCGGACAGGTGTTCGATCGGACAACAGGTCAACTAGTCAAAGACTTTAATGAAATGTAAAGTATGGTGCGGTGGATCGGATAGTTGTTCGATCGGACAACAGGGTATCACCTGATCGGACGGCTGTTCGATCGGGTGGCACTTCAGGTGCATTGAACATGTTGAAAATTGGTTAAGTATTGAAGCATAGTATCTCATGATCCGAAGAGTAATCCGATCGAACAGTAGTTCGATCGAACAACAGTTCGTTCAATACTAGTCTTCAAGTAAGTCGATTGTGTGGGACCATGTGCTAGCCGATCGGCTGGCCAGTCGATCGGCTGACTCTCCGATCGGCTGGCTGTCCGTTCGGACAGCAGTCCGATCGGTCAGCATCCTAACCTGATCAGCCTTTCGTCTAACACTTGGTTGTTCTGTTTGTCTGTCGTTTTATCGAGGTATTTTGACAGCGAGTAAAACCTTAGATGCCTCGTCGTTACTTGGTTTCCCGGGTCGGACAGGAATCACCCAAATCCTGTCGGTGGTCTGTTCGAAATGAAGTTTAACATTTAATCCGAAGTCGGTTAACCTTGTGGATAGAATCCGGATCTTGAGCCATACAACCACCGAAGTTATTTGTAACCCGACTCAGGCTCCGTTTCTACCGGTTCGAAGTTATTGAGTGACAAAGAGTTGAAGGAAAGTTGGAAAATCCATCTTCCAATCCTTGTCACCGTATATATGTTCAGATCTACGAAAGATCTTTGTTTGTTTATGTGGAAATCGGCTACATCCAAGTCATTCTTGGTGGGTTGAGGCCAAAACATGAAGTTCTTTAAGAACCCATGATGACATCATCCTAGAACACTTGAATCTTGATGATTTCACAGTTAAAAGTTAAGATTTGAAAGATAGAAAGATGTAGGAGTGTGTATAGATCAAGAAAGTACAAGATTTAGGACGAAAACTTACCGGAATCGAGAGAAATCTGCGAAAAGGTGGGTTGAGCGTGCTAGTCGAATAGAGGTTTCCAAAAGTGGAAAAGGATGACAATGACAGGGGTATTTATAGGATGACAAAAAAAGGAAAGGGTTGGCCGATCGGTCAGGCAGCCTGATCGGACAGCCTGTCCGATCGGACAGCAGTCCGTTCGGCTGGCCGTTCGATCGGCTAGGAGCCTGATCAATCAGTTGCACCTTTTGAGTGTTTCGCGCGACGATTTCTGATATTTCGATTTCGATTACGATTACGAGCGGTACGATACGATAGGGTTTCCTAGTCAAATTACCTTCAGTCCCAAACACTCATATCTCGTATAATCTATTTCCACAATTATCCTAATTCGTTCATGATTTGAGTTCGATTGCATTTCGAGTTAGATTTCGAGTTTCTATTGAGTTCGTTTGATTATCACAACACAATCATAAATAAACATGCACAGGTAACACGTAAGGCACACACACACGTATAATAACAAGTAAAAATACGTAGCTCGAGTTGCGAATTGCCGTCGATTCGATTAACATAGCTTGATTATTGATTAGTCCACTTTATCGCATTGTTACTTCCTATAGTTCACAGTCGTAGGTCGATTAAATAACGATTAGCACACATCGATTATTGCATTAACGACACTTACTCCACATAATACAAATAAAATAAAGAAATTTCTATAAGTCAAGTTGCGCGAAATCGGTCGTTGACTTAGACCTTGACTTTGACTTTCCCTTATGAAAACACGGGGTGTTACACAGCATATCATCCACAGACGAATGGGCAGACTGAACGCACCACCCAAACTCTTGAACATATGCTTCGAGCATGTGTACTCGACTTTAGTAACTACTGGGAGCGGCATCTACCGTTAGTGGAGTTTTCGTATAACAAAAGTTACCACACCAGTATCCAGGCTGCTCCGTTTGAGGCATTGTACGGACGGAAGAGCCGATCACCTCTTTATTGGGCAGAAGTTGGAAACCGCCAAATCACTGGCCTAGAACTCGTCGTAGACACAACAGGGAAGATTGTTCAGATACGACAACGAATGGTGGCAGCTCGTAACCGTCAGAAAAGCTACGCTGATAAGCACAGCAAACCACTCGAGTTCCAGGTTGGGGATCGAGTACTGCTTAAAGTCTCACCTTGGAAGGGTGTAGTTCGTTTTAGTAAACGAGGCAAACTCAACCCGCGATATGTTGGATCTTTTGAAATCACGGAGAGAATTGGCAAGGTGGCCTACAAATTGAATCTACCCGAAGAACTCAGTGGAGTTCACAACGTGTTCCATGTGTCGAATCTGAAGAAGTGTCTGTCAGATGAAACTCACATAGTTCCTTTCAAGGAACTCACCATCGATGATCAGTTGCGATTTGTTAAAGAACCAGTGGAAATCTTGGACCGGGAGGTCAAGATTCTCAAACGCACCAGGATACCTATTGTTCGAGTTCGTTGGAACTACCATCGTGGCCCATAGGTTACCTGGGAACGAGAAAACCAAATGAGACACACATATCCCCATTGTTCGAGAACAATGAAACCATTACTGAGGCTGAAGCTACTGCGGAATTTCGGGACGAAATTCCAAACCAACGGGGGAATGATGTGACACCCCAGGAAAACCAGGAAACCATGCAACCTAACTAGCTTCCTCAGTATCTACGTGCTAAATTTCGGGACTAAATTCCATTTCGAGTTGGGGATGATGTGGCACCTGGGGAAAATCTGCAACAATCTTGATCCATCACCTCACCTCACTGTGCTTACTTGTCAAATTTCGGGACGAAATTTCTTTCAAGTTGAGGATGATGTGATAACCCGAACTTTCAAGGTCCGTGCCTCTTAGTCACGTGATCCTGTTTCTTGTTATTTCTCGTTCATATTCGTTACGATGATAAAAATTAGTGAACACCCTTGTAACTGGAATGTAATTGTGTAATGTATAACGTGATTGGATATGCCTACTTGTGTGTAACTGTTTAACTACAAGAAATCGTTAAAACGTTTCTATGGGTCGAATAGCTAATCTTAAGAACTAACATTGTTAGCACTTTGGGCCGCAAGTCATTGGGCCACATTAGTGAGCTAACACATTGTTAACATTTCACTTCGGCCTGACACAAACCGAGCCCAACCTATCTCATATGTGTTTTGAATAAATCTGGCCCAGTTATGATTAACAAGATAAGGTAGTGGTGTCGGCCCATTTATTAGGTGTTGGGTTTTTAATTAAGTATACGTAAATCCTTATTCTTCTAATCATCACAACATAACAAACCAACCCTATTCTTCCTCATATCTTGTGTACGGCAGAAGAGAACCCCCCCCCCCCTCGAGACATCATCCCAATCTGTCGAGCTCTTTGGTTAGTAAACTTGTATTCATGCAATTCCGTATTGATCTGATCTAGGTAGTGGTATGCTTGTTTGTACTTGTATGATACATGTGTGATAAGATCATGGATATTACGAAACTGTTATGGCAATTATTATGCCTGATGCTTGTGTGATTAATTGAAGAGATAATGAATCTGAATCTGATATCGTTTGGCTATTCTTGTTTACGCCGAAGTACGGCTGATGTGCATAATAAATGATGAATTGTTGAAATCTAGTAGTATGCTTAATGTTAAACACTGATTTTAATGTTTATGAGATTCGAGGGCATTTAACTTATTGTTTGAGATGATTAGGGTGTTGCTCGTCACTATAGAGTAGGATTAATAAATGGGTTAGGATTCATGTGCATGAAAAGTGTCTGATGTGTTTGATGAGATGATGAACCGATTATTATATGTTGGGTAGTTAGAGGGTATTTTGCTATTTGTTTGGGATTATTAGTTGCATGATCTTAAGCTACTGTTAATGATAAGGACGAATTATGGGCGCACATGTTGATCAGACCTGCCACTAATCATTTGGGTTACACACATGACTATGGCCGTAGGCTTTGATTGGAGTTAAATGAGCCACACCTATATTTAAATGTTTGTGATGTTAATGGTCTTCACATGATAACATACATGTATCTCTTTTTAGATCAAAGTGAAAGTACTGTTATACATTGAATTGTGGGCCGCAACTTTTGATTTAGTGGACTATTATGAATTAGGGATGAGTCATATGCTGCCAATCATGATGTCGGTTTTGATAAATTGAACCAATGAACTAGGTGTATTAACATTACAAATGAACAATAGAGGAGACTTCATAGGGTGCATATTAGGTTGGTTATAATTATGTGATTGTTTGTTACCTTGAATTAATATACCTTGGGTTATTTGCTGAATTGATATGAATGGGTGTTATTGGGCCGATAATATATATGTATGCATAACTAAATGGGCTGTTATAAACAAACTCATAAATCCATATGATGTAAGTGGGGCCGAATACTTTAACAAATTGTGAACATGTTTGCTCAGCCGAAGGTTGTTAAAAGAATTGTTAGACTTGTTGGACTGACTTAATGGATATTGGACTGCACTCTCTTTTAGGGTCATCCTGTTTAAATGTGTACTTGCGGGCTGGGCAGAATGTTTGGGTTATCTTGTTCAGTGGTTGGTGCTAACTGTTGGGCCAAGTCTAAAGCTATTGGGCCGCGCAGTTTAGTTGGTTATGCATTGAGTTGTTTAGTGTCGGGTCACATATTATGATATATTTATACATAGGATATATTGCCTTGATTAATGAATTCTTATACTTTGTGCTTAACTTAATAAGTTGGTGTACGGGTTGATGAATGTCACTACTTGTGTGTTGTGTGCACTTATTTATGAATAAATGTGGAATGACACGTACCGAGCATGTATGCATATTGACTGTTATATGTGCAATTATCATCGGACTTGGTTGATTGTTTGGTTAAACGAGTAATTAATCCTACCGAGCACTCTAAGGTGAGTTCACACACTTTCTAAGGCATGGGATTCCCGGTGGTTGGGAATGGGTTAAAGAATTAAAACGGAACCTACATATCCTCCTTGGGTAGGATATGTACCTCCATCCTCCATGGGTAGGATGCCAATATTAATCCTGCGTATTCTCCTTGGGTAGAATACGTACGTTCGTCCTCCTTGGGTAGGACAACAACCTTAAAACTTACTAGACAAAACTCTATCATGAAGTCCTTCATTTTTATATCGACTTAATCGCCGGGCCAATGGCGAGCGGGTCATTAGTTGATAGCGCTATTAGGGTTGACAAGCCTCACACCGTGCCGGTAGGACGGGCGTGTACTAATGGATATGGGCACTCAGTCAATGATGATAGACATTGACTTAGGGCACAACTGACTTTCGTCAGTTGTCGATATGGTAACGGTGTTGTGGTTCACATGGGGAAGCCCCCACTGGTTATGGATATGTTTGGGAAAACAGGGAAAACTGGCTAACTTATGGTTTACAAATAAACTCATGGTTTTTGGAACAACTTTAAAACGAACAACCAACTGTGAACTCGCTCAACTTTGTTGTTGATTCGTTGTTACATGCCTTGCAGGTCTTTAGGTGCATATTGTTGGGACTTGCTGTCTGGGAGGCTGGAGTGGTCATGGGTCGAGATACTTGGAATCGCAATACAAGACTAATGTTTTTACGTATGGTTTATAAATACTTAACGAATAAATTTTTGCTTCCGCTGTATACTGTGAACTATTTGTAACGTCGTGACACTTAATGTTAATGAATGAAAGTTTTATTTAAATATACTTATGAGTTCAATGTGATTGGTGGCTAGATCCTGGTCAGTCATGCCTCCTGCGGTGATACTCCGCTTGTGGATTTTGGGGGTGTGACATTAATCATCGTCGTTCCCAATCATCGCCTTACCCTCTCCCCCAACCACGACGTGCCCATCCGCCCTCCGCCACCGCCTCCGTACAAGCAACTTTCGAGCTTCAAAATCATGATTAATACAGTCAACTTGCAAAAAATGATGAACCACGGGAGTTACCATGTACGCACTTCAAAATCTTGATTAAAGCAAAGCAACCTTAGGTTTTCACGGATTGAATTGTTTCAGTTTCATATATGGTTTGAGGAACTGTGGAATTCTTTGATTATCACATACTTCAAGAAATTAATACAGAAGAAGACATCGTGGAATTTTGTCGTATTTGTTGAACAACTAGTTCAGTCTCTTTCTTAGGCTATGGGGTGTAAGGCTTTATGGGGCGCCACCCCCTTGCCACACAAGCATGCATAGCGCCGAGCACCACACCCCCGCCGCCATTGAAGGGGCGCCATTGAAGGCCCGCTACCACCATGGCGAGCTGCAACGCGGGTTCAGGTGGGGCCACATAGTTTTTGACCAATCAAAGATTTTTTTTTTTAATTTTGTTTAATAGGGGCTCCATCCACACCCTCCAAATTAAAGGGGGGCTCCATGGCTGACGGGGATCCTACGTGGCACCTATAAAGCCCCATGGGGCTCCATCCACACCCCATAGCCTTAACACTATGTTCTTGACTATCATTTAACAAGGGAAGGGGAGGGGAATAAAAAAAATTTCTCCTAATCTCTTCAATTTGGGAGGATGAATATATAGTCATATTTTCTTCCATTTTCCCTCATTTTCCCTCCCCTTCTATCCTTAAAAAAAACTCGGGAACATGGTTTTTTTTTCATATTTTCATCTCTTTTCCCTCCCATCCCCCTGTTAAATGAGACTCGGGAACAGAGTGTTAGGGTGAAGGGAGTGGTTAAACATTTGGAATATGTAAACTCACAAATCACCCAATCACATAGCGACATGTCAATTGTTTACATATGGTCTGTTTGGTATGGCGTAATGGAATAGACAGGTGAATGGAATGTACGACGTAATGGAATGAACGATGTAATGGAATGGATCATTACCATTCCATGTCTTGTTTGGTTACCATGTGAGAATGAAATGAATCATTACTTTGTGTTGTTTGGTAGGAAAGAATAGACGAAGGAATAAAATCGGTGATGAGTGACCGTAGTCGGTGGGGGCGGGTGGTGATAGGTGGCAGTGATAGCGATGGTCGGAGGTGGTGGTAGTGGGTGGCGACGGTAGGTGATGGCGGGGGCAGAGGTAGGTGGTGGCAACGACAATGGTGGTGGGTGACGGTTGGTAGCGGCAGAGGTGGGTGACGACTAGGGTGGAGGTGGGTGGTGGCGGGAGACAGCTGGGGTGGAGGTGGGTAGTGGTGGTGGCGGCGGAAGTGGGTGACGGCAGCGACGGTAGTCACGGCGGCAACTATGGTAGTAGTGGTGTCGCATGTGAGTGAGTTATTAAAACCAATAATAATAACAATAATAATAATAATAATAATAATAATAATAATAATAATAATGGTAAAAAATAATAATAAAAATAATAATAATAATAATAATAATAATAATAATAGTCATATATCTTTCCATTCCTTGAAGGATTGAAAAAAAAAACACCACCTTACCAAGGAATGAAAATTATTATATTTGGAAGGTTTACATTCCTTGTGGAATGCTCCATTCCATTACCACTTGACAACCAAACATGTTTATTTTTATTCCAATAGAATGATCCATTTCATTTCGCATTCTATTCCTTCGTACCAAACGCTACCTTAATGCTAAAAAACGTCGGTGGTTTACCTAATGTGGTTTAGGTAAACTATTTAAAAAAAAGATAAATGTGTGATTGGTTGAGAAGAAATGTACCCCACCACACACCCTCTCTCTCCCCCTTTCCCTCCCTTCACCGAGTCGGTGAACCTTCACTGATTTCACCCCTCATTTCAGTAAAGCTTGTTCGGTAAACATGTTGGCAATGGAGGGGGGTTGTACCGAGTGGGTTTACCGCCCCCACTCCGTTCACCCCTATTTCTATGGTTAATATCTTTTATATTCGCATGTTGACACACTATGGTGTTTCCGGTAGATAATTGTTCAAATTTTGGAACCGTATATGAAAAGTAGGGGTTTTGTTGCAATTGTGGTGACTATTTGTTGTAATATTTGTTTAATTTGGTTTACTTGCCTAGCCTAAAATATTTGTAGACATTGCTATAAAGGAGATGAAATGACAAGTTACTATTTTTTTCTTGTTTTTGGTGAATGTTTAAAACGGGACATAGAACAACTTAATTATGTTGTGTTATAAGTAGTTAGTTTAAAGTACAAAAAGAAAGGTTTGTTTAGTTGGGATGAATATCGTAATAAAGGACTAGTGGGGAACCCGCGCGTTGCGGCGGAGTCGACAACACGAGGCGTAAACATAATTCAAACCTTAAAACGATAGAAAAAAAATCATATATAAGTTAGATAGTCGATAACGGGCCGTGCTTCGCGGCAAGGTAAGTTTTTAGTTAAATAGTAGCATGCTACTTTGTATATAGATTTTGGGGTCTTTAGTTTATAAGCTTTCGTCTAAAATTGTTGGTTTACACAAAAAAAAAACCCAATCTTTTTAAATCGGGCTATCACATCACCCGAAACACATACATGAAGTGAGTTTATAACTAATAAATCTACAATGTGAGATTTTACTAACTTATCTAAAAGATAATATAAATTAACTTCATATAGGAAAAAAGGCCGAGCAGCAATCAAAGATATACATACCAAACATCCTTGAGTGTTTAAAATCTTACTTAAATAAAAATATGCACCGGAAATCTATCGGAATGTTGTGTTACATTAAAACCACGTAACTTTTAAACATTATATATTTATAATTAAGAATCAACAAAATGCATTATGTTCTTTGCATAATGAAATCTTATATTCTTAATAGAGCACAAAGTTGGAGATGCCCAGCCTATCAACCCAACACAAAACTCAGTCAGGCCTAACGCCTACTACTAATCCATCCGGCCACAGCCAAAAACCGGAAATCAGGTACAAGTCATAAAAGATACCCATTTAACCACGTATAGATTGTCAACCAAATTTCAGTACTACACATAACATAATAAATGACAAATTTTGGGGTCACTTGGCCCGTTTAAGCTGCTCAATAGAATACTACCCATTTGAGCCGTTCATAAATAGTACCCATTTTTTATTGTCACTTGTAACCCATTTGACTTTTCCAATAAAAATTAACCATTCGACCCGTTTAAAAAAATAACAGTTATGCATACAATAAAACACAATCCAAATGGTTTAGTGCTATTCTATTATCTAACTTACAAGCTACAACCCAACAGAAACATTCCTTTGAGACATACATCAACCACAAACATTTTTGGGGTCAAGACCGATGAATTGTAAATGACCAAGTAGGAAACCATGTGAAGTCCAAAAGATACATCAGAAACATTCTAAAAATGCACTATCAACAAACCAATCCACTAATGTTATGAAAAAATTGGACTCCTAACCTAAAGGTTAAAATCTACATCGAAGATCAATCCACCAACCCGTTTACCTCATCATTACAACTTGCCAGACGTTTAACCCATTCAAGTTGATTATAACGTGTTTACAACCCACCAACCGTTTAAAAGCTGTCACCCATTTGACTCGCCAGATAAATAAGCTTCACAGGTCGAAAAATAACATGTTATCGACATAAATAACACACATGCATCTCTTTCGAATAGAACTTTCTGGTAACTAACAGTGAAGCTGAAAAATTCCTTTTCTTTCTTGAATAGTTGAATGTACATTTTATTTCAGATGTATCATTAAACCGAACAGAAGTCTCTAATGACACCTTGTCTATTAATTTACTAAAAAAGAAGTCTACATATTTAAAATTACAATATTAATACCAGACCCCTACCCCTATTTGGCCATTAATTGTCCCAATCTCACCTAACAAAACAGTTCATCCTCAATCTCATCAGGTCAAAATTACAGATGCAAGTGTTTAAAGTATGACAAATTCATTCCTACATACCATGTGTCCATCTCCATCAATAAAGCCCATATATCTTCCTCGAGGATGTTGTCGCCCTCTTCCATACGAAGCAAGAATAGCAGATGTTATGATTTCCTTCTAACTGAATAAATGATCTGACATGAGTTAAAATATTTAAACTCATTGTTATTTCTCATGTATTTCTTTCCCTGGCTAAAAAACAAATAAGAACAAGTCTATAAAAGCTAGCAACCAAAACCCAACAATTTCTTCTGTTTTTAAGCGTGCATGATTGATAGGGAAGAGTTATACGAAATAATAATGATAGAATTTGGTGGTTGCTACATATTATCTATTGAAAGAGGTGTGGAATGTCAGTCACTCACCAATAAGATAGTGTTCACATCAAGGCCAAATTCAGAAGCGTTCACTGCATGAGCCACCAAAAGCAATAAAAGTTTAAGAACAAATTAAAATACATCTAGTCATTATACTACATGGATTCCGGGTCAGCATAAGATTAGCGCTTCATCCCTGTCTACACGACAACTCAAGTATTAGAACCTGTGATCATAATAAATAAAACACAAATTGTGGCTTATACCCTAACTTCTCCCCTACTTTAATAGCACCACAAACCCTAATTGAATCTGTCATTCATTAATGTGAAACATATGTAGTTCCAATCAATAGTTTGAATGGAAAAATTACCTACCAATCCGCCGCTAATCCAATCATTTGCAACATATTCAGTTTCTGAACAATATCATTTACACACCACTATCACCACCGCTAATCCAATCTGCTGAATCCACCTACGGTCACCGGAATCGCATTTAGATGTCACTGCATGTCACCAAAACATAAACCATTCTAAAGATCTGTGTCAAAAAGTTACCTTGTTCGCCCCAGTCCTCTTGTATCCAATGTAGACACCGTCCGACTGACCAAACTGTCTACACCATTATCTTCAACACTCTTGTAGTAGCAAGAATCGTTGGTCCATGCGCTGGAAAAGTCACGCTGCCGCTGTGCACTGGCGGCGGTTTGGCTTCTCTCTGCAATTAAAAAAAAGAACCAATCAAATAAGCTAAAAGGACAGAACTTAAAGTAAACTATCTACCTATCTGTTTGCAGTTTCTAAATAATACAAAATCCACCTATTGATACCAAATGAGGTTAGCAAATGTTGTAATACAACGACTCACATTATATCCAATTACTTTAAAGACATCAGTTTAAAATTTCAATAAAGGCCACCAACTAAACACCCAGCTTGTAACGCTCCGCTTTTTCTCACTTTCTTATTTTAGCAAGTCGTGTTGTACCTTCTATATTTAGACACTTGTACTCTCTTTGTAATCTACTTTCGTTTCATTTGTAATTCGAGACTATTGATCATAATGAAAACGAAGCTATTTTATTCATGTTTGTGTTAGACTTATGTGCAATGTTCACGTTCGAACGATATATTATCATAGACTCTCGATTCGTTATTACGCTCAATGCTCGTTAAACTAATTGAAACTCGTAAAATAGTGAAACTCGAAAGTTTCGTGAAATGAATAATCGTTTAAAGATTTTTATTCGTTATAAATAATTATTCAAATTATTTAAATTAATTAAATTAATTAATTTTGGTTATTTAAAAAGTTTATTTTTATAATAATCTAGTTAATCTCGGTAAATATTAAATTTAGTAAACTAACTTAGTTAAATTATAAAGTTAGTCTCCTTTTAAAATGATATAACTTGGTTAGTGAAGCTAGTTTCCTTATTTTTATAACATAACATAAGTTTATTTAAGCCCAAGGGCTGTTGTGTAATTAGTTGAAAGTGTGAGGTTATGAAAGAAAGGGGAAAAGAAAAGAAAATTTAATCAAAAAAAGGTGGGGTTGGATGGGATTCGAACCCGGGTCACCACCCCCACAGTCATGCGCCCTGCCAACTGAGCTGCAGGCTCTTTGGTGAATGAATCCAACACTAAAAAAATATATCCACTCGTTAAAATGGCTGATCAGCGCGACCAGAACCGCTACAGCTCGTTTTAAGCGCGAATTTGGTGTTTTTTTTTAGTTTTAAACGCGATTTTAACATTAATTACCTCACCAACTTCAACCCTAATCTTTCCCTATAAATACAACCCTTCTCCAAGCCATTTTACACCTTCACAACTCTCTAATCTTCTCTAAATCACTCTCAAATCTCTTGCAATTCAGGATTTTGGCAGATTCATACTCTTGCACTAAAGTGAGTGTAACTTGCTCATTTCTCAACCAAATCACTTGGTTCTTCTTCCTACTTCTTTGGATAATCCTTGGGTTTGATTCCTTGGTTTCTCCTTGGAGAAATCCGACCTGGAAATGCCCTGAAATGGTCCATAAACTTTCTGTTTTGTTTTAAGTTCTTCAAAAGCTTGTTTAAACTTATCCAACTTGTGTCTAACACATCTCATACCTATGTCCCAATGCTTACAACCTATCTCATGGTTGGTTAAGCTTAAAAACAAGGTTGAGACACTTAAATCAGAGGATTAAACCTCATAAACTTTCTGTTTTGTTAGGGTACTTAACCCACAAGTCATGTCAAGCTTAGACTTTGATGAATGAGTGATTATGGAACAACTTGGGTTGTCCAAACATACAATCCTCACATGACTTGATGATTTCTCTTTGGTTAGGTTGTTATATTATTATACTAATCCTAGTTCGTGACCCTCCTTGGTTGTTTTTACATCAAGTGAAGTGGTGAACATTCAAGGGGTTCCTAAATGGAAGCTTGCTCTTCCTACCCCATACATGACATCTTTGATAACTCGAGGTGCCTAAATGAGGATTCCAATCTTCTACCTCTTACATGAATTATTGGACTAAATAATATGTAATACTTAACCTAAATATATATATGCACTCATTCGAACCTTTAATGTTAAACTTGTGTTTATATGTTAAAGTAGTAGAATATCATCTAAGACCTAAAACTCCAAGTATGATTCTAATGGGCGTATTACCCATGAAAACCTTCTAACCATATTGGTTACCTAGTGTCATACAAGGGTTATAAAGTTAAAGATGATTATTTTCAATATCCTACTTTATGTTATGTTAAACTCCAAATGTATAATCTTCCGTTGAACGCCAAACTCACACACCTATGTTTCCTCGTGTAGAAGGACTAGGTGCTCCCAATTAATCCATCCACCAAACTCGCTCGCGGGATTTCAAGTAGGAAAGCTTGCAACCACCGTGAGTATACTCGATCCCTTTTTCCCCTTTATACTTTGGGATGCAACATGTATAACTATGCAAACAACTTTTGAACTAAACATACTCAATCTTTGAACGAAGCATGAAACTAATGTGACTTACTTGCTATTCTTGTATGCTCTATGAACGATTTGGAACGTTATATGCTCATTGACTTTGTTCGCCCACCTTAACAATTATAGCGCTATAGGATTAACGCCCCGCCCGCTATTCTAATTGGGTATTGTTAAGTTACCACCCCGCTAAACTATTGGGATTAGGCTATTTTATGCGTTGTATTCTAGGGTTTGATCATATTGTACGCCAAAATTGCATACTAGTAATCACATATTATGAATCATGTTGGATTTGAGTTTTTATTCTATTATGCTATGTAAACAAACTTGTATACTCGCTCATTGCCTTTGCATTGAAACTCTATTTTAATACATGTTGCAGGTTGATTAATGAAGTATGGATGATTGATGAAACAAGTTTAGGGTGGACTAGATACACACCTTTAATCTATCTATCTTTTGATGTTATGTTGAAATTTGAACAATGTTGTTATTTCCATTTTATATGTTGTATGACAATTTAGCAATTGCAATGAAATTTGAGTTTAATTAAATATTGTCACATAGTGTTATGAAGTCTCTAGCAATCTATACACACTTCGTCTCATTCCCGATGTTTCCGCCATCGGTTGGGGTGTGACACAGCTGAGCTACAATTTATATCGACACAACACCTTGATCTCATCAAGTAAAGATTAAAGAAAACAAAACGTCAATATTTGAAGAAACCCACATTCTCAATTTTGGCAGACGTCAAAGGTAAATCTTGTTTTTATGTAGCTTATCTACAATTGAATCAGAAGACATCAACAAATTACTTCCATTTAAGCACATATTCATAAACCCTAAGCCACAATTTAGCATAACTGGGGGCTCAAATTGAAAAACATTAAAGAGAAAACAGCACAATATGAATAAAAGCTCACCAGAGATTCTGTTGAAAAACCATAAAAACTGTGCGAAGGTGGATATTTGGTCATGGAGTATCAGTCTGTTTGTTCTCAACTCCTGTGAAAACAATTGAAGAATAATCAAGGTGTCCTCTGCATAAATACGCAAGCCAATTGATGAGGGCGGTGAGGGGATGTGAAGGGACTCGTCTTAAATTTTGACTGATCAATTGCAAAGTGAATAACCTAATTTCAACTCAGGGATGGAGACAGGAAAGAAGGGGCTAATTTAATTCCCCGTTTCTACAATCCAATTCACGTTAATTCCTGTTTTCTAAAAGGGTAGAAAAGGAAGAAAAGTGTAAAAGTACATGAATTTGTTTTTGACTTTTGGGATGCCATCTTAAAAAATAGGATAGAAATTACCTTTATGTACATAGGAGATGCTTTATATAGTATTATAGATTATAGATATAGATAATTGTTGGTATTTAAAATATATGATCACTATATATAGTGAGTAACTGATGGTAGTTATTGTACCCTTTTCAGTTGGTTTCTTAACATGTTTGACAGGCTCTCATTAAAGATGTTTTTAGAGTCATAAGGCAAGAGATTGAAAATCAAAAACATGATAGATGACAAACGGTGTCTTCCTAGTGACTTTCATCTCCCGGTTCATGCAGCCAACTCTAGTTCATCTTGGAGCAGCTAAGAAGATCCTTTGTTACATTGTTGGAACAATCAACTATGGAATATGGTATGGAAAAGGTCATGAGGTGAATCTGCAAGGATTTACTAATAGTGACCGAGGTAGTTCGTGTGAAGATATGAAAAAAGTATCTGGGTATATGTTCTCTACGGGTATCAGAGCAATTTCATAGAGCTTGAAAAAATGACTAGTGGTTGCACTATCCACTTGTGAAGCAAAGTATATAGCAGCATACTTTGCAATTTGTCAGGTGGTGTGGCTAAGGAGGTTAGTTGCAGAGCTAGGATACACTCAAGAAAAACTAACACTAATATGATGCGACAACAAATCATCAACGTTCATGACTAAGAACCAAGCGCTTCACAACCGGAGCAAGCACATTGATCTTATCTTTCGCTACATAAGAAGCTTAGTTGAAGAAGGAAATGTGGAGCTCAAGTTCTGTTCTACTGAAGAACAAGTTGCAGACCGTTTTACTAAGGCTTTAGGCAAGGAGTAGTTGTACTATTTGCGTTCAAGACTTGGAATGAGCTTTGAATCCAGGAGAGATTGGAAGAATTCAAAGTCAATTGGAGTAAAAGCATTCAAGATAAAGAAGGTGGAGAATTCCTAGGTAAATGAACGTTGGGGATGTGTTCCCTATATAACCCTCACGAGACCTCACTCGTCCTCCCAAGCTATTGGGAGGTTTTAAGGGCTTGTGTGCATATGGTAAATGCTATCGTGATTCCTACGAATGTGAGTTAGTTTGTTGTTGTTGTAAACTATTTCCACAAAAATCAAAGTTAAAATAACGAATGACTTGGTAAATTTTTCATAAAAATGGAAAAGTGGATTGACTAATGAGTTTTGATTATGGTGAGGAGCTTGCTCCTACACGAGTGTCGAGAATTGTAGGTATATCTATGTTCATTGAGGACAATCATTTTCATTGAAGAACAAGTAGCATATGAAGATGAGCAAACCAGGTGCATGCGTTTCGTTTCTTTTCTTAACTTTGATTATTTAGGTAGCAAATAAGTGGATTGTATTGCGTAAAATTTTGGCCGGGGTGGAATTTTGGGAGAAGAGTCGTGTTACATCCTTTGCGTTTGAAAAGCCCCTATCCAAAATAATACACATTGAGGATAATGTTGACCTCAAGTGCGGGGATGGGGAGAAAAAGTTTAGGATTTTAACCATTCATTTAAACACTACACATCGAGGACAATGTTGACCCCAAGTGTGGTGATGAGGGAAAATTTCAAAAAATAAAAAATTCAAAAATGTCTTCTTTTGAGCATTCCAAAATCATGATTAACTAAGTTGGATTATAGGTTTTAATATATTTTGATCCATATCATATAAATGATAATGATGGCTACTAGATTAAATAGATATAAATAAAATATACATCACTACATAAGAAGTTTAGTTGAAGAAGGAAAAATGGAGCTCAAGTTTTGTTCTACTAAAGAACAAGTTGCAGACTGCTTTACTAAGGGTTTGGTCAAGGAGCACTTGTACTATTTGCGTTCAAGACTTAGAAAGAGCTTTAAATTTAGGAGGGATAATGGAAGAATTCAAAGTCACTTGGAGTAAAAGAATGCATTAAAGTACAATCAACTTTGGGACTTATGTTTGTTATTTTGTTTTGTTTGTTAGTGGGTCCTTATTTACATCTTTTATTTGGAGTTTTTTCTTCCAAACTAGTTTCAGTGAAAAAGTATTTATCATTTTTTTTCTTTAAAAAATATTTATTAAAATAGTGTTTTCTAACTATTTGATATATCACTTTTCTTTTAATTAACATGTTAGACTTACTCTTTTTTTTTTTATAATTCACATATCAACTTACTTTTTTTCCCTTCAATCAATCCATTTACTATTTTTTTTGTATAATTTTTTTCTTTTGTTTCGTTTCTTTGCATTCAATCCATTTTTTTTTTATCAATATAGCTGAATATTCGAATCACATTTTGCATTCTTGTTGGTGAACCTTGTTGACTTTGTTTGTTATATCATATTTTTTTAAGGAATAGGAA
The DNA here is from genome assembly GCA_030545235.1 of Helianthus tuberosus. Classification (NCBI taxonomy): domain Eukaryota; kingdom Viridiplantae; phylum Streptophyta; class Magnoliopsida; order Asterales; family Asteraceae; genus Helianthus; species Helianthus tuberosus. Next base: position 63,548,520 of record CM060449.1, on the reverse strand, counting down.
GACTGAAATCTATAAATTAATTTGTAATATTTGGAGCACTAGGATTACATAGTTTTAATGTTCACCATTTCATAATTTTCTAAGATGGAAGAGCAATGTCGAACTCAAAGAATGTCCGGTGGGTTTCATAGTTTTTTAGAATAAACTAGAACTTTCATAGTTGGGTTTGTTTTATTTACATAATGAACACAAATTAATACATCTATTAATATATCTGGTATTATATCATATTCAAAACATGATAAAAAGGGTAGTCGCTCAACAAACGTGTTTCTAATATGAACCGGATTAAAAATTTTATTTTGTTTAATATTAAGACTGGTAACGACTCACTTTTTTTGACATTTTTTTTTTCGATGTTTAGGATATTGAGACTGGTAGCAACAGACTTTATTTGATATTTTTATTTTCATTTTTATGTGATATTGTGACCAGTAGCAAGTAAAGTTTTTTTTTTTTTTAATGACAAATCTTACTCCTATAAATTACACCAATAAATCTAAATTATACATTTGCCTAGATTTGAACCTAGCAAGTCAAGTTTTAATGTTTGATGATAGTTAATAATATATTACTTCTAGGCTTGTGGAAAGTAAAGCAAAGGTTCTTGCTGTTTTGGTTATGATCGTGACGTGAAGTATATGGAGAGTTAGAAATGAGAAGAGAGCTTCTAACAAGACTTGCAAAGCTGAAGATATTATGGAGTCGGTTAAGTCGGAAGGATACCTTTGATGTAAGTATAGGGCTAAGAGGTATATTGTTTGAAGTGAATGGCGTAAGTATCTATTGTATATGTTGGATTTGTAATCAGTTTAACACTTTTTGTGTCAGTGGCTGCCTTGTTGCGTTATTTGGGATGATCTTTATAGTTCTCATCTTTGACATGGGTTGACCGGAAAAAAGAGAATTATAACAAGTTGGTAAAAAACATTATAATTGAACGGATTAAAAAAAGAATACGAAAAATAGTAATGGCTTATTAAATGAAAAAATAAAGTAAGTCTAATATGTTAATTAAAAGAAAAGGTAAAAGCCAAATAGATGAAAACCCAATGTTCTAAAAACCGGTAAATACCGGCCGATTATACCGGTATTATTGTTTCCAGATGTAAATTTTGTACGAAACACCCCAGTAAATAAGTGAAACGGCATAAGGTTTGTACTAGCGGTAAAATCCGGTATACCGGTTTGAAATGTAATACCCGTACCGGCCCATGGTTATTTTAGTTTGAGTTGTTACTTATTTTTATTATATATGTTGCTTATCTTACGTAATTTTTATATATTATGATTATTCGTAACTAAAAGTTCTTATTTAATATTGTATGAAACGAAAATAGTTGTTGTATTCAACACTCAAATGGCTTAAACATATTATATACTTTCATTTAAATAAGATTGTTGGAAAATTGAATGATTTTCACTGGAACTCACATGCACCCCAAATTATTATTACGTGTGCACCCGTAATGATAATGTGATTTGCATGTTCATCTCAGTTCCTCTTAACTTGCGTCAAAAGATCCTCGGATTCGAGTGTTAAAAGCTAAGGTGTTGTCAAAACGATAAGGATCACGAAGTTCTAGAGATGCTACAATATAATAATGTGTATGCAATGCAATGCGTGTATGTACGCTAGATGTATAATGTATATAGTAAATAAAAGACAAACCATGCAATCTGGAGCGGAGTGTCATGGTCGCTTTCGGAACTGATTCGGTTATAGTCTGGTTTTATAAAAATATTTTAAAACATAGTTCACTATAACCAGTGGCTCTGATACCAAACTGTCACACCCCTAAATAATACCACATGCGGAATCCACCGCGAGGCGTGTGACGTACCAGGATCTAGCCACTAATCACATTGAACTAACAGTAGAATAATAATCACAAGATCGGAATCAATGTGAAAAGTGCATTTCAAAACATTTAATTCAAACCAATAATCGTTCAGCGGAAGCATAAATCATTGTTTAACCAATTCAATATCGTTTTGTAAAGAAAACATAAACAAACATCAAATGACTTCGCGAATAACACGACCCATGACAACACTGGCTTCCCAGACTACAAGTTCCTATTCGATGCATCTAACGACCTGCAAGCATGCAGAAAAAGTGTATCATCATAAAACTGGCTAGTTCACAGTTTTGTTTAACGCAAAGTTGGTAAATGTTTAGTTTAAAGACATGTCAATAATAAACTCGATACCGAAGTGACGTTATGTTTGTTTGCCCTCATCAATGCCTATCAACATTGGCCATGTGTTTAAGGTCATTAGTTCACGTCCGTCCTCCCCGGTACGGTGTGAGGTTTGCCAAGCGTAATAGCTTTATCAACTAATACCCCGTTGCCTCCCCGGCAACTAGCTCGGTAGTAAGTAGGGACTTTCGTGATAGAGTTGAGTTTATTAACTAACATTGAAATTAAACCACAACATTTATAAAAAGTATTCCTCCAACGAATAATAGTTTGTTTGTTTGTCTGTTTGTCCCCACGGGACGCATGCTTGTTAAAGAGCAATGAACTCACCTTAGTTTGCTTATAAAAAGGGATTTAATTAACGTTATATATTCGACAAAATGCACTTTACATCAATATCGCAGGTAAGCGAGCAACAAGCTGCGCCGCTACCCCTTTCTGGATAGCAAACCCTAGCCTATTAAAAACAAACCCCTGCCCCCTGTTGATGAGCCACTGCTGTGGACAACCTGTTGGACCCTAGTCAGCAAACGGATAGCTTCTGGAGCCAGGGATCCAAAGGTGTCGAAGGCGATAATGTGGACAACCTGTTGGACCCTAGTTTGCTCGGTATGATAATGTACTTCTAGTGTAAAATTAATTGTTAGGTCCGTTACACACGACCTATTATACAGTAAGTGTAAGTACGTATATGAGTAGGGTTATGCAGTACCCTAAGTTTCCAAACAACTCAGTATTTTAATGTAAAAATGTGGTCCGATTGATAAATTGTCAAACGGAAACACACGGTGATTTCTTTAGTTGGTGACGGCAGTTGATGTTTAGAAAAAAAATACGGATGCCACAAACTTGTAACTCGGACATCATGAACATTCATCAAGTTCGAAGCATATCTACTTAATTTAAATTCTAAACCCACTTATAATATATCATCTAAAAGAATACGAAACCTCAAACATAATAATATTATATGTCTTTGTAGGTGTGTACATTCAGCATTCATTATTCAACATTAATTGAAAGTCAACCATAATTTTCACATTAAAACATGCACATTTATATATCTCGGGTCAGGATTTAGAGAAAACGCTAGAAAGTGTGAGAACGGTGAGAACGCTTATGGATCGTCCGATCAAAACAATCTATGGACTAGATTGGCGCGGTGTCGTTTTCTTAGATAATACCAATTCTATTAAGTGGACGCGCTTCATTAAGGGTAAAAAGGTTTTTAGACTTCTCTAACGAAAACGCCAAACTAATGAATAAAACGCCATTACGGGCCAAACGCATCCTATAAACAAAACATCTCAGACATTCATTAAACACACCCCCAAACCGGAAACGCCACATTTACTATTATTTACCATTCATCTTAGAAACGCCAAAAAACCCAAAACATCAAACACACCAACTCAAAAACGCCATATTTTACTATATACCAATCATGTTAGAAAACGCCAAAAAACTCAAACATCAAAGATTCCGAAAAATCGACGTTTCTTTTAGATACACTATTTCCTCAGTAAAACGCCAAAATGGCAAACATCGTTTCTTGTATATTCAATATTGTTCTACGCGAAGTTTCGCAGAATGCATTCTTGGCTGAGGTGTTGTGACTCAATAACATTTTGTTGCATGAGATTGACAAATCTTCAACAAAAAGATGCTGGTGTCAGACTTATGTCATTTTTTGTATTTTGTTCTTGATGAATATTATAATGGCATGAAGAGACGAATGACACTGATGAGTGGTTTGAAGATAAACATGAAGATAAAGATGAACTTCAAACAAAAAACTCACGTCATTTTGTCCTTCCAAACGGCCACAAAAAAGCTACTTCAACAACAAAAACACAAAATGAAGCATGCCAAAGTCAAACCGCCAGTGAACATGTTTCAAAGAAGAAAGAGACTGATGACAGTGAAGATTTGGAAGATGAATTGTTTATATTTATATTTTTTTTAATTTTCTTTTTCTGTTGTTTGTTATGTATTTTTCAGCTAAGAATAAAAAATACATTAATTTAATAAAAACGCCAAACAGACATAATGATTGTGAAACGCCATCATGCCATAAAATGTCAAAAACTCTCAAACTATAATAAAAGTAATTTGGATAAGTATTATTAAAAGCTAAAAATGAAAAAAAGGGGGGGGGGGGCAAAAACTACTTAAAGTCATTAAGAAACGTCAAACTTGGAAGATGGCACGTCTATCACCCTAAAAACTCATAAAAAAACTTAACAAAAACAGAAAAAAAACACACAGTAACTGAAAAGACGACTACTTTATTAATATCATTTATTATAAATAATATCCCGCCTAAACTATGCGCCAAAAACATCCTATAAGAGAGACGTCTCTGCACAATCAATTGATCACACCCAAAAACAACGCTATGTTTCCTAGAAACCACTCACTTTAAAACGCCAAAAAAATAGTTAAAAAAGCCACAGATAGGAAACCTCGTTTCTTCTATATTGAGTATTGTTCTGAATGAAGTTTCACTGAATGGATTATTCTTTGAGGTGGGTATCTCTATAAGCTTTTGCTGAATAAGATGGACAAATATTCATGAAAAAGATACTGATGACACTGATATGTCATCATGTCACTTTGTTCTTGATGGATATATGGATGGCATGAAGGGATCAATACATTCGAGCAGACGTTGATCTTCAACATGTCACTAAACAAGTATATATAAAACCACAATACATGATGCCACTAAAAATAAGCATCTTCTAAAGACGGGCATTATGTAGGAAAATAAGGATCTAGATAAGGTATTCAAAACAGGTTCAAAACGCCAAAAAGGTTAAAGTAGAAGAGGCTGATGACAGTGACGATTTGGATGAGAAATTAGATTAGAATTTTTTTTTCATTTTCTATTGTTTGTTATCTAATTCTCTGTTGTTTATTATCTAATTCTCTACTAATAAAAGAATTGAGTATAAAACGCCAAAAATTACAAACACTAAAACGCCTGATAGTATGAAAACTGTGAGAACGGATGCTAGCAAAGTACGTTGTTGCTATATAAAACGCAAAAAAATGCCAAACAAAGTATTACTGGAAAAAGCAACACTAATTGAAAGATGAAACTAAACGAAACAGTAATTGCAAAACAGTAAAATGAAGAGACGGTAACATTATTACCAAACATTTATTATATTAAAAGCCACTACATGGAAAATTGAATTTGTTTATATTTTCAAAACGCCATAATTGCCTGTCACATTATAGGCCTGCATCCAACATGGCATAATAATTGACAGAAAAAAAAATGTTTTTTACATTATAGGCATGCATCCTACTTGGCACAACAATCAAAGTCATACTTAGTTAAAACGCCAAAATATTTACTATGCTCCTGATCTAAAAAAACAATAAAAACGCTTCGTATTTGTTAAACGCCAAAAAATAGAGAGGTGATGTGAGACGCGTTTAAAAAAATAATATAAAAGGACAAAAAAGCCCCTCCGCCCTTCACTATGTCGCGTGACACGTGTTACGCCAGAATCCGTTCTCACACTTTTGGGCGTTTTCTCCTGATCCCGTACCTATATATCTCCATGTATGTCTGGATCCCCCAAGTGAAACCCTTCCTACTTGAATATATATAAAAAAACGACAGTGTGTATCTTATTCACCTCCTTCAATTCAACAAATAATGTTATATTCGGCACATGGGTCTTCCCAGACCACATTTTTTGACACAATTATATCCGGACCATTTCCTAATTGGAATTTCCGGCCCATTAAAAACATATACTCGGATCATGTAACCTCTAATACATTCGGACCCCTTTCAAGCATCCATTAGTTCGGACATAATGAATTTATCAAAGTGCGGACCATCCTTGTTATATCATAAGTTCGGACATAATCAACCTATGTTCGGACAACATCAATTCAACTCAAGTTCGGACATTATTAATTAACTTAAGTGCGGATACTTGATTCAATTTATATGCGGACCAGATATATCAACTTAAGTGCAGACCTTGACTACCTTCAAAAGTACGGATCCTGTAAACTCTAACATGTTCGGACCCTTAAATATCAACTAAATGCGGACCCTCATGAATTAAGTTAAGTGCGGACACCCAAAACATACATAAATGCGGACAAAACTAATTCTACATGTGCGGACATTTTTTGGAGACCACAAGTGCGGACTCTTTTAAAAAGCACATATGCAGACATCCTTGAATCAACTAAGTGCGGATCCTTTAATAATTAACTTAGTGTGGACTACTCATGAAAATTGCAAATGCGGACCATAAAGCCTTTATTAAGTGCGGACTTGGGAACTTTATTAAGTGCGGACTATAATGACATCCACAAATGTGGACATTATTTAGTTGACAAATTCAGACAACTCTGTGACTTCACAAAGTCTGACAATTCAGGGATTCCATTCTTCAACGTTTTCATGAATAGAAACCCCCAAATGCACAGAAATCAATAATATCAGGCATCAAATCAATCAATCTAACAGTTCTATCATGCCCCTAATATCATTAATCATCAAACAATCTCCACACATTCATTTAGTCTACAACAATTATCATACATTCACCAATCATGAAGCAAGAACGCAAATTGTTTGGATGTCTAGGATTTTGCATTGAAATCAAAAGAACAAGATTAACAATCACAAAGCATGGGCACTTACTTACCTTAGATTGATGTAGGGATGGTTCTCCGAGAATTAGAAGGATCAATGATTGATGATTTGTGTGAACTTGGAGGAGTAGCCAAGAGATGAGAGAAATGATTTGAGAAAACTGCCGTATGATGATGTTGTGGGGATTTTAGGGTTTTGAGTGGTTATAAAGGTTTCTAACTTATTCACAAAGTACCCCTAATTATGCAACTTTCACATTATGGCACATAAATCATGCAATTTCACCTTTAAACACATAATTCACATAAATCATGTAAACCGTTTGTTTATAATTATTCATGTTAGTCACCAACGTTCAAGAATTATCATATGTGTGTTCCGGTAATTTCCTGAATTACCAAAGTAGACTCATTTAACTAACATTAGTTAAATGCAGTGCTATGAATGTACTGAAGTTGCGGGTTGTCACATAATATAATTAACATTGTATGATACCAAAAATGTGATGATATATATCTTATCAGCTCTTATTAGCCAAGTGTTAAAACCTTTGACCCTTAAGAAAGACGTTTTTATTTGATTGAGTTTAGTTTATAAAACAAAACTAACTTTTAACATTTTTATTATTTAATATATAAAATTACATTCATTCAACCTGTGTATACATGAGGTTTTTTTAAAGATATAACTTTTTTATTATTTAGTATATAAAATTTAATTTATTCAACCCGTGTAATACATATATTTTTTAAAGATGTAATTTCTTGTATTATTTTGTATACAAAATTACATTTATTCAACCAGTGTAATACATGGGGTTTTAAAGATATTTTTTTTATTATTTGGTTTATAAAATTAAGATATACCGGTTTGAAACGTAATACGCGTACCGGCCCAGGGTTATTTTAGTTTGGGTTGTTACTTATTTTTATTATATATATTACTTATCTTACATAATTTTTATATATTATGATTATTCGTAACTAAAAGTTCTTATTTAATATTGTATGAAACGAAAATAGTTGTTGTATTCAACACTCAAATGGCTTAAACATATCGTACACTTTCATTTAAAAGAGCTTGTTGGAAAATTGAATGATTTTCGATTATCTTTTGGATTATTTTTATACTATGAATTTACTTTTGGATCATCTTTTAATATGTAATCATGCATTTTTAGATTAAATTTTAAGTTGATGTTTTAATTTATGAAATTATAGAGTTAGCTAGTCAACCCGGCTGAACCACTCGGTACAACCTGCTTCAACCGGTTGAACCATTTTTTGGCCTAATCCGGTTTGATTTAAAAATTGGTTTTTAAAACATTGTGAAAAACACTATTTTGGTAAATGGTTTTTAAAGAATACCAAAAATAGGAAATATATTTTCCACCAACACTAATTTGGGAAAAAAAACTCATGTAAATTTGAGTACATAACGGATAGCAGTACAATTAAACGTAACTGTGTATTTATATTTTTATAGAGATTTAACGAATGAAAATTTTAAGAAATAATCAAGTTAAACAATAAATGAAATAATATTAAAAAATTAAAACTATTATTATAAAAATAAAATGCCACTCTTCATACCAGTTGCATTTTCTAGTAATTAAATAAAAGAGGAGGGTGGTGAAACATGTTGAAGACGTGATCGGAAAAGAGGAGGGTGGTGAGCTGTTAACCCATCAGAGGGAGGGTTATGTGAGAGGAATTCTCAAGGAACCGGTACTGAATCATCTTAGATTTAAAGATGTTTACTAATAAGTTTAGTAGTTACTAATTGTTGCTTTTGTGTTTGTGTTTTATCCAAATAGGATGCACACCGTTTTAAGAAAAACCAAAAGGAAGAGAAGAAACTGCAAGATCTCCGTGATCCAGTATGGATGTTCTCCATCTCATGAAGATATATGATTATTATTATATGATTCTATGATGGTTATTTGTTTTGAGAGGAACCATACATTTCCGGGAAGGTTATGCAAAAAGTGAAAGCGGCGATGAACACCGGTGACGGCGGAGCTGGTCCGTCGTCTTCCGGTGGTGGTGGTGGTGACAGTTCTTCCGGAGGAGAAGTTTTATATGTGTTGGCATTACCTTTTCCTATATAGTTGTTAGTTTGTTACTCATTATTTTCATTATGTTCAGAAACCCGGCGGCGGTGGTGCTAAAGTGTTGGTATGGTGAATGCTTTTCAGAACCGTGAAGGTGGTGGTGGTGGTGGTGACGGCGGAACTGGCTCTGCTGGTGTCGGAGGTCAGGTAAGATATGATAACTGTATACACCCTCCCTTCTTAACGTTTACACAATCAATTTAATATACATATACATATATATATATATATATATAATCATAGTGATTTGATGACCGATTGACGGTGATGGCTTATGAGAGCTGAGGTTGCTAGTATAATAATCACTTTAGAGTCCAAACTTTTTGTTGGTAACGCTGGTTACTTTGATTGTGATGATGATTTGGAACGCTTTTTTTTTTGTTTATGTTTTTGAATTGGTGGTTATTTTGATTAAACAATGAGCTTTGAAGCGTGACTTATTGAGTTTGAATATGTGATTTCTTGTTAAATTTGACTTGAATTTGTGATTTCTTGTGAAATTTTAACATATTGCAATCATCAATAACTGATTATAAAAACAATTATAATTAGTTTCTTACATGTGCGAAATTGGCTTGAATGGCCTTTTGTAAGAATTGTGATGCAATTGTAAGAATTAACTCTCTACCCCATACTTGTTTAATCATCATTTTAGTATCAACCTTATAATTTATTATCCATAACATAAAAAATAAAAAAAGTATATATTATATTAAATTAGCACCGGAGAAGTTTATTAACATTTTTTAAATAAAAAAATAATAAACTTTAGAGTCGAGAGTTCATCCGTTCCCCGGATAATTTCTCGAACTTCGGTCTCTGATGGACTTGTACAATACGACATCCATGGCCATCCGCCAACCCTCTTGATGGTATTTTAACAAAAATAGTTTTCTAAAGCAAATGCATAAACTTTTTAATGATAAATTTATATGTGAAACAAATAATATTTATGGATTTATTGAATTAGTATTTTATAGTGAAAGTTATTTAATTAATTAACAAATTTACGATGTGGATACTTACATGGTGCAAATTAGATTTATGCCTGAACCATCGCAAATCAATGGTATTTCCTCCTTCATCGCTAGTGAATCCAACATGCATTGGCTGATGATTTAAATTTAAATTATTTACTAATTTTCAAGAATATTTTTTCAAAAAAATATACAAAAAATGAAGTACCTGATGAATGTCCCCCATGAAGTGTGATACAAATAACAAAGCCTCGGTCTTGTTATCTAAATTCACTATCAAGTAGATTATCCTTTGTACCATTTGCATTAAATTTTATACACATATTAAGTGTTTAGTTTATGAAATGAAATTATATTTTAATTCACATGTGATTAAGTCGATTCACATGTGATTGGCGAAGTTTTAAATGATAACACAAAAATACTTTTATTTTATTCACATATGAATAATTACTATTATGATTTTATTTTTCTATGTGAATTAGTCCTTTACATTTAATCGATAAAATTTTGAAACTTATATGTTTAATTAATATGTTACCATAATAAAATAAAATATTTATATAAAGTTAAATTTTATACACTTTTAAAAGATATTTTTAATTTAGAAAACGACAAAATATCCTAATATCTGGAATCATCTAAAGTGTATATAAAGTTAGTCGAATTAGGGTTCGCACACACTCATTCTCATTCAAAAAACCCCAAAACCCTAACAACAAGAATATCATTTCCTAAACAAAATGGAGTGTGTTAGCTGTGAGGAATTGAAGGAGAAACTGCAACAAGTGAGATACTACAATGAGCACTATTCTCACGACCGGACCGGCCCGGCCGGTCGGATCGCGAATCGGAGTCACCAACGGCCCGGTCATCATAGTTGAGTCATTTTAGCATTGAACCGGGCGGTTCTTGCGGTTTTCCAGTTGGCCCGTCTGCCGATGACCAGCGGCCGGAACAAAATTTGGTAATTTTTGTTGTTGGAGGTGCCGTAGAAATTGAGAACGAGGGGGGAGGGAGAGATATGAATTGTCGAGTTCCATCATATGCCCGTAGTTGAAGTCGAATAAGAGCTGGAGCATGGAGATACTCTCATGCGCAGAGAGTGTGAGAGCTTCAAGATAAGTAAAATGAAGGGTTTTGACTTAAAAACTAATACATCTTGGGAAAAACATAACCAAAACCCAAATTGATATTGATTTGACGTCCACCAAGCTTACCAATTTTTTGGGAAATAACAAAATCAATATAACAAAACCAATAAAATAAATATTCTAAAAGGTTATGCAGTTTTTTTCTTTATTTATTAATTAAGTTTTTTAACTTTGGATTATTTTCTTAAGATTAAGTTTGTTTAATTTTAGATTATGTTTGTTTATAATAACTAGTGTTTAAACTTGTTTGCATTTGTTGAACGTTTAATTACTAAATTATTTACGGTGCCATCCGATTCTTAAATCCAGTTGAACCGATCCGACCAGTAACCCACTAAGGCGTCCGGTTCATTGTCAGGTCCGGTTTTAAAAACATTGACAATGAGGCACTCCAGAAAGTGATCCATGATCAGGTTCAGGAGGATCTAGAGGTGAAACATGTTGAAGACGTGATCGAAAAAGAGGAGGGTGGTGAGTTGTTACCCCATCAGTGGGAGGGTTATGTGAGAGGAATTCTCAAGAAACTAGTACTGAATGATCTTAGATTTAAATATTTTTACTAATAATTTAAGTAGTTGCTAATTGTTGCTTTTGTGTTTGTGTTTTATCCAAACAGGATGCACACCGTTTTAAGAAAAACCAGAAGGAAGAGAAGAAACTGCAAGATCTCCGCGATCTCGTATGGATGTTCTCCACCTCATGAAGATATATGATTATTATTATATGATTTTGTGGTGGTTATTTGTTTTAACAGGAACCATACATTTTCGGGAAGATTATGCAAAAAGTGAAAGCGGTGATGAACACCGGTGACGGCGGAGCTGGTCCATCATCTTCCTATGGTGGTGGTGGTGGTGACAGTTCTTCCGGAGGAGAGGTATTATATGTGTTGACATTACCTTTTCCTGTATAGTTGTTAGTTTGTTACTTATTATTTTCATTATGTTTAGAAACCCGGCGGCGGCGATGCTAAAATGTTGGCTATGGTGAATGCTTTTCAGAACCGTGAAGGTGGTGGTGACGGCGGAACTGGCTCTGCTGGTGTCAGAGGTCAGGTAAGATATGACAACCGTATACACCCTCCCTTCTTAACATTTACACAATCAATTTAATATATATATATATATATATATATATATATTATCATAGTGATTTGATGACCGATTGACGGTGATGGCCTTTGAGAGCTGAGGTTGCTATTATAATAATCACTTTAGAGTCCAAACTTTTTGTTGGTAATGATTACGCTGGTTACTTTGATTGTGATGATGATTTGGAACTTTTTTTTTTGTTATGCTTTTGAATTAGTAGCTAAAATGTTGGCTATGGTGAATGCTTTTCAGAACCGTGAAGGTGGTGGTGACGGCGGAACTGGCTATGCTGGTGTCAGAGTCAGGTAAGATATGACAACCGTATACACCCTCCCTTCTTAACATTTACACAATCAATTTAATATATATATATATATATATATATGTGTGTGTGTGTGTGTGTGTGTGTATTATCATAGTGATTTGATGACCGATTGACGGTGATGGCCTATGAGAGCTGAGGTTGCTATTATAATAATCACTTTAGAGTCCAAACTTTTTGTTGGTAATGATTACGCTGGTTACTTTGATTGTGATGATGATTTGGAACTTTTTTTTTTGTTTATGCTTTTGAATTAGTGGTTACTTTGATTAAACAATGAGCTTTGATGCGTGACTTATTGAGTTTGAATATGTGATTTCTTGTTAAATTTGACTTGAATTTGTGATTTCTTGTGAAATTTTAACATATAGCAATCATCAATAACTAATTATAAAAACAATTATAATTAGTTTCTTACATGTGTGAAATTGGCTTGAATGACATTTTGTAAGAATTGTGATAGAATTGTGATGCAGCTGTAAGAATTATCTCTCAACCCTATACCTGTTTAATAATTTATTATCCATAAGATAAAAATAAAAAAGTATATATTATATTAAATTTGCACCGGAGAAGTTTATTAACATATTTTTAAATAACAAAAATAATAAACTTTAGAGTCGAGAGTTCATTTGTTCCCCGAATGATTTCTCGACCTTCGATCTCTGATGGACTTGTACAATACGACATCCATGGCCATCCGCCAACCTTCTTAATGGTGTTTTAACAAAAAAAGTTTTCTAAAGCAAACGTATAAACTTTTTAACGATAACTTTATATGTGAAACAAATAATATTTATGGATTTATTGAATTAGTATTCTATAGTGAAAGTTATTTAATTAATTAACAAATTTACGATGCGGATACTTACTTGGTGCAAATTAGATTTATGCCTCAACCATCGCAAATCAATGGTATTTCCTCCTTCATCGCTAGTGAATCCAACATGCATTGGCTGATGATTTAAATTTAAATTATTTAATAATTTTTCAATAATATTTTTTTCAGAAAAATATACAAAAAATGAAGTACCTGATGAATGTCCCCATGAAGTGTGATACAAATAACAAAGCCTCGGTCTTGTTATCTACATTCACTATCAAGTAGATTATCCTTTGTACCATGTGCATTAAATTTTGTTGTAGCTAACTCAATGGTCCCACTGAGTAATACAGCTATTTGTTGAGCGATCGTGGTAACAAGTTTGGAATTTTGGGCATTGCTTTGGTTATTAGGTCGAGGAGGCATCCTTTGAAGAAAATAGATACAAGTGAAAAATAGACAAGTGAGATGCATAGGAAAATCATAAATTAAAAAGGAATACCGTAATGAAGTGAACAATTTGATTTGTATAAGTTCAAAAATCTTGTTTTTTGGATTTACGAAAACATGGTTACAAATTTGTTTTGGAACAAGAAATATGTGTTTCATAAAATTTTGGGTGAGAAAACTACAAACCAAGTTAGTGGTTTGTGTAATTTTTTAATCTTTTATCTTTTAAAAATTATTTTTAAGATAAAAATATTTTTAATTGAATCACTTAAATAGAGAAAATATGAAAATAGTAAACTTTAAAATTTTCATCCAAACGATAAAATTTTGTAAATATGAGAGAGGAGTAAACATACGAGCGTACTTGAAAATACAATAGAGACATAAAGAGTTGGAAACTCGTATTCTCTATTTATGGAACTTTCCTTATTTAAAAGTTGGAAACTCCTTATTCTCTATTACCCCAAGAGTTGTAACGCCTCGCTTTTTAGAACTTTCCTTATTTAAAAGTTTTTCTTGTTTTCTATTTATGGAAACTCGTATTCTCTTGTAATCGTGTTTGATTTCCAATTATTGTGATCCAAGGCTTTGATCGTAATAAAACTTGCTCATCTTACATAAATTATACATTTATTTTACATACTTGTCCTACATTCAATTTATATACATGTTTGATACACATTCGTGTTACGCACAAATTCGTACTTATCTTACGTACATATAATTGTAAATACGTGTTTTAATACTATTTATACGTGTAAATGCTTGTACATGCATTCAAGATACTCAATCTATGCTTTCATACATGTTTTATACTTAATTTTATGCCAAATACACAAGTTATAGCTTAAAATAATAAGAATATCAAAGTTCAGGGGCTAAAATGCATTAAATCAAACTTGGTGCTGATAAGGTAGGGTTTCACGGGGAGCGATACCCCAAGCCCTGTCTATCCTGGCCCATGAAAACCCTTAATCCGCATAATGTTGTTTTTAGCTAAGGGATTGGTTAATTTTCACTCATATCTCCCACCTAACTTCATTTAAAACACTCTTAACTCCTAACCCTAATCACCCGCTATAAATACAACACTTCTAACACTCATTTCCACTTTCCAAACTCCACAATTATTCTCAAGCCATCTCAAGAATACTCAAAAATTCTGATTTTTGGGCAGAAACTTTCAAGACTTTTAAGTGAGTTCTAGCTCACTTCTTCACTCATTTCTTTCTTGTTTCTTCTTCCATCTTACTTGGATTACCTCTAGGAAGGTTTTTACAAGTTTTCCATGGCAAACTGAGGTGAAACCTCACCATATTTGAGGTCCAAAGTAAGGTTTAAATTCTGTTTTTGTTCAAGTTCTTGTATCTTCTATTTTCTTACTAAATTTGGTGAAATCTTGCACCCACCAAGCTCATAACTTAGTCCATAGTTGTGGGTTTGTGTTGTGGTTGATTTCCATCAAGTTATGAGTTCAAAACTCTTTACTTTAAGTTCAAACATGTTACATTCAAGTGTTGAAAACATACATGATTCACCATCTTCCATATGGTTGAACTTGTGTATTGGAAAAGTGTGAACCGTGGTAGCTTTGGCTTTCCAACGTAGTTCCACTACCTTGCTTGTGAACCTCGTGTATGAACACTCAAGTAGCTTTCTAGCATCAAAGTAACATAACCTCGTCTAGCCTCCAACACTTAGTTAACTCTTTCCATGTTATGATGGTTCACCCGGGTTAAGACTTACTTGGCTACTTGATAATGTACTAGTTAGCTATTTATTCTTTTCATTCATGACCCTCTGAATCATCCTTGTGATGATTTGTGTAGTGGTGAATCATACAACGAGGTTAATCCTCAATGCTTAACTTATATGACAATCTATGAAAACTCATGATGGACCTAGCTTAGGATTACTATTATAACTATACTAATATATATATATATATATACAAACATGGTCGAACCCGTGATGATAATCGGTTTATGATTATTTGTCATGAACTTAGGCTACTTTATCTATGATTCTAAGTCTCTCGTTATTGATTCTAATGAGCAAACTATGACCCATGAAATCACTTACAACTTAGTGTCAAAACAAGTACTTAGACAAGATATACTTTTATGCATACATACTTTTGTACTTGAATTCTAAATCCCAAAACCAACTACTCCATAAGCGTCGTATGACCTTTACTTTCGATTCCCCGTTCTCAAATAACTTGTCACTCACGGATAATTGGAAAGCTTTTGCAAAATTGTGAGTATACTCGACACCCTTTTTCGTTTACACTTTTGGGTGCAACATGTTTACATTATACAAACTTACACAAACACACACTATTTATGCAATTACACAACAATCCAATACATGCATGCTAATATGTTATACTTTATTTGTTATTCTGGGGTTATTCTTTTTGTGATAAACTTGTCATTAACTTCATACGATCATACCCTTAACATGTATAGAGCTATAGGAGTAACGCACCGCCCGTGTTCGTGATGTCATCTTAAGTCATTCATTCATACTTGCGTAAACTTTGGTTTGACTTGTTTAGTCACATGCCAATTTATACGTTAATCATGATGACTAAGTTTGCTATGTGGATTGTTCAAACTCTTATAGTTATATGCTAGTACTCAAAACTTGTATACTCGCCAATACTTTTTGTATTGAACTATACTTTAATACATGTTGCAGGATTATGATGATGATGCACGGAACTTAGTAAGATGCCTAGAAACGCACCAAATTTAAATTCGTTTTTATTAGTTTAGTCATTCGTTAATTGTTGTAATTTGTTTGTTTCAAACTTGTTGTATTTCAATTCAAACCAATGTACTTGTTATTAGCAATGAAATGAAATTTATTATTAAATACTTGTCACAATTTAGTGTTATGAAGTCTCGAGCAATCTCGTTCATCTCACTCCGATGTTTCCGTCATCGGTTGGGGTGTAACAAGAGTTCCCAGGTAAGAGTGACTGGTCCGATTATGTGGATTTGTACGAACACTCTAGCCTTAGATAGAAAACTCGGAGTACATGCGTCCACCCTTCTGGATTGCACGTATTCACATTATTAGAACACAATATTTCGACAAGATTTTTGGAAAACATTTTGAGGCTTAAAGCCTAGAGAGTTAAAACAAATCATTTAAGGCTAGATGAGTTGGAAGTTATAGAGTAACTACAACAAGGATGGGGATGAAGATTAGGATATGGAAGGCAAATAATTAAGATCATGAGATAACTCATGTTTGGGTCTCTAGGAAGGTTATATTCTACGTTAAAAGTATTCTAATAACCTAATTCCCTATAACCAGTGCTCTGATATCAATCTGTAATACCCCAACCGCATATAACAACCCGCGGCAGAAACGTCGGGGGAGTCACGTTACAAATTGCTTATAACACATGGTACTAAAGCTTCATTATATTACATTGTTTTTCAACACAAAGATTACAAATAATTGTTTTTAAATTAAAGGAAACTAAGGCCCGAGTACATTCCTATTTGTAGCATACTTGAATAATCATCACACATATTTGCACCTGAAACATATGTGAAAATAATGTCAACAATAAATTTGGTGAGTAACATAGGTTTTGTGGTCAATTCCATGGCTACAATTTTGTATTGAAAAAGGTTTAACCAACTACAAGAGTTGATACTATAAATAAATCTTTGCAGCCATGAATCTTGACAAAATCGTTCCTTGTGAAAATTCGTCTGAATAACCAGTTTGCTAAAATAATATTTTGTATAGTTTATATATTTGAAAACCATTTGTGACTTTGAATAAACCAATCGTCCTTGTTTTTTTGTAAACTAGTCGTTTTTGTTTTGTAAAAACCAAGCGACTATGTTTTGTATAAACCAGTCGTCTTTGTTTTGTGAAAACCAATCAACTTTGTTTTGTATAAACCAATCGTCTTTGTTTTGTGTCAACCAATCGTCTTTGTTTTGTAAAAACCAATCGACTTTGTTTTGTATAAACCAATCGTCTTTGTTTTGTGAAAATCAATCGGCTTTTTTTGTATAAACCAATCGTCTTTGTTTTGTATGAACTAGCATGGTTTGCCGACGAATACATTCAAGCATGTGTTGACTCGTTGGACAAACCACCAAAGGGTTTATCAATTGTGTTTAACATATTCTGTCATTCCCTAGACTTCCCCACATGCCCCGGGAAATTTGGTAACGGGATTGTCAGTCCTATAGTACCATAACATAGTGTCAGTCGGCTCTACCCTAAGTTAATAAATGTATCATTGTCGAGTTCGACACACCACCAAGTTTCATACTCGTTGAAAATCATTTTGTATATAAACCACATATGTTGTTTTGAAATCTTGAAAGTAGTAATAGGTCCATATGAATAACCCCAAGACATTTGAAAAGCATAAAAG
The DNA here is from genome assembly GCA_030545235.1 of Helianthus tuberosus. Classification (NCBI taxonomy): domain Eukaryota; kingdom Viridiplantae; phylum Streptophyta; class Magnoliopsida; order Asterales; family Asteraceae; genus Helianthus; species Helianthus tuberosus. The sequence goes on along the minus strand of CM060449.1, from coordinate 63,530,339 downwards.
AGGGGAACTATGTACTCACATGTTGCTTAGATGATGTTCCTACACGTACTCGAAAAGCTCAAGTGTTTCCTACAAATAAGGATTTGTTCGTTAACGCTTTTGTTGCGATATTGGTTGTGGATGAATGTGGGTTATGGAAACATCATAACTTTGAAGAAGTTTAGATGTTTTGGAAGATAGCAATTTTGGCAGCCTTCTATGTTGTTTTTGTAAAATACGCTAAAAGTAGTAAACTTTGTCGAAAAATTATATAAAATTTCCATTCCACTAAATCAAAGTGTGCTCTACATCTTTCATTTAGAAAGTTTTTCTGTCCGGAACCACGAAAATGGTCAAAACCATTGATATTTATAAATTGTCTAGTTTTGACCTTCCGTTTGGTTTTAGACATTTAAGGGTCCAAACAGAGGTGTTTGTCGATGTATCATACATCGCTGAAAAGGTATTTCCATGAACTTAATTAAAATGTAAAAGTTTACTTTTTTGGTTAAGTTTTGACCAAGTTATGCTTGGTTAAAGTAGTAACACAGAATCTGTCCAAACAAGGAGTTTTCCTTGAAAATTTATTAATTGCGCATACTATGGATTTGACGGAAGGGTAAATAGAATGTGGTTTATAACCATATGATCAAGAGATATCATTTAGCATGGTTGTTTAAACCTAACAATGTGACTGGAAAAGGTTTCGAAGTGTTTTGACCCGTTACGGCTAGTTTACGCTAATTAACTAGTCGTACGCGCAAATATGGGTCCGGGTGGTCGAATCGGTCTGATGATGAGTTTGACATATCAAAACAAGTTTATTTATGTTATATGATCAATCTTGAAGCAAGAACATAGATCATATATGTTTTAAAACTATTTTTGTGCCAAAAGGGCATTTTTGACATTTTTAAAGTATGTATAGTTGACTCGTCATTTGACCTATCAAATGATATGACCATAAGGTATAACCTCAGGGGGTTATTTCCTATATTACTATGATCATATTATTGGGCTTGGTTGGGTTCTAAGGTTGACCAAACGTGTCGGATTCGAAAGTCAAAGTAGAAATCAAACTACTTGACTTTCGACTAGGAATGGAACCATAAACTAGAAATGACGAGTTAGACATGCTAAAACATGTCTAATATCGTTTTATAAACTGAATTGGTGTCAAAATTTTAGGTTATAATACTTGTAAACTATTTCGTCGTAAAATGCATATTTTTTACATTTTCTACTTTATTTCGTAAAAGTTTGACTCGTCATTTCACCTACTATACGTGATGATCAGAGGGTGTAATCGCAAGGGATTAACGCCTTCATTATTACGATCACGTAGCAAAGTTCATTTTGAACTTTGACATGACCGAAACGGTTAGAACTGAAAGTCAAAGAAAAAGTCAATTTGCTTGACTTTTGGCTCATAACTAGCTAAATAAAGGAAACAGAAAAAGAGAAAACTTAATTGTGTTTGAATGTAAAAATTAGAACTTAGAAAGGAGGCTTCAAGTGCAGAAGCAAGCTCCAAAGAAGTTAAGAAAAGAAAATGTGAAGGTGTGAAGAAAAATGGATGAACAAGGAGCTATTTATAGTGATCTTGGATGCATAAGAGGTTGTCAAGTGTCTTAGGGAGTTGATTAATGTCCTAACATGTGTCAAGACCGGGTTTAAGGTGGCAAGGAAGGTGCTAGGTGGCATAAGATGAAGATAGGTGGCAATACTTGGAGCCCAAACAAAACTGCTGCATCTGGGCACCCTTTACGGACCGTAACCAATGCCTTACGGTCCATAAGGCGTGAGGCACTCAGATGCGAAAATTTTGTTTTTAACGGTTTTGGCTCCTGGACTTGTGTGATCAGCTTTTTGAAATTTTAACCCTTCTAACTTATTGTTTAAGCTATATGAAGGGTATTTAGGGTATGTGTAACTTATATTTTTGTCTCGGCATGTACGTTGCATTAAATTATTATCAAATATCGGTTAACGAAATATTTATGAAAGAAATATAAAAGTTTTTGAAAGCTCGAAATTTTCACGGGGTTACAATGGGTTCGCGAATGACCGATCCTAGGGTTTGCTTTGGGTGTTTAAACCCACGAAACTGCAACTAGGCCCATCGAGTTCAATTTAACACGTCTTGTTCCTTGAAGATCCAAAAACTAGTTTGGAACCTGGCCAAGCTTGGTTAGATCTTTAAATCTGTAAGAAAACGTTCCTGCACAAGAAGCAAACAGTTAGGATCGTCCCAGATGTTGGAGGGCCACTCTGCGACCAACCTCCAGCATAAGGATAAGTGTTTGCTTAGAGAGAAAGATAGGACGAGGGTTCAGAGAAAATCATACTTGAAGTATACTTGGAGAAGGATATTTATACTTGGTCATTAGATGATGTCATCCAGCCTGGACGCACCTTTTGATATGCGTCCTATGTGGAAGTCGGACTTTCATTATGTCTTGCTTGGTGTGAGGGACCATTTTGGTGTTCGGTGGCCGGAGGTATAGTCCGGTTATGTGTCTACATTCCTAAAGTTGTCCAATCTAGCTTTATAACAATCACCATCGATTCCCACCAAATTCTAAACAAATTCCATGCACTTTTTAGACAAATAACCCATCAATTAAGTTCGTCAAAATAGATTTACTTGCGAATTTCGGAGTGTTACAAAATATATGGGCGATAATCCCATTTAAATTCATTATTATCACAATAACTGATCGATCATATAGGGGTGTTTGGCTTGGGTTTTCTTGTTTTGGTGGTTCATTTGTAATCCGTCAAGGATAATCTCAACTTGTTGGGTTAGTGTATCATTGATGAGGATATTTTTGAAGTCTTATTTTTTATTATTTGTGTTTAGTTTATTTTTTCTAATAATAATAACTTGAGAGCAGAAAATATATATTTCCCAAGCTATCAAGTTGAAAAACGCTCATTGTATATTGTTATTGATGTTTTCCGTATCCAGGAAATAGATTGTTTTTTCTATATATCCACTTTTCATGTATAAAATATTTCTATAAAAACAGGAGGTCAAAAACGTATATACCCAAAAATTTCTATACGAAAACTACATACTATTCATTACTGAGCGAAAAGTTGGTGTGTGTGTGTGTGTGGGGGGGGGGGCTTTTGCCCCTACTATCCTACGCCCATGATTTTCATTATGTACATCAGAGGGCATATTGTTTCAATGGTATTAAGATATTCAAATAGCATGATTGTCGAGTGGTAAGAGATCATCAACGCACGCAAATAATATTTACATTGCAGTTCAAAAAGAAATTTGTGTTTAGTTTATTTTTTCAAAAAGAAATTGCAGTTGACAATGAAGTCAACCCTAAATCCCTAATCATACTTGCACCAAGAGAAATATTATTAGGCTAAACAACTAGCAAGATAAGATGATAAAAGTAATAACAAAGAGTAAAACAAAGTGCCGTTTAGGCATAACAAAACTGAAAGTGCTGATCATATTATTATTTTTTAGTATGGATTTTACCATAATAATAATAATTATTATAAGAGATGGAATGAAAGGCCTTCGTTTACCAAATAACCAACACATTTATTAGATTCAAAATAAAACGTGAACATAACTCCATAGATTTGTACGATGATATAGGTATCTTTTGAAAGAGCTTTAGATTTTTTTTTTTTTTTCTAAAAGCAGTGCTTTCGTTGGGGCTGTTCAAAAGCTCGCGACTCGATGTTAAATTAAACCCCACATTATATATGTGGTATGTATTCTAATATATTTTAACCAATGATGTTTAATTAGTAATTTTTTTGATGTAAAATAAATCAGTTTATAATCATTAATAATTATATACAATGTAATCGAAGAATTACATCGAGATAATTGGTAAACGGGCAACATTGATTTAAGCTACCCTATAGTTTAAATTAGTAACATTGATTTTAAAAAATATAGATTAAGGTAAACTAGAATTTTTTCTTGTTCGTTTGTAGTATAAAGTTAAAAAATAAATGAGCTGGCTCGACGAGACACAGGCTGGCTCGAGCTTTTTACGTGCCAAGCCCGGGCCCAACTTTCCAGCTCGCTAAGAAAAATGAGTTGTTTTGTCTCGACTCGATTTTTAAACAAGTGAAGCCTACCCCCCCCCCCCCCCCCCAATTCGGCTCGTCTCAACTCGTTTTCAACCCTAGCTTTTATAGATTATTAATAATAGAATTAAAGACGACGCATTCATTGATTAATTTAGACTATTAATAGCAACATGTAATCTACATAAAATATCAATCCAAATCTTCGTTCATCTATTTTAGAGTGGAGTAAAATAGAACACAAAACTTATAATCAAACACCAAACACAAATTAAAGAATCAAACTCGCTTTGGTCAGTGGTCACATCCATAATCAATCTATAGGCAAATATATACTGACATATTGAGAAACTGAAGTTAAGTTTGAGCAACAAAAAAAGCTTTGAATTACTTTAAACTAAATCATAGAACGAGCGATATACTTGCAATGAATTTATGGTAGAAAACTAAGCATTACTAATTTTATATGTTTAAATAATGGTTAAAGTGAGACAATAAGTTACACATGTTGGATACATAAGAGCATATTAACCCATAAATCTCTCACATGTACACATAAAAAAAAATAACACGTATTATTTCAGTAACCAAAATAATAATAACAAAATATATTATGAGAAGGGTTATTAGAGTTTTCTTAATTTTTATAACAAAACATAGGATTTCTCCATATGTATAAATTTTAAATAATAGAAATAAAACAAAATAATTAAAATAAGACCATACGAAATGGGCATTATAGAAATGTGAAGGGCTTGATAACGCCCTTAACACTTTCCCCTAGTCGTGTTCATTTATGTTCATGCATCAACCACATAGACGAAGGAACACAAGTGATCGAGCATCAACTAACTAAACGTAAATGTGAACATTATAATCTGTTAAGGCCTAGAAAATTAATAAAATTCTATCCAAATTGTAGTGGGTGATATTTTAATTTCATAAAAATGACGCTAATTGTAACGGCCAAGCTAAATGAACGAATTCAAACAACCGTAAACTAACGAACATACATAAACAATATGAAGATTATCACAAATTTTCTTAAAAACTACACGCCCCTATGATGCATGAGGTAAACTAATAATTATATATATAACTATAACATTTATTTATTTAAACTACTACAATCACAAGTAGGCTGACGTCAGAATTTAATAGTGAAGCCCTTCAATTGGGCAAAAGGGCGGCGTGTGTAATAGTGTCAGGCAGCTGCCTGGCACTCCCCTATTGGCCCAACAAATTTACGATTTTATCCCGATTTAAAATTAAGATTTTGCCATCAGTTTAAATTTATGTTTTCGCCCCCGCTTAAAAATAAATTTACGCTTTTGCTCCCAGCTAAATATTTCAATTTTGCCCCGGTAAAAAATTACGATTTTGACCCGTTTCAGTTTACAGTTTTGCCATTAGTTTTTTTCCCTTAAATTTACGATTTTGCCATCAGTCCAAAGTTATGTTTTTGCCTCCACTTAAAAAAAGTACGCTTTTGCTCCTGGCTAAAAAATCCAATTTTGCCATCGGTTCAAAATTACGATTTTGCCCCGTGTAAATTTATACTTTTGCCATTAGTTTTTTTTCTCACAGCCAAGTTACGATTTTACCCTCAACTTAAGTTTACATTTTCCCCATCGTTTTTGTTTGCTTTCCTGGTGACATTACAATTTTGCCCCCAGTGTAAAATTATAGTCGTGCCGGCAACTTCCTGGCACTCGCCTGTTGGTCCATTTAGTTTACGATTTATCCCTGAATTAAAATTATGATTTGGCCCTCGGTTAAAAATTACGTTTTTCCCATCGTTTTAGTTTTTTTTACCAAAACTATAAAGGTTTTTTGTTTTAATTGTTTTACTCGATTTAATTTCTTCCCGTGTCAAGGAGTTGCCTAACACTGGCTCATTAGTCCTGAGAAATTACAGTTTTGCCCTGAGCCCAAAAATACGGTCTTATCATCGTTTTTATTTTGTTTTTTCCTAGCAAAATTATAGTGGTCTTTTTTTAATTGGTTGCGAATTATTCGGCCATCGCCCCGCAACGCGGGTGGGGCATCTACTAGTTATCTTACGTTAATAGTGCCTGGCAACTGCATCTATTGACTTCTTTTTTGTTTGTATCTTATCTATAGTATGTGATATGTACTATTGCGCAAGCTAATTAATAAAACTATTATAACCTTATAACATAGTAGAATATAGTCGAACATACATTCTCCATGCGGGTGTAGCGCAAGTTGAATCTTTATCCATCTTCTTATAATATGAGGCTGTTGTTTTTTCTTAATTATCACATACCATGGTATTTTAATACCCGTGTAATGTCTTTTTCATATGTAGGTATCATTTTGTTCACATTATGGCTCTATTATTCTTTTCTTTTCTTTTTGGATTTATTTTATAATAACTGACATATATTAAAAAAAGAATATGTATACGTGACTAAATTTTCTTTGTCACCTTGGAAGCCATGTTACTATAATACTAAAGCAACAATTAGTGTTATAATCAATAAAAGTCTATATGCCAAAATCGTGATCCGAAAATAATGTGCTTGTTCATTAAACTATATAGTAGAATATTAACAAATCACATCTTTTCATAAGAGGAATAATTAGCAAGTATATTCAACTCGAATTATAAGTCTTTTTATCAATATCATATCTTGCAGATATCTTTTAACTATTATAGTAATTTAAAGACAAAGTAAATAATGAAAGTCATTAAGATGAAAAGGAGAACCAAAGCAAAATAGTGTTCCCCTCTAAACCAAAGAGATGTGGAGTAAACCAAAGAGATGTGGAGTAAGGGATTGTCACATGGCAATAATAGGCTTAAGTTTATGCCATATGACATAAGATTGTTTTATTTTAGTATAGTTAATAGATTCATGATGTCGAGGAGTTATAAAAAATGATTTTTTAAACTCTATAATTAACTAGATAAAAGAATTCAAGTCCTTTACATACATACAATGGATCGAAAATTACAATTCAACTCCATCGTGCACTCGAAACAACCTCGGTAGGCAATAACATCCTACGAAACACAGAACTCCTCTACAGTTCATGCCTGCCAAATTTGCTCCATTGGATCTTACATGATTGGTGTTGTTCCTTACATTGATTGTTGTTGTGGTCGGTCTCTTCATTGATTGTAAAACATGGTAAACATGAAAGAACTTATTAACTAACTATGAAAATATTAAACAAATTAAATGTTCGGATGGTAAGCAAAAGTTAGTACTACGCGGAAATTTTCGTTTTGTGGTGTAACAATCCATGTACAATCAAAAAGTATGTTGAGGGTTGTGATCAAACAAAGTAACAAAAATATACTTGATATCTTAATAACTAGAGTAAATTCTCATTTTAGTTCTTGAGATTTGTCCAAATTTGTCATTTTAGTCCAAATAGTTATTTTTCTTCTCTGGATCCCTAACTTTTCTCTTTTATTGCCATTTTGATCACATACGCTAACTCCGTCCTAAAACCCTATTTTTAACCAGGGGTATTTTGGGGATTAACTTTAGAAATCTTTTAACTTGCCATTTTGATCCATTCCTTTTTTACATTTATCTTTTTTAATCATTTATATAATATATATAAATCATTTGTAAAATATATTTAATACTAATATATATAGAGAAACGAGATCAGGAGAAAAGGCCCAAAAGTGTGAGAACGGTGAGAACGCATCCTGGCCCAACACGTGTCACGCGACATAGAGAAGGGCGGAGGGGTTTTTTTGTCATTTTATCTTCCGCTTTTCCAATTCCGTTTTTCATAATATTGATTTATTTTTGGGGTTTAAGATTTTGGGTTTTAACCAAATTCAATAATTATATGGCGTTTTAATAGTTTCATTGTATTAACATTTTGGCGTTTATGGCGTTTTTTCAAATCTCTTTTAATGGCGTTTTTCAAGGCGTTTTAGACAAGATGGCTCATTGTTCTATTATTTTTTATATAAATTTTGACGTTTGTGATATCTTGGCGTTTTACAATTCTAATATTATATTACAACCATAGGGAAAAAAATAGAAGCAAAAAAAAAAAAAAAAATTCTAATCGGATCTCTCTTCACAATCTTCACTGTCATCAGTCTCTCTCTTATTTAATACTACAAGAACTGTCACCAAATATATGGCGTTTTATGTAAAACTTGACAAATATTATATTACAACCACAGGGAAAAAATAGAAGCAAAAAAAAAAAAAAAATTCTAATCGGATCTCTCTTCACAATCTTCACTGTCATCAGTCTCTCTCTTATTTAATACTACAAGAACTGTCACCAAATATATGGCGTTTTATGTAAAACTTGACAAATCCATCGGTTTGATTATTTTGCCTGCTCGTCTGTTGAATTGGTCTTTTATGGATGTTTGGGGATATAGATCTATGACGTGTGGGTGGGTTTTTCGCTTTGTTCTTCAACTTGATCTTCATCTTTATAATCATCCCACTTTTCAGTGTCATTGATCTCTTCTCCCCATCCAAGCTTTCTTCAAGAACAAAGAACACAAAATGACATATGACTTTCATCTGTATCTTTTTCTTGAAGATTTGTCAATCTCATGCAGCAAAATCTTACTGAGTTACTCCCCTCAGCTCACAATCCATTCAGTGAAACTTCACGAAGAACAATACTGAATATCCAAGAAAGCATATTAGCCATCTTTGATTTTTTTAATTTTTTAGCCTTTTACAGTGAGTGGTATTTAGTAGTATTGGCGTTTGTTTTTTTTTTTTTTTTTTTTGATCAAATGGAAGTTGCTGAGACGTATCATTTTATAAGGATGTCTTTTTGGCGCGTAGGTTAGGCGGTGCATTATTATAATAAAGTATTCGTTGTTTCAGTTACTATTTTGTAATTATTGTTTTTGATAAGCTTTTATCTCTGAAGTCTGTAACACGTCCCATCTTTCAAGTTTGACGTTTTAGATTCTAATATAATAAATTTTCCGTCTCTTCAGTTTTACTGTTTTGTAATTACTGTTTCTAGTTACATTTTCAAGTTTGGTTTTTATTTATTTATTTTTTTTTTTTTGGGTTTTTATAATACTTGTCCAAAGTATTTTTATTATGGTTTGGTAGTTTTTTAGGCGTTTTATGGTATGTTGGCGTTTTGACAAGTATTTGGCTGTGTGGCGTTTTTATTACATATGGCGTTGTTATTATCTAACAATCAACTGAAAAAGAAAATTAATATATATATATATATATATAGGGGAATGCTAAAATGAGAACCACATCGAGTTGTAAGAACCGTGAGAACTACACCGTAGGGGGCGCGGTGGACCAATTTTTTTTTCATAGACGTAGATGCATGTATAAAAACACCATTTGTAAAAAAAATTCAAAAAAAAAAATGTCGTGTGTGTAGTTTTGAGCGCCACAAGTTTGTGTTTACGGGCCCCGTAAATCTGGTCGGAAAATTTACGAGTCCCGTAAACACAAACTTGTGTTGCTCAAAACTACACTCACGACATTTTTTTTTTGAATTTTTTTTTACAAATGTTGTTTTTATACATGCATCTACGTTTTTGAAAAAAAAAATTTGGTCCACCAAGGCCCGGATCAAAAAGTTCTCGCGGTTCTTACAACTCGAGATGGTTCTCATTTTAGCGTGATCCTATATATATATATAAACGGGTTCAGGAGAAAACGCTCAAAAGTGTGAGAACGGTGAGAACGCTTCCTGGCCCAACACGTGTCACGCCGCTTAGAAAAGGGCGGAGGGGCTTTTTTGTCCTTTCATCTTCTGCTTTTCCAGTTCCGCTTTTCCCAATATTGTTTTAATTTTTGGTTTTTAAGAATTTTGGCGTTAGTCAAATTCAATAATTAATGGCGTTTTAATAGATTTCCTGACCCCCTGGGTTCAAATGGCATAGAATTTGAATAACATTTTGGCGTTTGTGGTATCTTGGCGTTTTACTAGTGTTAGATTATATTTCAACCACATGAAAAAAAATACAAGCGAAGAAAATAAATTAAAAATCCTAATCGGATCTCTCTCCATAATCTTCACTGTCATCAGTCTCTCTCTTCTTTAACCAAATATATGGCGTTTTATGTAAAACTTAACAAACCCATCGGTTTGATTATTTTGTCTGCTCGTCTGTTGAGCTGTCTTTTTTTTTTGTGGATGTTTGGGGACATAGATCTATGACATGTGTGTGGGTTTTTCGCTTTTTCTTTATCTTGATTTTCATCTTAATAATCAACCCACTCTTCAATATCATTGATCTCTTCTCCTCATCCAAACCTTCTTCAAGAACAAAAAAAATACAAAATGTCATATGACTGGCATCAGCATCTTTTTCTTGAATTTGTGTCCATCTCATGCAGCAAAATCTTTCTGATTTACTCCCCTCTAATGACAATTCATTCAGTGAAACTTCACGAAGAACAATTCTGAATATCCAAAAAAGCATATTAGCTATCTTTGATTTTTTTTTTTTTTTTTTTTTTTGCGTTTTACAGTGAGTAGTATTTAGTAGTATTGGCGTTTGTTTTTTTGGTTTGATCAAATGGTAGTTGTTGAGACGTATCATTTTATAGGATCTCTTTTTGGCGCCTAAGTTAGGCGGTGCATTATTATAATAAAGTATTCGTTTTTTCAGTTACTGTTTGTAATTATTGTTTTTGATAAGCTTTATCTCTGATGTCTGTAACATGTCCCATCTTTCAAGTTTGGCGTTTTAGATTCTAATATAATAAATTTTCCCTATCTTCTGTATTACTGATTTGTATTTACTGTTTATAGTTACATTTTCAAGTTTCCTTTTTATTATATATATATATATATATATATATATTGTTTTTTATAATACTTTTTCAAAGTAATTTTATTATAGTTTTGCAGTTTTGGGGGGCGTTTAACGGGATGATATCGTTTAAACAAGCATTTTGGCTGTTTTGGCGTTTTTATTATATATGACGTTTTTATTATTTAACAATCATCTGAAAAGGAAAATAAAAAAAAAGAATACATAACAATTGATCTTCAAAATCTTCACTGTCACCAGTCTTTTTCTTCTTTTTTGAATCTTGTTAACTGGCTGGTTCGACTTTCGTATGATTCTTTTTGTTTTTTTGTTTTTCAAGTAGTTTTTTGTGTGGCTGTTTGGAAGCACACAATCTGACATCAGCATCTTTTTCTTGAAGATTTGTCCATCTCATGCAGCAAAATGTTATTAAGTTTAGACCCTTTCATGCAACAATCTTGAATTTTACAATGAATGATGTTTGATTTTTTAACTTTTTTGGCGTTTTACCAATAAATAGAACGCCATGAAATAAGAGCATCTTAAGCCTCAAAATTTGATCATGCTAAAATCAATAATGTTTTGATGTATGAGATGGACAACATTGTTAATCCTCGGTTAAGAAAGATAACTGACAATGTTGTCCACCCCATACAGCTAAACTTTATTGACAACAAACCTCAATGATGTTTTTGTATGTTTTGGCGTTATAAATTTGATGAAAGTTGAGGATCAGTCAATAAGATTTTACTAAATGAAATGGATCATATCCTCACTTAATGATTTTGTCCATTTCATTTAGCGAAATCTTACAGACAAAAACTGAATTTCAAAAAAAAAACTTTTTGGCTTAGAAGATATTTGATGTTTGGGTTTTTTGGCATTTCTAAGGTGAATGGGATATATGGCGTTTGGGTTTTTGTGTGTGTTTTTAATTGAAGGTCTGAGATGTTGTATATATAGGATTTTTTTAGCGGTTTTTTAGGCGGGATTTTACTATAATTAAGTTTGGCGTTTTATATCTAATGGCGTTTTACTTAGAAGGGTCTGTGATTTTTGTTTTTGGCGTTTTATTCATCAGTATGGCGTTTTGTGTGGAGAAGTTAAAAGACCCTTTTACCCTTAATGAAGCGCGTCCATGTAATAAAATTGATGTTATTTACGAAAACGCCACCGCGCCAATCTAGTCCATAGATTGTGTTGATCAGACGATCCATAAGCGTTCTCTCCGTTCTCACACTTTCTTCCGTTTTCTCTAAATCCCGACCCTATATATATATATATATGGCTCTATAGAAAACTCTATCTTTTTAAGAAAACTATGCAAACCCATTGTCATCCATTGATTATCTTTCATCTAGCTTGATCAATGGCTCTATTAATTTTGGTAATAATTATATTTAAAAGAAATCTTATAATACACATTAGTACAACTGGAAGGGCATTTCCGGTAGTGCAAATTGAGTAGTACTACTATCATCATCTCTCTCCTCTTTCTTCTAGTCACATCTTTCAAAACACTATTATCTCTTTCCTCTTTCTTCATCATGTGAAAGAGAAAAGCTTCACGGTCTTCAATGGTGATCCTTCAATGATGAACACCAAACACAAACAAAATCCAACTGAGTTCGGTAATGGTTAATGTTAGATATAAACACAAACAAAATCTCGTCTTGATCGACATTCTTCCAATAATTCATTCGATTCTTGTTATTTTCCTTTGATATAATAACTTATTGTTAGATAATCACAAATGAAACAACAAACAAAATCCAACTGAGTTTGATCCTTGCTTCCTTTTGTGACCGTCGGAGTTCGGAACGTCGTCGGAGAAACCGAGCAGTCGCCGGAAAACCTGAGCGTCGTCGGAGATACGAGGACCCACCGGAACAACATCGCAACGCATCATTGTTCCACTGTTTGGTATATTTCTTTGTTTTTTTTATCTTCGTTTAATCATCAGTTGATAACATCTCATTCTAACTCTATATAATATCAAGATCTAGTAATGGTTAATGTTCTCTCTCTCTCTCTCCTCTGTCTTCAATCAAGATCTAGTAATGGTTAATGTGCATGTATTTTAAAAAAATTGGAAACTTTAGGATGATATTTTGAACGGGTTTTTTTGTTGGTTTGGTTGCTTGTTTGGGGATTTTGATCTTAACAATAATTGTTTTTTTGTTGGTTTGGTTGCTGGTTTGGGCTTTTGATCTGAACAGTAAGTGTTTTTTTTTGTTGGGTTGTTTGATTTACAGAAACAGACCCATAACATGTGTTAAGCACCTGTTAGAATGATATATAACGTGTGTTGATTTACAGAAACAGATCCATAAAAGATATTCAATTGACAAGCTGGATGGATGTAGGTGACGTTAATGCGGGGACATTGAATAAGTCACATCCTTTGGGAAATAACTCTTCGTTCATTTATAACATGTGTTAGTGGTTCATGCTGTAACAGAACACCATGATGTAACCTGACATGTGTTCATGTATAACATGTGTTAAGCCCCTGTTAGAATGATATATAACGTGTGTTAACCTTTTGTTAATTAAAAAAAACAAGTAATATCTATTTTATTTTTGTTGATGTTTAAAATATCCGATAATGTGGATACTGAGCGTAAAACTTGTACAAGTAATAAATGTACAAGCTAGTATGTAACGTGTAATATGAAACGAGCCATTTATGGTAACACATGTACCGGTAATTTTGGAATATATAATATGAAACGGGTCATTTGTTTTGCACATTTTGGAATGTATAACATGTGTTAAGCCTCTATTATAATCTTTTTGTAACCTGACATGTATTCATGTATAAGCTAGTGGTTTACAAAACACCATGATGTGTATATACTGATCTAACATGTGTTACAATTTGTCTGTTCGGAACATGTAATTTCTTAACATGTGACAAGGGTGAAAACAGTCGACGGGGGCGATGAGTTTGATGGGGAGCTTAGTTAATATCGTAATCTTGTTGTAACCCCACTTTTATACATATGATAACATGTAAGCATCCATTATAACCTGACTTGTATTCATGTATATGAAAGTGGTTTGCAAAACACCATGATGTGCATATACTGATCGTAACACGTGTACACATTAATATGGAACATACAAGTTAATATTGTAACAACGTGTATACCTGAGATAACATGTGTTAAGCCTCTGTTATAATATTGGTTTAACCCAACATGGTGTCATGTATAAGCTAGTGGTTTCCAAAACACCATGAATTGTATATACATACTGTAACATGTGTTACGCGCCTGACATGTATAACGTGTGTTAAGCCTCTATTATAATGTGTGTTAAGACTTCCAGAATGGATGCATAAACTCCAATAGTAACTTAATAACAACATAGTATACCTGATACAACTTGTGTTAAGCATCTTTTATAACGTGTGTTAAGACTTCCAGAATGGATGCATAAACTCCAATAGTAACTTAATAACAACATAGTATACCTGATACAACTTGTGTAAACCTCTTTTATAACGTGTGTTAAGACTTCCAGAATGTGTTAAGTCCATACCGTTTTAACATCATGTACTAGACAAAACAATAAGACTCTCACATTACATATTACTAGTAAACGAAAATACATAGCACTAAGAAAATTGGTGGGCCATTTACTATACCCATAACCGTATAACTGATATAACGTGTGTCAAGCCTCTATTATAACGTGTGTTAAGACTTTCAGAATGGATGCATAAACTCCAATAGTAACTCAATAACAGCAGAGTATACCTGCTATAACGTGTGTTAAGCCTCTATTATAACGTGTGTTAAGACTTCAGAATGGATGCATAAACTCCAATAGTAACTTAACAGCAGAAGTACAAACACGGGCGACTCCAACACAAAATGTTTTAAGTCCATACCGTTTTAACATCATGTACTAGACAAAACAATAAAAAATGTTTTAAGTCTATACCGTTTTAAGTCCATACCATTTTAACGTGTGTTAAGGCCCTATTAACACCAATAATCATAGAATGGATGCATATATGCCGAAAGAAAAAATTTCTTTTACACATAACATGTGTTAGAGATTAATGTACTGGTAAACTTGTAAAAAGCTACATTGCCTACAAGCAAGTTACACAAAAATGGATGCATAAAGCCCAAAAGCAACACAAAATATGCTGAGGTCGACTTCAAGGCAGAAGTTCGGAAGGCCAGAACATTTTTAACAAAACATCCTAGACAAAATAATAAGAGTCTCACATTACATATTACTAGTAAACGAAAACACAGATCACTAAGAAGGGGTGGAGCTTCCATTGACGGTCTGTCTTTGCTGTTTATCTGCTACCTTTGCTGACCCATCTCTTGTAACATCTTCTATAGAATGTGTGTAACCTGGTTAAACATGTTTTGGCGAAACATTTTGTAATTGTAACATGTGTTACTCTGAAATGTTAACACATGTACTATGTATTGGTTGAAACAATATAATTAGAAATCAACACAGGAGACACGTTATAATAGGCAAAAGCCAAGAATTTAAACCTTCTTCGAAAGGTGTACTGAAATCTGGATATACCATCAAGCAAAATCACCACCTGTTGATGATGAAAAAAAGACACATTTTATTCAAAAATAACATTACAAAAAAAGTCAAAGAAGAATAAAGAAAAAAAAACTCAAAAGCCATGAATCAAACATCACAACTGATTCAAACAAATACGTTTGAAATACATATGGATCCGAAACAAACCAAGAAGACTGAATTTTTGTTTCAAACGCCCAAAACTAAAACCTTCCATGTAAAAAGATATCACAAACCATTAACCTATTCCAACAAGCTGGTCATTAACATATATAACAAAGGGTCGTTACATATGTAGCTGAAAAAAATGTAACATGTGTAGCTACGGGTTGTAGTAACAGGATATGCCATCTAGTAGAATCACCACCTGGTAAGGATGAAAAAAAAAGACAAACATTTTATTGAAAATAACATCACCAAAAATCAAAGAACTCATAAAAAAAAACTCAAAAGTAATGAATCTAACATCAAATCTGCTTCAAACACATATGTTTGAAACACATATAGATATGAAACAACCAAGAACACCGGATTTTTGAAGAAAGAAATTGGGCACACAAAAATTCATTCTTGGTCTTGATTTAAAATTTTGAAATAAACAAACGAAGCTCTGATTTTAAATCTAACAAATATCATAAAAAGTATAAATCTAAACAAATTACATAAATAACAAAAGTATGATCTTTAAACGTGTTTCTCTCACACACATTTGTGCGTGTGTTCTTGGTGTCCAGATGAACAAGATGAATATTGTTGTTTCTCTCTCCAAAACATCAGTTTTCTCTCTCTAAAAACATAATTAAAGATGTGATGAGAGCAACACCTTACTTTCTTTTCTTGAAGAGCTTCGATAATTGCTTTGATCCTCAGATTTGGTGGCTTCAACAGAAAGGAATGAGTATAAGATCTACATCTAGGTCTTTGAGAAATGGTTTGTTCAAATCTGATAAAATTGAAAAAAAAGTGTTCTTGATGTTTTTTAGAGAGAGAAAGATGAAGGGGTTGGTAAGAGGGTGGGGTGAGGTACAAAACTTATGATGGTGAATGAAATGACTTAAAGTGTATTGGGGTGTGTGTATGAAATGATACAACATCTGTAAAAAGACAATCCTACCCTTCAAAGCTCTAAAATCATATGTTGATGTGGAGCAATCTAGGCCACATGTTGAGTTTGCAAAGTTTTCTCAAAATCTAAGGTTTTCTATGGAGCATTACCCTATATATATATATATATATATATATATAAACAATTGATCTTCCAAATATTCACTGTCACCAGTCTCTTTCTACTTTTGAAGCATCTTCACTGGTTGTTTCGACTTTCGTATGATTTTTTTTTGAAGTAGTTTTTTCGTCACCGTGTGGAAGCAAAAAGTCTGAAATCAGCATCTTTTTCTTGAATATTTGTCCATCTCATGCAGCAAAAAGAATGTTTGATTTTTTAACTTTTTGGCGTTTTACCGTGAGAAAGAACGCCACTAAATAAAAACACCTTAAAACTCTAAATTTGATCATGCTAAATCAATAATGTTTTGCTGTATGGTGATGGACAACATTGTTAATCCTCAGTTAAGAAAGATGTCTGACAATGTTGTCCATCCCATACAGCTAAACTTTATTGACAACAAACCTCAATAATGTTTTTGTATATTTTGGCGTTATAAATTGGATGGAAGTTAAGGATAAAGTCATTAAGATTTTACTCAATGAAATGGACAATATCCTCACTTAAGGATATTGTCCATTACATTGAGCGAAACCTTACCGACAACCAAACTGAATTTCAAATAAAAGTTTTGATTTAGATGATATTTGATGTTTGGGTTTTTTGGCTTTTTCTAAGACGAATGGTATATATTAATATGGCGTTTGGGTTTTTGTGTGTTTTAATTGAAGGTCTGAGATGTATATGTAGGATGTTTTTAGCGGTTTTATTAGGCGGGATTTTATTATAATTAATTTTGGCGTTTTATATCTAATGGCGTTTTTTAGATTATGATGGTGTGTGTTATTGTAGGTCAAGGTGGTAATTTAATGGCGTTTTATTTCATGTGATGGCGTTTTGTGTAGAGAAGTCAAAAGATGTTTTTACCCTTAATGAAGCGCGCCACAGCAATAAAAGTTATGTTATTTACGAAAACGCCACCGCGTCATCTAGTCCATAGATTGTTTTGATCGGACGATCCATAACCGTTCTCTCTGTTCTCACACTTTTCACCGTTTTCTCTAAATCCTGACCCTATATATATATATATATATATATATATATATATATACTATATATGTCAAAGTATACACACAATCATCATCATTCATCACCATCCTTAACCACTTCAACCACCACCATCCTAAACCACTGTCACCATCATCTCAAACCACCAACACCGTTCACCACCACCATCCTAAACCATCGTCACCATCCTCAACCACTTCAACCATCATTGCCGTTCACCATCCTCAACCACCGGAACCACCACCGTCGCCACCACCATCCTAAACCACCGGAACCACCACCGTCCTCCAACACCGCCTACAATCTCCCCGATAACCTTTTCGCTTCATCGAAAGCATCAGGAAACTACCAAACTGTCTTCTCGAATGACGATAATACCCCTGTTTCTTCCGCTCCGATTTCCACCGGAAATGTAGACGGTGGGTGGTATTGGTCGTGGTGGAGTTAGAGGGCTCGATGGGTTTGCACCAGAAATGTGCCTCACAAAGTCTCCGACCCTCCACTACCGGCCGCCGACACCGCCATTGCCGGTTGTCGTTGCGTTTGCACCGCTGGTCGTCTGGTAAATCGCCACTGTTTTCTGCCATTTTTTGCACTTTTCTTGGTGGGGTTTGGCTTAAATTGGGAAAGGTTGGATCTTTTTCAAGAAAAGAGAGGAAAGATTGAAACTTTTCAAGAAAATAGAGTAAAGATTGAAGCTTTTTGTCAAGATTTTGATGTGTTCTTTTTCTTTCTGGGATGATGAACAAGGGTTTTGGATAAGAGAGGGTGAAGAGATGGTGTTAACGTGATTGTAGTATAAGGGAATCTTAAGTATTTGTCAAGGATTATGTGCATATATTGTATAGTTTATTATTTATACAACTTTATTTGATGAGGGGGGATGGGGGTTTCTCCAGTAGTAGCTGCAATTGATGAAGGGGAGGGTGGTGGTGGGTCCCACTAATAATAATAACATTAAATTTTTTTCATTTATTTTTTAATGTAAAATAACTTTTAGACTAAAATGGAAATTTAGAAACTATTTTTTGTTAATGCCAAAAATACCCCTAGTTATAACTAGATTTTTAGACTGAGTTAGGTAAGGTGATCAAAATGGCAATAAAAGAGAAAAGTAACGACCCAGAGGAGAAAAGAAAACCATTTGGACCAAAAAGACAAATTTAGACAAACCTTAGGGATTAAAATGGCAATTTACTCTAATAACTATGATTTCAAACTCAACAAACTACCTTCGACTCTCTACTTTTTTTTTTTCATATTCTAGGTTGATTTACTAGAAGGGTGTATGTGCGATGCAGCGGGAAACACACATAGTGCTAGGGTGTGTATTGTACAGTTATTATCTTCAATCGAAACCAAAGTCATTGGATAGTCTATTTTATTAACCAATGGGTTTGGTCAGTTAGATTGGCAGTTTTTTGTTTGATTTGTTTAATTTGGGTTAATAGCCAAAACCAAACTTGGGCAAAAAATTTTGATTAGAACTACATGAAATTGAAGTATAAATACATGAAATGAAAGTATAAATATGAAATACATGAACTGAATGTATAGCAGCTAGAAATATATGAAAATGTGAATGGTTCGGTTAATTATGGTTAAACACGGGTACAAAAAAATCAATAAACCATTTTGGTTAGTTCGGGTTTTGGTTAAGCGGTATTCAGTTAATTCAGTTTTTGCTTGATTTCGGTTCGGTTTCGTCTATTTTCGGTTCGGTTTTGGTTAACGATTCAGTTATTGCTCAAACTTAGACGTTGTTAATCACGTAACATATTATTTTTTAGGGGTTATTAGATTTTATCACCCCGCAACTGTTGGCTATTGGCCGCTGCCACCCCCAACTATCACTTTGACGCCCACCACCCCAACTTAACACCTAGGTGCAGTTTTTTTTAGAGGTAAAATGTCTGCAGCTTGCGGACGACATCTGTAGAAAAAAAGGTGGACCAAACCTCTGTAGTCTACAAGAAAAAGACTATTTGTTTTTTAACGTACGTAGACTTCCAAAATAAACCTAAACTTGTGGTGGTGTACGGACAGTGGTGGTAGGTGGTGGACGTGGACGATGGGTTGTGGTGGTGGACGGTGGTGGTAGACAGTGGTGGGTGGTGGACGGTGGTGGTGGACAGTGGTGGTGGGTTGTGGTTTTTAACCCTCTGCAGACATTAGAAGATCTTAAAAGTGGTTGGGTTAAGTCCACACCAAAAAGAGCTCGCGCATGTGTTTTTTTAATGAAATGTCTTCGAAAAAACAAACCGTCTATAGATGGCAATGTCTGCGCGTGGTCTGTGCGGTGTAGACAGAAGAGCCTGCGCAGATCTTTCTTAGAAAAACAAACACCACCTTAGTGTGTTCTGTCACCACGTCGTTAACTGATCACTAACCTAGTTATGTTTTTGTCCTACGTGGCACTCCTTTTCCTACGTGACATTTATGGCGTGGCACATGATCCCCTTAAAACCCTCGGATGTCTTATGTTCTACATAACCTAATCGTGAATCCAGCCACCAACGACTCATCAATCACCACCCAATCACAATCGTGTGCCGCCATTGCGCTACGTGTAATCGGTTTGGGCATTTTAACACATAATAGCGAAGTGGTCCTAGACCACAAGGTAACCAAGCCCAAGCCCAAAACCGAGCACGGTGAACAACGGTTGGGTGTGTTACAAGTGTGGCGACCCGAATCACCTAAGCTCGCAATGCCCACAACGTAACGTTCATGCCCAGGTTTAAGCTCCACGTGGACGCACTTTCATCATCAACGCGGCTCAAACACAAAACGACAATGACGTAGTAAACGGTACGTTTCTTGATAATGGATTTTGTACTTCTATGTTATTTGATACTAGGGCGGATAAAAGTATTGTATACGTCGAATTTGAACCATTACTTAAATGTACACGATCTAAGCTACCAAAATCTTTTAACGTCGAAATCGCCAACGGAAAGTCTATAACCATTGATTCCGTCCTTCGTAAATGTACTCTTATCTCAATGGTATAAATAATCAAAAGAAATGTGTAATATTGGCCGCATGAAAAACCAAGCTAATCCCTTTCTAATAACCTCCAACAATTAAAAACAAGAGTAAATTGCGGTTTTCGTCCCTGTGGTTTAGTGGTTATTGCTATATTTTACAAAATCCAATTGTTTTGCAATTTACATACCAAGGTTTCTATTTTATTACGGTTTTAATCCACAACACTAACTCTATCCAACTTATAGTTAAATCATGGTCACTTGCCTCTCATATGCAGGGTATTTGGGTAATTAACCATTCAAATAGAAAGAAAACAAACACATTTTTGAAAAAGCACATAAAATGCCCGTATAACAAAAAATAGCATACAATACGATAACGTAGGAACACTCATAAGTAGTGTATGCAAATGTAATAGATACATTAGAATCCAAACTTATTTCTCTTGAATAATTTATTTGTTACACACGTACAATAGGAAGAGGGGCGGTTCTTAGAAGGCTCGTGCCAGGGCCACGGCCTTGGCAAGTTTTTCGGCCGTAGTGTTAATTTTTCGTATTTCGATCGAAATTTTTTATATATACTATATTTGGCCCGGGTATTTTTTTAGTGTCCGTGTCTTTCTGCCCTGAGACGTTCAACAGACAAGATCCGCCACTGAATAGGAGAATAAGCATAACAAAACAATATTGAGTAGGAAACAAAAAGTACAATATAACTAGTTTATGTATAATTGAAATGTAAAACAAAGGAGGAAGATATAGAATGGCTTGTTTGACATGCTTCTTATTTATTTTTTTTAACGACCAAGAGAATCAATATCGAGCACTTTCCGGGCACCCACTGGACCAAACAGAGTACTCTGAGAGTAACCCTGGTCCACCACCAATTCTGGGGAAAACCCGGTAACCCCCCCCCCCCCCCCCCCCCCCGCAGGCATGACGGTGAAATTATCGGTAAAACTCGTTTGGCTCAAGGATCGAACCTAGGTTTCCCTGGGTCTTCTATCATTGTTCACCAATGCCTCACTCTGCACCAAGTGGGAGTTAAATTTGCATCTCTCAAAAGAAATGCAAGTTCTCCACCACTTGATCTAGAGATCATTGGCGACATGCTTCTTATTAAACATATTTCACGTTCTTTTTCTTGTCTCCCAGACCCTATCAAGGATGACTCAACATTATGCTGAAGTTGGTAAAAGTTTTTTGGTATGGTTCTTTGTATTTCGATTTTTCATGGTGTGTAGAACTAAGGTATTGAGCTTAGTGTAGGAACACCGTTCACAAAATTATGATAACAAAAAAATAAACAAGAACTGATTTTAATTTTATCATAGTTAGCTTAACTTAAAAAAACTGGGAATATAAACAAGAAAAAAAAATAGAAAGAAAGGTGACTGAGGCACGCGAAGAACACGCTTCCCTTAAAACAGATTTCGGGTCACCCAGTTGAACCGTCTGTCTCCCAGAGTACAACAGCCGAAGCAGTTAGTACTGCCGGGACTAGCCTAGCACCTGAAGATGTACCTGAAACAAGGACGTAGAGTTCCTTCAGTGACGGGAATGATTGATCGTTGGTGCTGCAACTCATGCAACTTGTATCAGAGAACAGAGAGCTGGTGCTGCAACTCATGCAACTTGTATCAGAGAACAGAGAGCTGGGTCTGCTGATTTCTGTTGCTGTGTATTGGTATATATTAACTGATGAGCTGATCTTGTTTATATAGGCACAACAGCAATGATCTTTAACAATCATGCAGAGACATAGTGCAGCTAAAACAGTGCAAAGTGCGCCATCAAAACGCCACATTACGCCCATCGCCCCGCTCCCGAGCCCGTGCCCGGGCGCGGGCCCTCAGGCTTGCCACTGGGTGTGTCCACTTGTATAGAAGATATCATCTTCCTTACACTCCTTATTATATACCACTCTCCTATTCTTCATCCCACCTATTTGGGACAACTTGAATACTAAAATTCAAGTTTTCCGAATAATCCGATGCTCTCTCTAGATTATTTCTTTAATGAAAATACAATTTCCATTCAAAATAATTTCCTTAACACATAGTTTTATAGTCTCACCAAAAGGAATCTGTTAAAGCATTTCAATGTATTAAATGAAAAAAAACGTATTAAACGTCTTTATAACACATTAAACGATTAAAGAGGCAATTGTAAACTAACTGAAACTGTTTTGTCGTTTAATGACATACTTGTTACAATCAGCCAATAATAGCTTAAAATCGCAACTAGTTCATATTTGAATAGGAACAAATTCCAGTTTCGACTTGAGAGTAATGACCGATAAATTAGGACTCGGTTTTGCTTATGTTATTCTAGTAAACATGATTTGGGATTATTATTATTATTTAGTCAAAATTATGTCTTGATTAGAAACTCATTAGTAAATTTTGCTTTTGTTATGTGACTTCGAATTAATGATATTAAAATTTCCCTAAACCATAAATCCATGTGCAAATTTGAAATTACCTAACAATCTCAGATTAATCAAATGTGTATGGACTTTTTGTTATAGCCGTATATATTATGTTTAGTTTAGTTATTGGATGGAGATTCATGTTATATCAAGAAATAATCTCATATTATGCCTCGTATTCTAAAATTTGATGGTTAATTACCAAAAATACCCTACACATGAGAAGCACCTGACTAGAACTTAACTATGATTGGATAGAGTTAGTGTGATGAACTAAAACCGCAATAAAATAAAAACCTTGGTATGTAAATTGCAAGACATTTGAATGTTCTAAAATATAGCAATAACCATTCAACCATAGAGACCAAAACCATAATTTACTCTTAAAAACAACTAACACTAGTATTTTTCGTCAAATAAACAGTTGTAGCAACATAAAGCTTGACTTAATAATTACAAACCGGATTGAATCACCCCTTCATCAAGAGGCCAACAAGCTTATCAACTATAGAAACCAGGCCCATGGAGTATGTGCTATAGCCACGTTACGAATTAAGTGGTAATTAATCTTAGATGTATTGTACAATGTCGAAATCACGTATTGATCACTACATATGTAGCTTCAATGTTGTAACGCCACAAAGTATGACACACATAAGGGACGATTATAATTTATGAAACGTATACTAATACCAACAAAGTTTTGCAAGACTGTTAACTAATAAATATTTTATAGTGATACGTGTGAACGTATCATATTTTAGTTGTAGTTTCTTAAATATTATATTACATAGAAATTTATATACTGGTAAGAGAAAGAAATGTATTTGTAAATAAATTTCTAATAAAAAAATTAATGAATATACTTGATAACCAACAAATATTAAATCATGTATAAGACTGAAATTACCAATAATTGTCACGTTATGATAGGTAACCAGAGCAACCACAGACTTGGATTTTTTTAAATTTTTTTGAATTTTTTGGATTTTTTATTATTTTTTTTATTTTTTTGATTTTTTTTATTTTTTAAATTTTTTTTTTTGGCTTTTAGAATTTTTTTGGTTTTTTTAGATTTTTTATTAATTTTTTGGATTTTTATTATTTTTTTGATTTTTTAGAATTTTTTTGATTTTTTAGAATTTTTTGGATTTTTTAGATTTTTTTTGATTTTTTTGATTTTTTTATTATTTTTTTGATTTTTTAGAATATTTTGGATTTTTTATTACTTTTTTGATTTTTTAGAATTTTTTGGATTTTTTAGAATTTTTTGGATTTTTTGGATTTTCTATTATTTTTTTTATTTTTTAGATATTTTTTATTTTTTTAATTTTTTTTGGTTTTTTAGAATTTTTTTGGGTTTTTTTAGATTTTTTATTTTTATTTTTTTTATTTTTTTGGATTTTTATTATTATTTTTTTTGTTTTTTAGAATTTTTTGATTTTTCAGAATTTTTTGGATTTTTTAAATTTTTTTAGAATTTTTATTATTTTTTTGATTTTTTTTTTAGAATTTTTTTGATTTTTTGGAATATTTTGGATTTTTTATTATTATTTTTTTTATTTTTAAGAATTTTTTGGATTTTTTATTATTTTTTTGGATTTTTTAGTATTTTTTTTATTTTTTTATTATTTTTTGGTTTTTAGACAAAAATGAAAGAGGCAAGGGGTTATTTCCGTAACTTTGGAAACATTCCCGTGGATTTTTGAACTTTCCTTTGAATTTTAAAAGGAATTTGAATTCAATTAAATAAGGTATTTTGTTGGAATTGAAATCTAATTCCTTTCAACTAATTTGTCCAACCAAACACACTAAGGAATGGAATTCAAATTCCAATTCCCTTGAAATCCTATGAATTCCTGTCAACCAAACAGGCCCTAAGTTTCTAATATCCTAAACTGTATTTAACTCATCAATATTGTCAATAAGGTAGTGCTGTAGTGGTGGAGTGGTTGAAGAAAGGCTTGGTGTTTATTGTGACCCAGGTTCGACTCTCACTCTCCCCATTATTTTCTACGGCATCCAGGTGAAGGGCGAATACGGGTGGCGCTGGTTCGTCTTGGATAGGAGGTGAGGTTTTACGGATTATTCCACTGTCGTGCATTCGGGCGGGTTTCCGTGCATCTAGGAGAGTCAAGGGGTTGGCGACTGTCGAGTAGTCAAACTTAGTCACAGCGTCCGGTGTCACAGTGGTTGACACGTCGTTCCTTACCGTTAAAAAAAAAAACTCACCAAGACTAGTGGGTTATTACCAAATGGATTGAACTATTTTGCCTTTACTAAAATGATGATATCATTTTTAAGGGCAAATTTCTTTTAATTCTTGTTGTGTTTGTGGGACTTGAAGCTAACACTTCCCCTTCTCAAATCAATGATATGATGATATCATCTGATGAAACCATTTAGCGACGTACCATTGGATTAGTTTAATTTCTATAATTTTATTCTTCTATGTCAATAGCAACTGCTTTAAAATAAATAAAGAATATCATATTTGTTTTTGGAAGTTGTTAATTTGTCGTTTAGTTTTATTGTATTTTTATACTTTATAAAAACAAATTGATTATTGCATTGTGGATAAGCATCACATTGTGGATAAGCATTCCAAGAATAAGTGTTAACTGCCATTTACGTTTTTATTCTCGTGGTTTGTTCACTTTTGCTATTTCGGGTCAAATCTTAAAATTGCATCGTTTTCCTTTCTTATATTTTAGAAACTTGCCATTTCAGTTCAAAAAAATAACCACTGTTAAAAATTTTAGTTAGCTTAAGGGTAAAATTCTTTTGTTTCTAAGCAGTTGGTCACGGGTTCGATCCCGGCCAGCTGCAATTTTGATTGTGGTTACCCCTAAGGCTAGAGGGTGTGGGATAACCCCCCTTGGGGCTTTATAAGGACACCTCAGCGCCACGTAGGCGCCACGTCAGCCAATGGGGCTTTATAACCCCCCCCCCCCCCCCTTTAACATGGAGGGTGTGGTGCTAACCCCTAGGGGCGCTATAGAGCAAAATAAAAAAAAAATAAAAAAAAATTTGATTGGTGCAAACAAGTGGGCCCCACCTGATAACCCCCTCCTCCCTCGTTACCATGTTCGCGAGTGATGTATAGCGCCCATGTTAATTGCCTGGGTGTGGGTGTATAGCGCCGGGGGCGCTATAGCCTCTGACGTGGTGAGGGTGGCGCCCCCCACACCCTCTGGCCTAAGCTAACTGAATTTTTTAACTGTGGTTATTTTTTTGGGCTGAAATGACACTTAACTCCAAGAATAATTATTTACGTTTTAACAATCTTGCATCGTTTATCCTTTAAGTTTGATCACCTGGCTTCCAAACAAGAATAATTTAGTTTCAGGAGCTGTGATAAGATATTCTACCCCTTGTGCAAGAACACACAAGAAAGAAAAATGGTAACAAACGGTGACTGCTGCATTCTTCCTCTACTTGAAACAAAACCAATAAAAGGACGTTTAACTTATCAACTGTATGCAACCTCAGTGTTTGTTGGTATATGTCTCATATAATCTCGGTCCACTTTCAAAGAAAGACTCACTGTTTTTCCAGCAGTAGATATATTTGTATGTACAGCAGACACAAAGATAGAGCCACCTGTCATGGTGATCAACACTGTGCTATCAGTTTTAGCTTATGATTACCCACCAGAGAACCTAACTGTTTATCTCTCTGATGATGGTGGATCTGAGTTAATGTTTTATGGTTTGTTGGAAGCTTCTGCTTTTGCAAAACATTGGTTGCCGTTTTGTAGGAAGTTTCGACTTGAAACAAGGTCGCCAGACGCCTGTTTTTCGAATATTCGAGGAGTAAATGAGGCGGTTGATGATTTGCAGTTTCCACATGATTGGTTGTTGATAAAGGTTTGATGTTTTTGGTTGACTAGAGTTTAGTAGAGATGGTTTTTTGTTTTGTGTTAGGTGGGATAATGTTTTGAGAATGCAGAAACTGTATGACCAAATGCAAGAGAGAATCGAAGCGGCAATGAGGCTGGGGCGGGTGTCCGCGGAAACGAGAGAGCTGCACAAAGGATTTGATGAATGGAAGTCTGATATGAGTTCTTCTAATCACCAGCCTATTGTTCAAGTATATGAATCTGTGTTTAGATTAGTTAAAAGTGAAAATCACCGCAATGAGTTTGACAAAATAGCCTTGAATTTTATAAATATCTAATCAACAAGTGCTTGACTAGTGTCCTTTGGCGCATCAAATTTCAATCTTGACGCTACAAATTTCAGTGTGGTGCAGCAGATCATGTTGCTGCGCCGGGGGGCAGTGGTGGAGGTTCTTGGTGGCCTGGGGTTGCCCGGCCCCTACTGATTTTTAGCTCGTAGTGTTTATTTTACCGATTTTTTTGTAGTGTAAAACATTGGATTTTTAAGAGTCCAATGTACAAGTCAAATCGCGGTCTTCAAGAGAATTTGGCGCGACAGATGACATAAGGGTGTGCAACGCGGAAGCTTCTGTCGGCTGAAACAATTTCATAATTATAAGAAAATAAAGGTCGAATGATATATTTTTTTTAAAAGAATCAAGGCTATTTTGTCAAACTTAACGGTCAAAATTGTCCTTTTGATACTTTTTCCCAAGTGAGCCTTTGTATTCTTGTTGTTTTTCTTGTTCATCCAACATAGATATTGATCGACGGAAGGAGCTCCATGTCACTAGATATCGAAGGGAAGATGTTGCCGAAGCTGGTATACGTTGCACGAGAGAAGAGAACACATTACAATCACAACTTCAAGGCAGGCGCTTTAAATGCACTGGTACTCATACAACCATCCATCCATCCATACATACATACATGCATGCATCCATCCTTGTATTGTTGCCAAAATGCCTTTTGAGATGTCTGTGATAAGTGAAGTAACTGATATAAACAGATAAGGGTATCGTCGGTGATAAGCAACGGTCCAATTATTCTCACTGTAGATTGTGATGTTTACTCCAACAATTCTGAATCGGTAAAAGATGCTATCTGCTGTTTCATGGATGAAGAGAATGGAAACAAGATTGCTTATGTACAGTTTCCTCAAAGTTCATATAACATCACAACACAACACAACACAACACATGATCTATATGCAAGTTGTTTTAGAGTACCTAATGAGGTCTGCAAACAACATGAACATGTACCTATGTTTGTGATTTGCAATCTACTAATTTGTCTTATTTGTTGTGTAACAGTTGGAAATGGGAGGCATGGATGCTAATGGAGGACCTTGCTATATAGGCAGTGGATGCTTTCACAGAAGACACGCGCTTTGTGGGGCCATATACTCCGCATTCTTTAAACAAGGATGGAATGGAGAAACTACAAGAAACGAAAACGAAAGCGTGAGTGTCCTGGAAGAAAGATGCAAACCACTTGCAAGCTGTACCTATGAAAAGAACACCCAATGGGGAAAGGATGTCGGTCTGTTGTACGGTTATCCATCCGAAGACATCGTTACAGGTTTAGCAATACAATGCCTAGGCTGGAAATCTGTATACCTTAATCTAGAAAGAAAGGGATTTGTAGGAATCGCACCCACGACACTTTTAGACGTGTTAGTGCAGCATAAAAGATGGTCCGAAGGCCAGTTTAGCATATTAATCTCAAAGTGTTGTCCTTTTTTATATGTGTATAAAAGTATCCCCTTCATACTTCAAATGGCATACACACTTTACTTACTGTGGGCCCCAAACTGTCTGCCCACTCTAGCGTATGTAACAATCCAACAGCTCTGTCTCGTAAAAGACATACCCTTATTTCCAAAGGTATCGAGCTTTTGGATACTGCCGTTTTTGTACGTCATCGTATCTCAGTACATATATAGCTTAGGTGAGTTTGTTTTCTGTGGAGGGAGTGTGAAAGGGTGGTGGAATGAGCAACGAATGTGGCTTTTTAAGCGCACAACGTCCTACTTGCTCGCCTTTTTAGACACGCTTCTGGGGAAATTCGGGTTCTCTGAGCTGGGATTCACAGTCACCCCGAAGGTGGTTGATGAGAATGTGTTGCGGAGATACAAGAAACATGTTATGGAGTTTGGTAGTGATTCGGGCATGTTTATAGGTTTGGCGTTTATCGCCATGCTTAACCTTTTTGGATTGTTTTGGAGCTTGAAGACAATGGTTATGGATTCCGGGACAAGGGTGTTGGATCATTTGGCATTACAGATTGGAGCGTGTATCGTTGTCGTGTGGATTAACTTGCCAGTTTATGAAGGACTCTTTGTTCGGAAAGACGACGGAAAAATGCCGACGTCTGTCACTTGCAACTCGGTTATCTTGGCTTTGATAGCTTGTGTTAGTATTGTACTCTTTAACAACTGATGGTCTTATGATGGAACTGTAGTTATTATGCATGTCTTTTAAACTTGATTTTGTTTGATTCATGAAAAATGCTAAATATTGTTGAATTTTTTTTTATGGTGTAAAATAAAAGTAAAAATATGATAAATGTAAAATTAAAATTAAAAATTATGTCAATCGTGTATGTTTATTTGTACATTATGTCAATCTTGTATGTTTATTTGTAAATTATGTCAATCTTGTATGTTTGTTTGTAAATTATCTACAATTTTTATTTGTAATTCATGGAAAATTTAACACAACAGTTTAACCGCGGTTTCTTGTACATGACCAAAGATCTTATGCCAATGTGGGGTTACTCTTCAGTTTAAAGAAAAAAAATAGGTTTTTGTTGATGCCTGGCTTCGGGTATGAATGAGTATTGAAAAATCAGGTATTGAGAGAAGCCGGGTATGGTTTAGGTACGTGCATTGAGAAGAAAAATCATACCTTATGTATCCGGATAAGGTATGATCGGGTTCGGGTATTGGAACCGGTGACTAATACCCAGTTTTAAAAAATAATTTTTTTTTTATTATTTTAAACAAAAATAAATTTGTTTAAAAATTATATATGGATTGTAATTTGTAAAAATAATTATAATTAATTGCAATAACATAAATTCACTCAAATACAAATTATTTATTTTATAATATGCATCTTTAAAAACTTAAATATAAAAGTTGTAAACATAAAAATATACTTGAAAAAATCGGGTATTCTATCGGGTATTAAAAAAACGGTATCAGGTATAGAGTATAACCGGGTTTAGGTATAGGGTATGACCAGTTCAGATATGGGTATTGAGCTCAAAATATATACCCTATCCATACCCCACGGGTAGGGTTGGGTTCAGTTGCTGGTATAAAATACCCGGATACAAAAATATAACCGGTTCCGAGTTTTTTTCTCGGGCCATGTTTTGGGTACAGGTTTTTTGTGCACCTTCAGACTCGATACGTATAAAATTTTCGATAAAATTCACACTACTAAGTGCAAATTATAAGCGGGCCGGGGCCAGAACTAAGATCCGTCCATGTGTAAAGTAGAGTAGGTCAGAGGTGCACAAAATAACCGGTTAATTAACCGTAACCGGTTATTAACTGAAACCGTAACCGGTTAATAACCGATTTAGGAATAACCGGTTAGTGGTTATTTTTAACCGTAGGTTAGTAACCGGTTATAAGTGTTTAGTATAATAACCGGTTATTAACCGGTTTTTTTAAACCCGTTTTTTAACCGATAGACTGGTTAACCGAAAAAATAACCGAAAAATTCAAAAAAAAGGCAAAAAAACCGGTTAATAACCGGTTAATTAACCGAACCGGTTAAAGTAATTAACCGGACCAGTTAAAAAATAACCGGTTAAAGTAATAACCGGTTAAAGCATTAACCGGTTAAAGTCAAAAAGTCAAATTAACCGGTATAACTGGTTAACCGAACCGGTTATTAAAATTAACCGGTTTGTGCACCTCTAAGTAGGTGTATGCCTTGCCATTCAAAAAGAAAATAAAAAAACCCTGAAGATCTTATGGTTTTGGTCTAAAACATCTTTGATGATATACCACCACAATGTATACATAACAAAGCAAAGTAAAATCTACAAAGCAATACAAGTTACATTACTCCACTACAAGTCAACTATGTGCTACTGCACTAGCTGCTGTAAACTTAAAACTACCAGTTACAATCAACAGAAAGAATACTACATTACTACATAAACGATTCCGGCCCCAGAACATCTGCGACACGTAATCACTCACTGACTAACCGTTTATTGGTGTTGTAACAATTGGTTGTAAATACTGTTTGTCATCTTCTGCATATCTTCAGACTAGACCTAACTGAACAAGATATTATACCTCCGGATCACACGTTATTTGCCTTTAACGGTTTTTCCAACTCGAGACTTCCAAACAACCTGCATTCAAATAGATTCAAGTTTCAATAACAATCGAGTTTTAGCGGATTTAGAAGAATACAAGAGGAGATGAACAGAGATGACTACAAGCGGCTCGTTGTCGGAGAACTCCGCATTGTCAGATTCATCGGAAGTTGATCCCTTTTTGTCCTCAGGTGTTTGTGCATCGGCTGATTCACCTCCTGGATCTGAGTTGTTATTTTCAACTTCTTCCTTATGAGATTTATCGGTTTCTACAATGTCAGCCTTTTCGGTTTCTTTCTTCGCAGATTCAGCTTCGATTCCCTGAGAGGATGCGGTATCACTTGAGCTACTCTCGGCATCTTTTATTTGTTTCTTCACGGGACTTGATTTTTTCACCTTGTCGGAATCCTCCTCGCCTTCTGAGCTCTCGTCGTGTTCATTACTCGACGTTTTCCCTGCAAGAGTAAAAAAACCACCAAAAACGTCAATCTTATAAGAAACTCGAGATAAATATACTCATTATTAGGAATGTGGTTAGACCGACCTTCGGTGTCCAAACTATCATCTTTAGAAACTTTGGTAGGCTTGGTGTCGACTTCAGGTTCGGTTTCAGGCTCGGCCTCGTGCATTAACGTATCAAGATCCTTGCTTTTCTCTATTTCCAAATATTCAGCTCTTTGTGACACCCCCTTTTGTCCTTGCTTCAAATTTTTTCGTGGAGTTCTTTTGCCTCGTACAGTAGATGACGGTGATCTACCATCCCAACAAAACTTCAGTTTTAAAAACATCTAAAATTAATTAATTAAACTGAATATCCTACTCACATTTCGGCCGATTCCTTAGCTTTTTTGGAGCTACCCGATGACTTGAGTTTCTTCTTAGATGATCTGCATAACAGAATCCAACAAGTTTACAAACCTACCCGACAAACGATGGCATTCTATAAAGTTTATAGCATAAACACAACTATTGTACGTAGTTACTTACCCTCCTTTAGAGGGTGAACTAGTTGACAGTGGCTTAGGCTGCAGGCGCAAATTGAACAACGTTAGATATCAATGGCATTAATAATTTAATATTATAAGTGAGCGTAATTAAGAGGTCAGACCTGTTTAGGCTTGTGCTCATTCTCAACAAATTCCCATCGCTCTTTGTCTAGTTGTAGCACTTCAACATCCCCGTCATCGTATGATACCTTCAACATGATAGGAATTAGTTGAAATAAAAATAAATCTAAATAAAGAGTAAAATGCCATTTTCGTCCCTGAGGTTGGCCAGTTTTGTGACTTTCATCCAAAGGCTTGTTTTTCCGCATCTGGATCCAAAAGGTTTGAAATCTTGCCCATTTTCATCTCGCCGTTAACTCCATCCATTTTTCTCCGTTAAGTCAGGGGTATTTTCCGTCTTTTTTGCTAACTTAAAGGGCAATTCGGTATTTTTCTCTTTATGTGAAAAGACAAAATACCCCTGAAAAAAGAACAAATTGCCCTTTAAGTTAGCAAAAAAGACGGAAATACCTGACTTAAACAGAGAAAAGTGGATGGAGTTAACGAGCCGGATAAAAATGACAAGACTTCAAAAGATGCGAAAAAACAAACATCTGGACAAAATTCACAAAACTGGCCAAACCTCAGGGACGAAAATGGCATTTTACTCCTAAATAAATAACCATTTTATGCACGCAAACGAAGCTCACCACATGTTTTTTCTTTTCAGGATCGTAAGACTTCACAAAACCTTTATAAAACCTGTCGATTATACATCAAGAAAAATCATTGTAATGCTATAATATTTACAAGCCATAACCGTAATGTCAGAATTAGCAACAGGTCAAACTGGTGCTGCTTTGAAAAATATATATATATATAAAAAATAAAAATGAAAAGAAGCTTACGCCTTATCCATAGGCCACCAGACTTGTATGCGTCTGCCAACCAAGTCTGTCTTGTGACTTGGAGTTTCATCCACGGTGCACTATAAAGAGAGAATATGGTATCAAGATATGGCTTCTGAACATATAACGTTTCCTTTCTACATGCTCTAAATAAAATATTAAAAAGTTGGTCAAACCTTCGCTAATCCGGAAATCCGTCTTCTCTTCCGCTTCCTAATGGGCCCTGACTTCTGATTATTATCAGCCTCCACGGGCTTTTTAGGCTGTGCATAAGACAACAGACACGGTTCTCAAGAATAATCGACAAAAATGAAGAGGATAAACTAGTTTATAATTCAAATTTATGCATTAAAACAAACAATACCTTCGTATCACGTTCGTCAGTGTTAGTGGAGTCTTTTTTATGTACGGAAGCTTTGTTGGTACTTGCTTTCAAAGTAACCTTATCATCATCATGTGAATCATCTTCCATTTTATTGATATTAAATGTGGTAGTTACATAAGTTGATCTCTTTTGACCCTTAGCAGGGGATGATCTCCGACGTTTTGGTACTGAGACATTGCTTAGATCGTTAGACACGCTTTTCCTCTTGAGCTTTGTTTCACTTGATATTTTACCATGCCCATTGCTTGAATCGAATTTATTTGACACATCCGCATTATCCGAGTTTATTTCTTTTAACATTCCCAATATGTCGATGTTATTTTCAGCTTCAACGACAGCAGGCGCAGATCCGTTATTCACTACCTTTTTGTTTTTTGCCTTTGATCCTTTAGCTTTTAGAAGTTTTAACATTTTTCCTAACGGCACGTCGTTTTCACTGTCCTTCAGAATATCATCCTCGTTGGATATTGACGGAACCTAGGAACAATATTAGAGGAGATACACAAAAGTCATTATATATTCATTTGTTAGATCCTTTGCAATGTTTTGAAAACCGGACCGGACCGGGAACCCGGGGGAGGGGGTCTGACTGGTCCGGTTCACCCTATCAGGCTCGTTTTGAGTCGAACAGGCCGGTTGAACCGGATTTTTCAGGTGTTGAACCGGATTTTTTTTTTTAAATCAATTTTATCCTATTTATTTTATAAAATTTACAGCATCACTGGTTCTTACATCCGGTCCGAACGGCGCAACCAGTGGACCGGTAAGGAGACTGGTTCGACGTCCGGTCCGATTCTAAAACATTGAACATTTGTCTGTAAATTTGGTAAACTTGTATTGAAAGAAAAAAACTATAAGTACATACATCGCCGTTAGCTTCCAAGATAAGGGACTCAAAGTATGCAAGAGCGTTCTCGTCAGCCAGCCATGTTTGACCTTCAGCAACCTCTGTGTCGATCTCTTGTTTGTTTTCGTCTTCTTCGGTCTTTTCTATCTTCTCGTCTTCTTTGATCTCTTGTTTCTTATCATCTCCGGTGATTTCTTCTTTCTTTCCGTCTTCTTTATTCTCATTTTCTTTATTCTTGTGTGGTGCGTACAAGACTTGCGGAAGAGAAACGCGTACAACCGACTCATTAACATCTTCTTTGTTTCTTGCTAACCGCTTCGTGATCGACAAGCATAGATCACAGATTGCGTGCGAGTTCTGAACATGAAATGCAAGTTAGTAATCTACGATGACCGGCAGCTTAGACTTATCCAACATTATTATAGAATATCACCGTACCTTTGTCATATTTGTATCTACAGCATCTTCGAACCTCTTGATACTTCGAACAACAGAATTTATTGAATTTATATCTTCCCTTCTTAGACCATCTTCGTCTCCAGCTGCTAACTTAGAAAAAAATACGTACAACTTCCTGCAGAAACAAAAAAAGAAAACTTTATAAATTATAAAAATCATCAATATCAGAACTTGAGTTCTATAATTTCTCACTATGGAACCGAATATACCTGTATACCGGTTCATATGCTTTGATATCCTTGCATTCATCGATTTTTGGACATGAAGGATGATGTGCAAGTGCATGGACCAAGTACGGAAGAATGTACTCCGGGTCGCACATCTCGATGATTTCTTTCAAATTCTGATGTTCCTACGAAATTTAATTTTAGTAAGATTTGATATAGACACAGTTATAAAATATCAAACAAATTTCTGACACAATCTAGAGATTGAGATTGGAGTCGTTGAAAGTAGGGTTGCAAACGAACCGAATGTTCAGCGAACAATTCGTGAACCGTTAGGCGGGAAGTTCGTTTGTGTCCGTTCGTCTAATAAATGAACGAACACAAACAAAAAAAATCGTTCGTTTAGCTAAATGGACAAACATACTATGCCGCGTTCGTTCATTTATGTTCGTGAATGTTCGGTAACGTGTTCGTTTGTGTGCGTTTATGTTCGTTTGTGCTCAATAGCTCATTAGGAGTTTTCATTTACATATTTTAGTTAAATACTTCCAAATTCCTACTGAAAATATTTAACAAATATTGGTGTATTGTATATTACATACCGCTTGTTTGTATTCATTTGTGTTCGGTTATGTTCTTGAACGCTTGTTTGTGTTCGTTTGTGTTTATGTGCATTCTTTTGTGTTTGTTACCAAAAATAAACGAACAAACACGAACATGTTCATTTCTTTAATGAACAAACACGAACAAAAAATCTCGTTTGGTAAGCGTTCATGAATAGTTCGTGAACACATATATTTTGTTAACGAACACAAACAAGGTCTTGTTCATGTTCGTTCGGTTCGTTTGTAGCCCTAGTTGAAAGTAACCTCAAATACCTCTTCGAGAATAGTGTTTTGGGGTCCGAAATCTAATAAGAAGGCACAGGCATATTTGGAGTCCAAACTCTTGTCTTTTATGTACTGGTGTACTTTGTTGAGAAATAGTTTCTTAACCTCGGGGAATCCAACCTGCTTGCATCGTACAAAAAAAGGTAAACATGTGACCAGTCTATAAAGTTGTTTACAATAAAAGTTTACCTCTGATGTTCTCATGGTAAGGTGAAATAAATCGATGGGAATTTTCTTATCCCAGTGCTTCGATAGACGTATAATGGCCTTAGCTGAAGCTAGCTTTAAATGAGCCTTATCAACAGAACTAGTACAAATAAAAACATTTTTCAAAGGGTGTACTTGCACAACCATGAAACCGAAACTAAAGTAACCAATGGTACCTTGATTCAACATCTTTTGAAATTTCCCCAAAAGAAAGTAAATTCTGAAGATCTTTTAACAGCTCATCGATGCCAACACGAAGATGTGCATCTTTTACTGGCAGGTAGCTCTTCACCAGAGTTTTAATGCCAAATATCTACACAACAAACTTGTAAGTTTCATAAACATATATATATATACACACACACGTTTTACTCTAAGAAAAGTAACCTTTAATGAACAGAGTTCGCTTCTGGCATCCCATGATTCTTTCGCTTTATCTCCAGTTTTCTGAAACATAATAAAGCAAATTGTTACATTACCTTGATCATATATTCATATAAATCATATTAAATAACAAGTATCAGATAGCAGGTGGGCTTGAGTATCATACCTGACCACAACTTAAGATAGATTTTCTTATAAAGCCAATGACTTTACTCTCTTGTGTTTCGAAAACCGGCATCGCAATCTGTGCTATACACCCTAAAGACTGTAAAACAGAAGGCAGATTTGTCCTCTTCTCTAGTATATCCACTAATCGCTGCATCGTTATATAAGGAAGATAAACTGCAACAATCAATACATGTATATAATAATAAAGTGTTGCATGATATATGAAGTTAGAACCTTATATAGAACCGAAAGTGATTTGAGCCCTTGATCCTTTGTAATGGCTGCTAACGCGTGTACCGCATACTTCGCCTGCTTCCTGGTACCCTCTAAGCATATTCTTTCAAGTATAAGGTCTAACGAACTGTAGAAATATTAGTATAATATTAAGTGCCTTGAAAACATATCCAAAGAAGATTCTTCCGTTACGAAAATTAATAATATCGAAAATCCAAACCTAGATGATTCTCCCGATTGTTCACGAATGGTTTCACCAGCTTTTGCTAGCACGTGCAAAGCGCCTTCCTTGATTACCTCATCATCGTCCTCAAGAAGATGGGCCAAATCATTTTCCATCCCGCTTAACAACAAAGGACTGAAGCACCCAACGATCTGCATAACATATTATTATTGTTTGGAGATAACTTACAAGCGGTAAAAGGACAACTATATATGCATGGTTGCAAAGGCGCTCCCAGGGAGTTGCGAGTACTCAGCCTAGGCGGAGAGTACTTGGGGAGTACTGGAGTACTCGGACATGTTAAATTATAAAGAAATTAGTTTTCAGGGAATTATATATATGTCAAATATCATAAGTTTACAAATAATACATGAATATCAATATAAATAAAAAATACATGTTTAAATAGTAAAGTATTTCAAAAATTGATATCCATTCCTTGAAAAATGATATTTATTATTTAATATGATAAACATAGGAATTATGTTTTATTTTTTTAAAGTCCACCACAGCCCGAGTTGACCAACTAGATCTAATTCTGGCCGAGGTTGACCGCATTTGATCGTCTCCGAGTAATTAGGCAGAGTTGAAGAAAATCGCCTCCTGTGGCGGAGGTTCTTGATGGCCCGGGAGAGCCCCGACCCCCACTGATTTTTCGCTCGCAATGTTAACTTTTACCGAAAATTTCAAAAAAAAAAAAATTGTAGTATAAAATATTGGATTTTTAAGAGTCCGGCCCACTGATTTAGATTTTGAGAGTCCGGCCCCCACTGATTTTCCATTCAAACTCCGCCACTGATTGCCTCGGCGACGTACCTTGTAGCAAGTACTCAACGAGTACTAGGCCTTCTAGACCTTGTTTTACGACATTGTATACATGTAACAAATGAAACATTACCGCAAGTATATCCATGCAAGCCTTAGTTAATGTTTTGTTCCCATCACTTTTCTGTAGGTCAGTCTCGAGAACAAGATCTTTGAGAAACTCCTTATCGAAGATTGTGTATGAGCATTTTATAGAGAGAGTGCTTAAAAGTTCGTAAAGAGGATGCTTCTCGTCAACAATCTTAAGCAACTCATCCTGCCAAAAGAACAATAATTATAAATAAAAGACACCACTACTTATCGATTGACGAATTAATAACATCTTCTGAACAGTTGCTTACCCGAAGGGTTCGACTTTTATGAGAACTAGTGGTGGCATCCAGTAGTGTTGTCAATATCTTCCAAATGTTATCGACATCTTTTGATTGATCGAGAAGCTGAAAATCTGCTTCTGCTTTTGTGGGATTAACTAAACAATGAGATATAGACCGAATACATGGTGCGGCTTTCTTCTGTAGCTCCGAAGCGTCGTTATCCTGTAAATACGTCTGCCTAAGTGAAAGATACTTGTGCAAATCTAGTTGTAACCTGCAATGCAAAGGGATATCATTGGAAATACGTATTTAACAAACAAAAAGACATTTAGAGATGCAAATGGAATGCACATGTACGGTATTCCCAAACCTTTGCTTCTGCTCCAGTAATTTCTTTAAAGCCTTCACCTCGACTTCATCGAAATTTGAAAATAGTTTGACCCACTTTTTAACCTTATCTTTGACTGAAAATTCAGCTGGGAATAGAGACATGTATAGAATTTGCTCAACCGTGTCGGGTCTGGAAAATGGATAAATTTAATTACATCAGTTCAGAAAGTCGAATAATGGCTTATACGTGATATATGCCCTCTAGTTTTGCCCAAAAAAAAAAGATCAATAACGTACTCAAGATCTTTCTCGTATAAACATTTCAAAATTCTTCCAGGAATCCAATTATAGTCATCATTTAAGTTCGATCCACCATGTTGCTTCAAACACGAGATTCGGTAGATATCAGATAGCCTCTCCAACGTATACCTTTTCACAAGAAGCTGTATTACAAAAAGAATATCAATTGGCGTGATTCATGTGTATTTGTTTGTTTTAACGCAAGTAGAAAACAGAAAGACGCTTTACAGATTTGTCCTCGAGGTGGGCAGCAACAAGCTTTATGGTATCAGATGAAATAGACGACAAATCATGAGAAGCTACATCTGAAACTACCGCAACCACTTGTTTCCGTATACTTTCATCATCATCCGACAGCCGGTCACGCAGGGCACCTAACATTTAACCCCAAATAACTATCAAACATCATGCAAGAAACCGAATGAAACAGAGTAAAACGGAACTTACCAAGTAACTTAGGAGCTTCTTCTCTGAACGGGTCAGACAACAGACACAGTTTGACCTTTTCAAGGACAGACATCCGGACCTCAATGGTATCATCGGATGATCTCTTCAAAAACTCCGTAAATATCGGATGAAACGTCTTCGGAATGGCGGATCCCTTGTGTGCAAACAAGTCTCCTACCAGTCTCACCGCCTTTACGCGAAGGTCTACTTTATCTGTCTATAAATGCCAAAACTTTAATTAATAAAATTGTTTTCAAAACGAACATCCAAACACTCTTAAACAGAGATAAGATATGCTAATGATTACCAGTAGTTCTTTCGTCAGGCTTGGCACGACTTTCTTTAAAACCTGAGGAGCACAGCGATATACGTCATAGATAACTTCATGGTAGTCGATATGATGTTTCGAAGCTCCGGACATTGACGATAAAATAAACTGCTTAATCCCAGGTTCAAGTTTTCCAGCACATTGCCTGATAACTTCCATACCGAGCCTCCTTGCTGCTTCGCTTACATCCTAAGAAACGAAGTTGAAATTTTTTTAATAACCATATATTAGTCATTAGTAATTAAAAAACGAGATTATCACTAACGCACTTTCTTATCACGGCCTAAAACAGATAAAATGGTGAGTAAAAGGTCCTCGCCGATATCCTCACTTTCTTCCAAAAGAACCGTCATTATTGTCTCCATCGCCACGGTAACGATTTCGGTATGCTCGTCACTTTATGTAAGAAAGAAAAAATCAGTCAGGTATTCTGCTTATCATTCGACACTAGATTAGAGTTAAGAAACTGAACCTGGCAACATTGAAAAATGTTTTAAACATTTCATTAACTAAATCATCACACTCGAGATCCAACATCACGACAAATGATCGGTACTTTGCTACGGTATCCAGTATGTTTACTATCCTTCCAAAAGACGGGTCTTTGGTATCTTTTAACCCCTTGAAAGTGCTAACAAACAAATGAAAGATGTCCTGAAAGCAAATGGAAAACAACAGTTGGTACCAGAAATATAAAAAATGACCATAATCCTAGACAGTTAATGCGTAAAATATCGGATATCGGTCAAGGACCGATATTTGAGATATAGGTTATCTCTTGGTGAGATATCGGTAATTTTAATATAATGCAGAATTTATGTATATAGCAATCTAACACCAACAATTCAGTGATATATCAGTGATATATCGGTCAAATACCGGTGATATATCGGTTGTATTGGTCAAATCTCAGTGATATATCGGTTATATCGGTCAATATCGCCGATAACATCAGTACCGATATTTGACACCGATATTTTACTAGGGGACTGATATAACCGATATATCACCGATATTAACTGCATAGCCATAATCAAGTCATGTAAATAAAAAAATACCTTCAAAACATCATCGTCATATGGGGCTTCAGGGGCGGTAATTCTGGTTATCTCACAAGTGCATGCTGCAACAAGAAGCTTAACTTGTTCGTCTTGATGTTTTAGATACTCTGGCTTGACAATAGCATTCATTAGAATCTGCATAGACTCCAACAACGCCTTTGATGGTGATTGGTCCATTTCAGAGAGAGATGCTGCAGCTTCCTACAATTACACCATTTCAACTTATGTTCATCAGTTTATGAACCTCATCAATAATCACATGAACTTAATTATGACAGAAAAAGGTCTTAATTATATGAACAAGAAGGTTGTATGACTAATCGTATCCGTAAAAGTGTAAAAGTGTAAAACACTAAACTTTAGTATAGCTTAGCTATCTAAACAAGAACATATACATAGGTAACTGATTATTTAAAACAACAAATGATAAAATTTACCATCACTGCTGACGAAACTCATTATTCCAAATTGAGCCCTAATTTTAACCTAATTATGTCTAACAAACCCTAATTTTGTTAAAAAGACAAACTTTTTTGTAAATTCTCAGGAATCCAAAAACCATTTATTTATCAAGCCATGTATGCACCAGTTGTGTTCAAGCAAGGATGTGAATCAAACTCATGACCTATAAGTTCAAACCACTTGAACAAGCCCAATTAAAGTGTAACTTCCTCTCAATTAAGGTACCCAATTACAAACCCTAAAACCACCAAAACCATATTAAAAATACCCATCTCAAATTCTTAATACCAAAATCTAAAAACAGTAACTTTGAAGTGAAATTGACAATTATAAACAATAAACCAGTCAATTTTCAAACCCAATACATACCCAGCC
The DNA here is from genome assembly GCA_030545235.1 of Helianthus tuberosus. Classification (NCBI taxonomy): domain Eukaryota; kingdom Viridiplantae; phylum Streptophyta; class Magnoliopsida; order Asterales; family Asteraceae; genus Helianthus; species Helianthus tuberosus. The sequence continues at coordinate 63,488,776 of CM060449.1, read as the reverse complement.
CTATGAGCCCTAACTTTCAAAACTAAATTCACACAGGACTTTCATCAAACACATAAACTGCACCCAAAACTGCATTACCCAACACTCAAATACCCACAAATTAACCACCTAAACACAAAAATCCCACAAATTCAAAACCCCAGAATTCAAATTCCTCAAAAATTAAACCTTTACAAGTTCCACAACATGACTCCACAGCAAACAAAACATGAATTACATGAACAATTCTCGTCAAGGACTCTGAAAAAGATAGAATTTTTACAACTGAAATGAAGAAAAGAGTACCGTTAGAAGGGTAACAACAGCATCTTTACTTGCAGGTGGGTTTTGAAGGCTGGATCCAACTTGCTTGAGTTGAATTTGCAGCTTTTGAGCCATGGTTTGTGGTTAAGAACTCAGGGTTACTTTTGAATTTTGTGTTTAAATCGACATCTGAGAGATAGAAGAAGAAGAAGAAAAGGGGGAACCGAGAGAGAGCGTATGAAGTCTGTGTGTGTGTTTAACTATGTGATTGAGAGTTATTATATTTGGGGTGACTTCAGACCGATCTCAAAAATGAGTTTACACACTTTGGGTTTACCACATGCAAGTCTCCTTTTGTTTCTCCTTTTTTTATGGTTTTTTGTTTCTTTGGTTTTTTGAAATTGGTGTCTTAAAAGTGTATTTATTTACATATATTTTATAAAATTAAGTGAAATTTAGGTAAAAATTAGTAAGTCATTTGTCAAATACTAATTTTAAAGGAAAAAAAACGAAACGAAACTAAGCTAAACTAAATCATCTGCAGGATTTACTAAAACAGTTACAGTTATATAGTTATTATAGTTTTATGTTTACTTACGTTAAATAGTTTAGCTGAAAGTATGATTAAAGTCGAGCTCTTGTTATAAAAAGAGGATATCTAAAGCATTGATTGGAGATTAAAGCTTTGGAGTTATGAGAGTCGTCGGAATGAGGTCGGTCGGAATAGTGAAACGATGGAATTTGATGCGATATTGAATGACATTCGTGAAATAAGCAAGTCTCAGAAGTAGATATTTGGTAGTTAGTGGTTTCGTTTTAAGCTTCAATAACTGAAGTATCAACCTTTAGGTAAAAAAAGTTGTTTGGTTTAAGACGTTATTTGAAATGAAACGCGCTAAATATTTGAAAAGTTATGAAAATGGCGGCAAATAACATTATGACGACCAAACCGCATTATATGTTTGAAAGGTTGTAAAAATAGAAGCTTGGAACTAAGTCATACCGAAAAAATTGATAACAAAGATTAGAAACCATGAATCCAATAAAATAGAACATTGTTTTTTTTTTTGAACAGCAAATTTGGATCACTGACGGACCACTGGAGTATCATCGTGCCACCAGCGGAACCACCCGATCATATTCATCTCCACTAGGCAATAATGCCTATATACCAATTCAGGAGGAAACCCAATAAATCTGGGAAAAACCCCCCTTGTGGGAATCGAACTCATGACCAAATGGTCATAAGTCTTATCTCACCCCCAAGATACCACTAGGCTATAATGCCATGGCTAAAATAGAACATTGTTAATTGTGATATTGTTGTTTCCAAATTCAGTATATGACTAGAATATGTATTAAATCAAAAAATTTTGGGTCGTCATATTTGTATTTATTTGTTTTGATTAGAATGTCCATTTATACATACATAGTGCTAGAGCGGTGGTAGTGTGATGTCGCATGGGACACAAACACTAATAATCAATGTCCATTTATACATAGTGCTAGAGGGGTGTTAGTGTGATGCAGTAGGAACATAGACATTGGTAATCACATAACATGTTATTTTTTGAAAGATTAAAAAGAAACTATAGCTTTTTTTTTCGAATAGCCAACGGAACCTTTTATAAATCACAACCCAAACAAAACAAACCAAAAGTTCCCAGCCAGGAGCTATACCATCTTTTTGGTTATAACATGTTATTTTTGGTCATAAAACACAAACTCTCGTCTTTTTTGGTTTCTCAAAATACAATACAAAAATCTAGTACAAAAGGATCTAGCACAAAAAATGCAGTACGAAAAATCTAGGACAAAAATCCACTACAAAAAAACAGCACAAAAATTTAGTACAAAAAGATCTAGCACAAAAAATGTAGTATGAAAAATCTAGGACAAAAAGTTCACTAAAAAAAATTAGCACAAAAAATTCCAGTGCACAAAATGGAGCACAAAAATCCAGTTTAAAAAATATAACACAAAAATATTATGAACATTATATACAACATAATTTTTGGGGTTTTTAATTAATTTTATATAGCAACATGGGACTCAAATTAAAGATAAAAAGAAGTTTTATTTTATGGTGTAATTATTTTTTAAATAATGTCACATAAAAAAGTTATGAATGCTCAAAAATGAAAAAAATTGAAAAAAATCAACATAAGTGGTTATTCCAAAAGTACACTTACACTCTTTTTTCTTACACTTTGATGTTAACCAATAAATTTAAAAATGAAGGATCGGGATACTTTCTTAGCCTATTTAAACAAAATCAAGTTTTTTATTTGATCATAACATTGCCCTTTCTTTAAATAAAACTACACTAATATTTGGAATGCTATTACAATCAACTTGTTACTAAACTAGTATTATTAATAGGGCTGACATAACGGGTCAATCCGATTTGTTAAGACACGAACCCGAAATATGTAAATACGAATACGACACGAAATCTTATCGTGTCAGATTTTCGAAACACGAACACGAACCTGTTAATAAACAAGTTACACGAAGTGACCTGTTAAGACACAAAAAAATTACCAACGTATCATACGACCTGTTTAAGACACGAACACGACCTGTTTAAGACACGAACACGACCGAATTGGGGAAGCTGTGAACCGAATTGGGAATGGTGGTGTTTATGAGATAGATTTAAAAATTAGGTGTTGGATTGTGGAAAAGGAACCACGTGTGTTTGTGTATAATCCATCCTAGGTCCCACGACTGATGACCCCATGTCCATACCCACATATAATATTTTCTAATTATTAACAAGTACTTAACGGGTCTTAACAGGTTAACGGGTTTTAACCTGTTTAGACACGAAATCTGTTAAGGTCTTATCGTGTCGACCTGTTTTAGACACGAAACTTGTTAAGGTAAAACACGAAACATGATAACTTCGTGTAAGTTCGTGTCGTGATATCGTGTTCGTGTCAGAATTGTCAGCCCTAATTATTAATTATTAGTCTTAAAATATCATGTATTACTCTTACATAAGACTACATTAGGGGTAGTCTAGCACTACACTAACTTGCTTTGTGTTACACTAGTAATTTGACCCGCAGGTGATGCGTTGCGGGCTCGTTGCAAACATCGAATGGATCAGTTCAAACGTTATGTGATGCGTTAACCATATAAAAAAATCGTGTTTCAACGTATCCAGTTTAACTCAACGTAACTTGTATAAGCATTAACGTAACTTGTATAAGCATTAACGTAACTTGTATAAGCATTGCATTTGGATAAAAATGTAACGTAAATCAAATTTGTATCGTACAATCATAACATATTTATATGTGACATGACACATACATAGGAATCGTATCCAAAAAAGAAAACATAAAAACATGTATAAAGAAAAAATGACACGTATAACCAAAATGGATTAATTAGAGCTTAAAAATAAACCACAAAAGAAAACCTATTCACATTAGGGGGACATCATGAGTGTTCTGCAAAGTAAAATTGTACGCGTTGCCCGCGGGGGGGGGGGGGGGGGGGGGGGGAGCGTAGAATGACTCGAATTTATACCGTTGGGTGAAAACGTATTATATTCGACCTCACTCGTTTTGTAACAAAATTTACGCCGAAACGTTGACCAACCGAAATTTACATAAAATAAGCATAAAAGTACATTATATTTGACATGCTTCGTTTTGAAAAAAAGTTAGCGTCAAAACATAGACGAACCCGAATTTATACCTACACATACGTAAAAATACGCACGCAAAAAAGTAGTTTTTAAAAAGTAACGGAACGATAGGGGTAAACTCAAAACTTTAAAAATTTGAGAGGGCCAAAATGGTATTTTATAAAGATTTTAAAGACAACGAATAATTAGTTTATTAAAAGGGGACATCATGAGTGTTTTGCAAAGTAAAATTGCACGTGTTGCCCGGGGGGGGGGGGGGGGGTCGAAGCATAGAGTGAGTAGAATTTATAACGTCGAGTGAAAACGTATTATATTTGACCTCACTCGTTCTGTAACAAAATTTACTCCGAAATGTTGATCAACCAAAATGTACATAAAATAAGTATAAAAATGTATTATATTCAGTGGCGGAACTAGAAGAAAAAGTCAGGGGTATCCCATAATTTTTACTTATATATGTCTCTAATTATTTGAGGGCCTAAGGGGCCCTGTGCGGCTAGTAAAAAGTACCCTTAAAAATTTCTTTTACATGGGGTTATCCCTGCAAATTTGAGAACCCTTAGGGACCTTTGCGGTTAGTGTGTATATATATACTAGTATAAAACCCGTGTATTTCATGGGTTGAATAAAAAGATATCAGATATGTGATCCAAATATAATTTTAATTTTACATTCTAAAGCATATCTTGATTATCATTTTTTTATTATTAGTGAGTGTACCACACACACGAAAACACGATATCAAATATTTTTTTATAAAACTTTATATGTCATCTTGAAGTTTTATAAATAATTTTTAGTTTGTATAAAAATATCTTTAACAATAAAAATAACAGCAAATATTTGTTAAAGGCTTAAAGCATGTAGTCTTATAGGAAGTTTCAATATTAGAATCATAGGTTTTAAATTGAATCATATCTAAAATTTTTATCTTTAGTTTTATATGTCTGGAGTTTAAAAACTCTTATCAAGGAAAATTTTATGCAGGGAGAAAGTACGAAAAATAAAAAAAACAAATAAATAATGTTCATAATAAATCATATAAACTATAAATAGTTGAAGTTTGACTAAATATCTCTGACGTTTGCAGACTAGTATTACCGTCCCAATGCTCTCATATTATTATATTAATATAAATCTTCATCTTCTTCATTCTTTTAAGAAGAGTGACTCTGCAAGTTTTCAACCGGAAATTTTCGTTTCCATGACCGTAAAATTTAAGTTTTTTTATCTTCATTGCACTCAGGGGTATCCTAACATTTGCTTAGAAACATCCCCGATAAATAAAACGGAGATTAAAGAAAAAAATTTATAGTTCGCCAAGAAAGTTGAGGGGTATCCCGGGCAACCCCTCACCACTAAGTAGATCCGCCACTGATTATATTTGATATGATTTGTTTCGAAAAAATGTTAGCGTCAAAACGTAGACAAACTTGAATTTATACGTGCACGTACGTAAAAATATGCACACAAAAAAGTAGTTTTTAAAAAGTAAAGGAACTAAAGAGGTAAACTCAAAACTTTAAAAACTTGAGAGGGCCAAAATGGTATTTTATAAAGATGTTAAAGACAACGAAAAATTAGTTTTTTAAAATAGAAATTAACGATCGAGTGCTATGGAAGAGAAATTAAATTAGTTAAATATTGGAGGGTTAGTATGCTAAAAAATGATAAGGGATTGGGATTGTCATATGAAAAAAAGTTGAGGGGGATTGGTGGAAAGTAGAAAGTTGGAAACCACCGACTTTCTACTTTAAGATTATGTATAACTAGGTAATTTTTAAACGTCGCATATCCATGTGTGGGGAAAGGGTGGGGACTAAGGATACCACAACAAATCTAGGTTGTATGATTACTATCAGAAATCTTGAAGGTGTTGAAGTTCAAACGGGTCTTTGAGTTGAGATGTCAGTTAGTAAACCAAGATAAAAAGTTGATGTTTCGCCTGCCTTATTGGAAGCAAATGGAATACACAATGGTGACAAGTGCAGTTTCACCTATGTCAAAAAATGAAGCTAGTTGTTTCTAAATTCAATTTCAAAAAATAAGAGCAAGTGATGATTGGTGATGGTTAAGTGGTAATGTTTTTTTTGTGAATGAATGGTTGGAATCATCTTAAGTCTTACATGACACATATTAATGTTGTTTTTTGTTTACCATGTTCATGTTTAAAAAGTGATTTATTTGGTAAAACATCTAAACTTTTGGTTATATGTTTGAATGGTTACATTTATATGGGTCTAATGGTCTATATGTTGATCCATTTTGTGCTGTTAAAGTTTAATGTTTATATTATGTATTGGTTTAATGTAGTTTTTATTTTTCAGTTATATTACTTATTATACAGAATCCTTTTAGTTAATATTTAGGCTACTAGTTGGTTTTTTTAACAATATTTTACATGTTTAATCTATTCGTTGAACATTTACGGAACAATAAAATCACTTTTAGTTGTTGATGATCACGAGCGATGGAATCTCATTTTAATTTGTGAAATTACTTTTATTCTTTAACTACTAATGATATTCAAAAACATGTTAATATTGTCGTAGATTCCTTCGTTACACGCACTCAAAACTCAAGGCGGAAGAAGAAAAACATACGCACGCGCCCTTATACAACTACTTATATGACCATTTCAACATCATTTGAAATTAAGACTATGACACAAATAATTTTTGTATGTACGTTATATTTTATCTTTAAAAACTGTAAAAGATGTTTGTTATTCATTTACCATTTAAATGATGTTTAATTGCTAAGTCGTGTATCGTACGGGTACTTATCCTAGTTAGCAATATACATATAATATTGTAAAAAGAATATAAATATATTAACATGTATCATATATTTAACTAATCATATCGGCTATTTACTTTTGTTTAACTCATCTTATATTGGAATGGGGTGTGGAAGAAAAAAATCAAAACCATTAGGTTTTGGTTAAAAATAAATGATTTCAATTTTAAAAGAATCTCTTATAAGTATAATTCATGAAAAAGTTTATGTTAAATTTAGTTTGGATTGCTTTGTAATGTAGAAATCTAAATGTTGAAAGCATAATGTAAAGGGAAAAAAAGGAACCTAAAGCAAACAAGACCAACCAGGTGATTTAATCTGAACTATTTAACTAATATAAAATACAAAACAACCAAAAGAAAATAAATAGTTGGAATTGGTTAAAAGGAGGTTAAGGGGTTATATGATAGCCTCTAAATGATTCCATTAAGAGGTTATTTCTGAATCGATCAGAGGTATAGTGTGTTTAGTTAAATAAAAGGAAACCTCTGAATCAGTTAGATTTATAAACATGCTAAATATAGCCTCTTATTCGGCCAGAGGTATTAACGCCTTATATGGTGGGTTCCAAACAACCCCTAATGTCGGGATTCAAACTCGTGCATGTAACCTTAAATACGTGTGTTTTATCCATCATAGTAGGTTGGTGATTATGTTATTATGTTTATTTAAACTTTATATGTATTAACATTGCAAGCGGTGAAAAATAAAATAAAAAAGGATCCACCACCCACACCCACCAATCAAGGATGACTACTGTAGATCCCCTTTATGTGTATATATATGATTACTCTACATGAGAATGACTTAAATAGGATATCATGTATCATATACAAAAGACTAAATTGCATAAATCAACATTTATGTTATACCTAAACTGCACTTCATATCTTTCATTATGAAATCGGCAAAACTCAACATTTATGTTCATGTTTTGTAACGTTCTATAACATTTACAACTAACGTCGTCCAAAAACTCAGTTAAGTTACCTCGCTTTGCATGTGAGGGTACTATGGTCTTTTATAACATAAATGTTGATTTGTACAGAATGTTATTATATATATAGTAAAATATTTTTTTGCAAAAACATTATTATTTGTTAATAATTATATATTTATATATAAAAAATAGTTTTAAATTTATTTATAAAAATTTTGATTTTAGTATTTTTATAAAGTAAATAATAATGACAAGATAAATTACTTTTTATATAAAGTATAAATAAAACACAAATTACAAGAACTTTATTTAAAGAAAATTGGGTTTTAGTTATACTATATATAAAAAGTAATTTATCTTGTCATTATTATTTACTTTATAATATATATAATTATAAAAATATTCCGCACATTTAACGACGTGTCTCTCTAAACCACTATGTCCCCCTTCATATGCCACGGTTTCACATCTTACATAACCCCGAGCGCCACCATCAGTATCCGGCCATGTTATCACTGTATTAAACATTTACATCAATGTTTTCGGTACGACACAGTGAAATATATATTGAGGGTCTGATGTTATGCAGATCTTACATCGTGGCCTCTAATTGTATATTGTGAAGATCTAATGTGAAGATTTTGTGATTATGGTGGTGGCCCTTGACGGTTATCTCTATAACCACAAGGAAGCAAATAGCATCAAAGAAATGATTCTTATACAAATAAACAAAATCCTAATATGATCCTACTCACTATCCTACCATTATACATTCCTTTTGTCTTTTATTTAGTTGAATATAAAATACATGCATTAGACCCCTGTAGTGGTAATGTGAAAGGGCGTGGAGGGCAAAAAAAGCCCCATAAAACCCGCCACACCGTCTCCTAGGGCGTTTTTTGTCTTTCTTTTTGAATGGCATTTTCTTTTTCATGTCTGAGATGAATGTGAATGGCCAATAGGATCCTTCCACATCTATTTTGAACCCTTTTTATATTTATTTAATAAATAATTGAACAAAATTGAGTAATAATTGAAGGAGCAAGAAAGGGGTTTGAACCACAACACTCTTTTTGGATGAAAACTGCTCTTGATGACGTGGCGTCCACATAGCAGAAAACGCCTCTAAAAGGATTGAACCACTACACATAGTCTTAGAATTTAGATTAAGAAATTTCACTTTGTATAATTTTTTCGTTATAATTTTAATAAAATTTAATATAAATATATATACACACACATAAGTAGACAATATTTTTTTATTACCACAAAAGATTTCTCTTCAAAAATATAACTGGGTAACAAAAAAACACTTACAAAGCATTGAAGGTTCATCAAAATTGAACAATAATAAATGATTTAATCATATAATCATATAACGATATATAAAGAAAATAAGCATTACATATCATTCTTTTAAAAATCAGATGTAAAAACAAATTACATCTGTTTACAATTATGTAGTTGTTCTCTAAACGTGATAGTTTAGAATCATATTAACAGGTTCATAAAATTTTAAATATTAAAGTTAGTTTACCCTATTATTGTTGTTGTTGATTTAACTTGAAATTAGTTGTTTTTGAAAATGTTTTCTTTCTTTTGAGTAAGTAACTAAAACTCAATAAAAAAATGATCGAAGATGTGTATCACTATAACTTTGGCAGTAACAATTTTTAATGAAACCAAAAACATTCAAAATCAGCATCCCGCTGTAACGCACGGGTTAGCGGCACCTCGTTATTAACGAATAATAATGTTTTTGCAAAAAAAATATTTTACTATATATATAATAACATTTTTCACAAATCAACCTTTATGTTATAAATAATCTTTTTGCACAAATCAACATTTATGTTATAAAAGACCATAGTACCCTCACATGCAAAGCATGTGAGGTAACTTAACTGAGTTTTTGGACGACGTTAGTTGTAAAGGTTATAAAACGTTACAAAACATGAACATAAAGGTTGGGTTTTACCGATTTCATAGTGAAAGGTATGAAGTGCAGTTTAGGTATAACATAAAGGTTGATTTATGCAATTTAGTCTATACAAAATATTACAAGTTTAATGCAGAACAAATTAATTCGCCCACAAACCCATATTTATGAACTCACTTACCCCTCCTATTAGAGCTCTCTTCTATTCTATATGAAAACTTCAAGTGCACAAGAAGCAACATATGTAGTTTGTAATTAGAGGTGTTGAATGATCTCACTCATAGTTATATTTACATTGTAATAGTTTCTTGAAATTTCACGAAAACTTCATAAAAATACTGTGAAGACTACCAAAATACTATAATGACTGCATTATGTTAAATTAAGATTATCAATCTTTTTGGAGCATAATCATGTATTCTACTTTGTAATTTTATCTTTCAGCTAATCACATATTATAAGTGCTCTAAAGATGTTATTACATCTTTTAAATATTAATTATGAACCAACTACACTCTTTTCACTCAAAGTTTAATTTTTATTAAAAAATATGTCTTTAACCAATGGTTTAGTCTAAACAAAACATAGGTCTAAAAACATATTAGAAAAGACACCCATAGATTTCAATGATAGACAACGCACCTCATTCGTTGTTATGGTTAATTTATGTGAGTTTAACAAAACACAAATGAAATAAGTACAAGTTAAAACTTTTCACTTTGTTCTTCAACCAAAACCTCCTCCCAAACACATGATATGTGTTTTTAGCAATTACCCGCATTTACAATACCCAAACAAGTTAAAAAAAACATTATTATAAATCTTATAAAACATTTAACTAAATCTAAACATTTAATGGAAATTGATTATCTTATTTAAAATTACCAAAAACATGCTATAAAACCATTATTTTGACACTTTCCAACTCAAAGCTATCTTTTTATTATAAAAACAATATAGAGTAGGCATACGTACCTTTCTTACCAAACATATGTGTCCAAACTCGAATTATGTTGATTTTCTGTGAATTTAAACAAGTTAGCATGGCATTCGTGTACAATTACGAAATTATACACAACTATTAAATGTATGTAGCGACTATTTGAAAACATATACACGATTTCTAACCGATTAATCCATTATGAGTGTCATTCGCACCTTACAACTAAAAAACAACTTCAGTTATGAACACTATCTTTAAGAATACAAATCCGAGTGAGATTTAACTTAGATGTTTTTTTAAGAAAGGTAAGTTATAACACATTCCAATCCTTGATATCACCATCAATTTAAAGGTTGTTCTAAAAAATTGACTTCTTTTCTTACTCTCGCAAGTATTCTTCGTGTACGTTTTTATTCTGTTTGGTATCAAATGAAGAAAGATTACTCTCTTCTCTCTCTTCTTCTATTTTAATTTAGTGAAATTGCATATTACGTCTCTTAAAACATCTTGTTTCATCACTAACAACATTAGTTAGGGGTCTAGCATCCGACCCGTCATATAATCCAATATCATACGGTTTACACGCAAAGAACTCACAGTCTTTATGTTGTTCGAGTGGAGACTTCTTAGATGGTCACCCGTCATTGGCTACTCACACCCAAACACGTTGAACTAGTGAGTTATCATTTCAATCAATAATTGATGCACACAAAATGTGTTTGGTGTAATTAAGACAAAGGGCTTTCTTATGTACCTAGGAGAGCGCCTATTCAAAACCAATGTAGTATTGCCTACAGTGTTGTAATCACCTCCTTATGGATACATTGCCTCTTTATGGATGCATTATCCTCTTTGAGGTTTGCTCCGCCATCCCAATCAAGAATGTGAGATTCATTTGTTATGTCATCCCGAATGACACAAACGTGGATCTAACACCATTTGTAACATCCGATCCATCACACCAACCAACATTGTTGTTTCCCACAAAAAGCTCAGTAAATTCTCTAGTTTCTTCTATATTTTTCTTATTATCGGTGTTTCTTTTGGCACACATGAAACTTTTGCACACGACTACACACAAAACACCCTCTTCTTTTCCATCAAATTTATTAAACCCTCCACCTCCTTTTTTTGACACTTATAGAGTTATAGCCCATTATTTATCAAGGTGTATCCACTACTACCTGATGGGTTGGTAAATTTCCAAAGCTTAATGTGTTTAATTATATCAATTTGTGTGAAATTGAATACCCTACTTTGAGATGGTTTGTATTTTGCAGGCCTTGATGGGTTTAAGGTGTATTTTGGAAGCTTTACGAGCTTTGGAATGAAGGTAACAAGGAAATGATGCATTTAGGAGCTTACGAGTGCTTAAATAAGCGCATTTCGGTAACTAATTGAGAAATAGGAAGCACATGGAAGCACATGGAAGTAATTGAGAGTGGTTTTGAGAAGAAAGGAGAAAACATGGGATGAGAACGCAAGTTACTTCATTCGGGACGCAACAAAGGGCGCATGAAAGTGTGGATTTCAGAGCAGGGACACATAATGCGTCCCCCATCAGTTACAAATCGTAAAAGTACCCTTTTTGACCTAGGATTAAACTATGAGTGGCTAATTTCTCCAAGATCATCCCCGGGTGAGATTTTGAGTTTCTAGGGTTTGTTTTTCATGTTTTGGTTTGATACAAACATTTGTTAATCTTTGATTGAAATTATGTGAATCATTTGTTGGTATTGCTTTGAACTTGAAACGAAATTGTTAAGTTTTATTGCAACCATTAAGTTGTGATTTATGCTAGGGTTTGGTTTTTGTTCTTGATTAATAAAGTATACTATTGTCTCATATTGTGATGGTTATCTTGCACCGGTTGCATATGATAGATGATTGTTGATGTCTAAGATTAGGATTTCAAATTAGCAAACTCAAGAAGTCATTCGTGTTCATAACATAATCAAATCATTCATGGTGGATAGCCCCAGATACTTATTAATCCAAAACCCGGATGTGATTCTTTTCTAAATAGTGTTCACAAATCCATTTTAATTACCGTTTAGATATTCGTCATTCCAAATAACATTATTAAATCGTTTTCTACAAAGCAGTTGAAATCACATTGTTGGTTTGCACTTTCAAACACAACTTTAAAGATGAAAAGCAAGCTTCATAATTGACCCATTTAATCAATCTAAATCTAAACACTAACCACAAACTCTTCGTGGTTCGACACCCTTCTTACCACTAGCTATATAGTTAAAGGTACTAACGAACATATTATAAATCTATCTTTGACTGGACCCTCGACATCCGATCACTATCGCAAAGGCTCAAACTAGGTATCATCCTATAATTTCCTAAATTTTCACAAACATCATTTTAACCCTTTTTAGCGTAAATGACATACTCAACCAAAGTAATCAATGTAAATAAAACTCTTTCACACAAAAATTTGAATTTTATGAATTATACCAAAGATTGAGATGTTATAAAAGGCATGTAAAGCGTATTTGTAAGTTTATGTGCAATTTGGTAAAAGGAAAAAGTAACACGAAGACATGCTTTTTATCTCTTTTAGTGAAATGTATGCATTAAACATGTTAACTTTAGATTAATTAGATATAATATATACGTAACAGTGGAATTTAGTCTGAGGTTATTCTTTTCTCACTAGATATGGTTCTTTTTCTCATTTGGAACACATTAAACATTACTAGTTATGAAAAATGCGAAGTATGCTAAATATTTACATTAAACAACATATTAAATTAATAATTAATAAAACAACCTTTTTTAAAAACTTGGAGTTCGGCATCCCGTCTAGAGATTAATTTTTAATTAACCCGCAACTTGAAGCTCCTTACTTGTAAGCCTATGTCACACACGACGTTAGTTTTTGTTAAGTGAGTTTATACATAATGGGATAACCTCTTAGTACTCCTATATCCCCATTATTACCTACAATGTATGTTTACTCATTTCACCCCTAATTGAGTTTTTATTAAGTGAGTTTATACATAATCACATCACCTACTTCAGATGATACGTATTTCTTTAATATCATGTTCATCCAATTCTAGTGATATACATTTCACTAATGATCACAAACAACCTTATCATACCCTTGATTCTGATTCTGGTGGGCTTGATTTAAGGTATATATGATTGATTGTTCACAAAATTTTTATGCAACGAAAGATAAAGGTTAAACTATAAAAATAATAGTCATACAAAAGTTTAACAAAATTCATAGATCAAACTACACAAAGGTTTGATTGAAGACGAAACAATGATGACCAAGACTGAAAACATAAAAGCTTCAAAATGTCTTGGGAGACATCATAAATTCAAGTCTAATGAGTCGCAAGTTCCTAAGACATCTTGAACCAAAGTATTCTAGCTTTATTCCCAACGAGCACCTTAGTCAATCTTTAAAATAGGTATGCTTACACCAGTAAATACAATTAACATACACATTTAGAAATACCATGTCACACCCCAACCGATGGCGGAAACATCGGGGCAGGACGAACAAATCGCTCAAAGCTTCATAACGCTACTTGTTTCGATATAGATTAATCAGATTTCATAAAAAGTATCAAAATGTCAAACACAGAATCAAACAAAACAAATTGTATCAAAACACTATCAAAATTTCAACATGTTCAAAATATTGTTTTTCTAAGATGAGTTTCTAAATTCATCCTAGCTTGATTTCCTGTTTTCCTTCGCCTATCAACCTGCAACATGTATTAAAATAAAATCAACAAAAATGTTGGCGAGTATACAAGTTTAATACATAGCATACATATAGTTTAAAATGTGACTTTCTCATATCCAACATGAATAACATATTACAAGTTTCAACATGCTAAGCTCACGTAATCAATATGTTAACCTAAGTTTCCAACGCGTTAATTTTGCTTGTCCCAAAAGAGTAGCGGGAGGTTAACATGTTTGACTCGACAATACCCCAAGACTCAAGGGCGGTGCGTTAACCCTATAGCGCTATAATTGTCAAGGTTGGCTAAACATAAGATTCAACGTTCACATAGCGTATAAGACTCACAAGTATCATGTTTTCATGTATAATAGTGGATAGAGCATGTTTACCAACAAGTTTCAAGTGTCGTGTGTTTATATAGAATACATGTTGCATCCCAAAGTGTTTAAAGCAAAAAGGGATCGAGTATACTCACAGTGGGTGCTTAGAATCTAAACACAGATTGGTTGGATCGAAGGGAGCGTTGGATCAGCCTGCGTGTGGGAACAGAGCATAAGTCCTCTAAGTGCTGACCCGGTTGGAAACAGAGTGTCAAATGGTGCAAAAATCGAGTTTAAGTGCTCGACAGACTATCCGAGCGGATGAGTTCCATCCGAACGGATGATCATCCGGACAGATGGTCATTCGGTCGGATGGCCATTCGAAAGGATGGCCATTCGGTCGAATGACCATTCGAACGGATGGTCATTCGGTAGTCCGTGGTTGTTTAAAGTTTACGATGGTTTGATCAAAGTGTCCTACAAAAGTAAACAACAATTTGTTATCATGGGCAGATCATCTGGACGAATGGTCATCAGAAAGGATGGCCATTCGGGCAGATGGTCAGTGTTCTGAAGTTTCGTAAAATTTTCTAAGTAAAAAGTTTTGAGTTAACGGAGACGGTGTGACAACATGTCAAGCAACGGAAACACGCCAAATCCAGATCACTCGGTCAGATGGGTACCACCCCTTCGGACAGATGAGCTGTTCTTGGTCAAATTTCATGTTTGACCCGTTAATCGGTCCATCTCTCCGGTGGATTTTCAAGCCGGCTCGCGACTAAAGAACGAGTCGAGAGTCTGATTGAGTCCCGATTCCATCATTATTGAGTAAAAACTGAAGAAAAGTTTAGAAGTGAGTTGTAAAACGTGAAAGTTTATCAGATCTGAGCCGAAAACATGTGAAAATCCTTTAGATCTTGTATAAAAATGTGAAAATCCTTTAGATCTTAGACCAACTCCGACTTATTGGTGCTTCACAACAGTTTGCCTAAGCAAAATGAGTGAAAACCACCTTCGGAAGGTCTAAAATGAGTGTTTTTGAGAAAATGTTAAGGTGTGTGTGTGATTTCGATGAAGAAGATGGAGTAGAAGTGAATAAAGATGAAGATTGGAGAAGATTTGGGGGAAAAAACTTACAAAGATGCCTTGATTCACGTCTGAGGGCTTGAGAGCGAATGGGCAGTGAAAGGTGAAAATGAAGAGTTAAGTCCACTATTTATAGGTGACAGTGACAGGCTAAGTCGAATGGTTACGCTCGGATGGCTATGTCGGTTGTGAGTGGCAGTCGATCGGATGGCTCGTCCAGTCGAATTGCCATCCGGTCGGATGGTTATCCGGGCGGATGGTCATCCGAGCTGATGTCCATTCGGACGGCCGGTTCACATTTGTTAGTTTTCCAACTTTGTTTCGTTTTGCGAGCGAGGTTAAGTGTTGCGTTGCATATTATTGTGAATAGCCATTACATATAGCATTATTATTCATCTAGGAGTCCAATTAGCATAAATAACAAGAGTAACTTCGTGTCTAAATTAGTTTCTCGTTCATCAAGTATTAAAGCATAACAAGTGTCAAGAATCTTAGGATAAATACATCGTTCACACATATAAAAAGCATCACAAGAGTCAAGAATCTGTTTAACCATATCGTTCACATATAATAAGCATCACATAGAGTAATAGTTTCACATAGTTTAACATAATTAAGATTAAAATAGTCTCATTTCCATTATGATCGATCGTCTCGAGTGTACAAGTATCACAGGATAGGAAGTATGATTAAGACTTGCTAAGATAAAAGGGGTATCGAAACGCAGGGCGTTACATACCATAATTCTTAGATAAGTATCTTGATCACCAGTTTTACAATTTATGCATTCAACTCAGCTATGATAGTGCAACTGTTGGACATTAACCAAGTATACACGTGATGATGACGGTTTTGTGTCGGTCTAGTTAATTTAATAACTCTAGCACCATTAGGTGGGTTAACTTAATAACTTTTAAACATGTCTACCTAGTTTTAAATTTATAGAAATGATTATTACCTAAACTAAGCACAACCAATAGGCAAGCATACCTATCGTTTGTAGTAAAGTTTATGTAAGAACCAAGTATCGAACCCAAAGGATACGACTTTTACTACTCAACTTTAAATTACCAACTAGTTGATTGATTATCTTTTGCTTATTTGTTATTTTATATTTAAACCAATAAAATAAAAGCAGGTAATAGAGAATTAGTCGTGTTGCTTTGGGTTCTCGGCTCCACTTGCGATGAATTATAGTTAAGTTATTGGCAAGCGGTGTGGTGAATTAATTAAAAAACCAATATTTTATACTTAAACCAATAAATAAAAGCAAGTAATAGAGAATTAGTAATGTTGATTTGGGTTCTCGACTCCACTTGCGATGAATTATAGTTAAGTTATTGACAAGTGGTGTGGTGAATTAATTAAAAAAGCACGACTCCTAGCTAAGGTTACAGACAGGTTTTCATTAGATTTGCAAATTATCTCTTTGAGGTTAAAATAGAATTAGGTTAAATTAAAGTTTATTCATTGCCCTTGCTTAAAAGAAGACTCCTTTTAAAAAGAAATCCCTTAAGTTTAGGTTAAAGACATCTAACTACTCTTCTTCTTCTTCTACAATACTATACTTTGTGATCCTTCTAGTCATGATCCATCTTATAGGACCATCAAGGATATATATATAGAGCTGCTCCATATAGGTTACTAATGACACTTGTGATTGATTAAGGTGATTGATCTTTATTTAACTGGTGGCGCTATAATAATAAATATAGATATAAAGACGTATAGGTTTTAACATAGGTTCACCAACCTTGGTGCGAATCAAGCCTAACATATAGATTGTGTTAGACAAGTCGCATAACCAAGTTTTAGCTTATCATTGAAGCCTAGCATATAGACTGCGCATGCCAACAATGATATCCTTGATAAACGAAGGTTGATCACAAAATGCGTTTCCACAAATGAGTCTACCACTTCTCCAAATTGGGATCCTCCTACTAGTATATGGGTTGTCACACACCATGAGTATATTAATAGGCTTTACACCACTAAGGTTATCAAGAACACCCACACGATCAAAGACCAAAACCGAATCACAAGGCTCATTAACAAAGAAGAAGGGTAGAAAGATTTATCAAAGACATAACACACTACTTTGATAAAGTTTAATCATTTAATTCATACCAACTTTCATCTACAACCCAAGCAACACTAGATGTTTAGCCAAGAATGTGCATAGTAACTTGTCCAGAAGCAATGATCATGGAAAGTATCATGATGGATTAAGTGTAAGAATCAAACAACTAAATGAAGGTTGTTGATTACAAGCCTCTCTCTCACTCAAACTAAGCTATTACAAGTGTTTTCTTGGAGTGATCCCAAATTCCTTGTGGCCTCTCAAGACCAGAGAGTATATGTGTGAAAAGTGGGAGAGTAATGGTTGGAATGGGATGAGAAAATGGGCAGGATGTTGGTGCATGCGTCTGTCTATTTCGTCTTGTATTGAGTCTTGTTTGTATTTAGATAGATCAGGGCACGTTATACGAGAAAAATGTCAAAAATAGGGTGAGAGACAGTTTCAAACGAAATCACTGATTCCGTTTGAATCTGATTTCGTTTGAACCCGGTTCAAGCAGAATTAGTAGCCTATATATAGTGGTGTCTTGATTTCATTTGTAATTTTTCCGGTCACTGAGTCGAAGTGCTGCCGAAGTGTCTACTCGCTGTAAAACGTTGTCAAATCAATATAAAGATAGTTTAAAGTGTATATCTTGCTGAATTGAACTCAATACGTCTGTTTCTGCCTTTCGTATTGAGAAAAACTCTTCTGAACGACTCGTTCGGGTCTGAAAACGATCCTACACAGGAAAAGGCGCCTATAAACATGCTAAAGAGGCCCAGGGTGCATGGGCGTGCATGGGGATGCATGGTCATGCCCCGTCCTTTCTTCCGACAGGCAGTTGTGTAATGCTTCGCATTTTAGTACTTTCCTTATTTAGAAAGTGTGTTTGTATTTCTATTTTTGGAAACTTGTAACTCCCTTGTATTCGTATTTCCTTTCCAAACATTGTAAATCTGAGGTTTGGATCATAATAAAACTTGATCATTTTATACAGTGTTTTATACATACTTGTTACATACTCGTTATACGTTGCAAACATCGATACATGCTTATATACACAAACTCATACTTGGAATAATTGCAATATCAGCTTATACATGCATTTTATTTATACTTATGTATATCCATTACACTTGTATGCTTGAAACACGTAAAACTGGCTAAGAATACGTGAAAATGGCCTAACTCAACCCTTCATGCGACTCTTCGTGCGAATGGGCTATCCCATTCGTGCGACACGTCCCTTGTCCCAAGCTCACTCGCACCAACCTCCACTCGCCCTTATAACTACGAACCCGTTCCCTTACTTGTTACTTTCCCCACTTCAACTCTCTCTCAAAATTCTCTACACTTGCACACTTCGAAGATAGCATTTCAGCAGCTACAAAGTGAGTTTTAAGCTCACTAACACTATCGTTTTTAGCTTATTTCTCCTACTTTCTTCAAAACTTCATAACTTGGATATCATCTTGGATGTTTCACAAACTTGCCTTGGCAGTCTAATGATGAAACTCACCACTTTGAGGCCAAGAATGAAGACTTTACCTTTCTATGTTTAATTCAAACTTTTATAAAATACTTTTATGTTCTGAAAACTTGGCGAAATCTTGAACCCACCGAGCTCACAACTAAGTCTAGAGCGTGAATGATGTTCCTGTTGTTTGCAATTTCCCCAATGTGTTTCCCGAAGATCTACCTGGTCCTCCTCCTCATTCAGTTGATTTTCGTATCGATTTAGTCCTTGGTGCTACACCTGTTGCTAAATCTTCATACCGCCTCGCACCCTCAGAAATGTAAGAGCTATCAAGCCAACTTCAGGAACTACTTAATAAAGGCTTTATACGCCCTAGTACTTCTCCTTGGGGCGCGCCAGTTCTCTTTGCCAAGAAGAAAGGCGGTTCCTTTCGGATGTGCATTGGTTATCGTGAACTTAACAAGCTTACTGTTAAGAATTGTTATCCTCTTCCTCACATAAACGACCTCTTCGATCAACTTCAAGGCGCGACGTGTTTCTCTAAGATTGATCTTCATTCAGGTTATCATTAACTTCGAGTCCTCGAAGAAGATATTCCTAAAACCGCCTTTCGTATGCGATACAGTCATTATGAGTTCATAATCATGCCTTTTGGTTTGACCAATGCACCTGCGGTCTTCATGGATTTGATGAACCGAGTGTGCAAGCTTTACTTGGACCGTTCCGTGATCGTCTTCATCGACGATATCCTAATCTATTCCAAGACACAAGAAGAGCATGAGCGACAATTATGTCTTATTCTCGAACTCTTGCGCACTGAACAACTTTACGCCAAATTCTCCAAGTGTGAATTTTGGTTAAAAGAGGTTCAATTCCCTGCTCATGTCGTAAACGAGAAGGGTATTCATGTCGATCCCACGAAAATCAAAGTTGTGACGAACTGGATTGCACCTAAATCTTCGTTTGAAATTCGTTCGTTCCTTGGATTGGTGGGTTGTTATCGTTGATTCATCTCTAACTTTTAAAAAATCGCCATTCCTCTTACTTCCTTGACTCAAAAAGATAAACCTTTTGTTTGGGGTCCCAAGCAAGATGAGTCTTTCCAAACTCTTAAGGAAATGCTTTGCAATGCTCCTATTCTTACTCTTCCCAACGTAAACGACGATTTCGTCATGTATTGCGATGCTGTTAGGCCCTAAAGTGTGAGACTGACGCATCAAATTAACACAACGGGTTATGGTTACGAGCTGGGCCATACCGGGTTAGTTTATATTAGGTTTTGGACATTTATAGGTCACTTGGGCCAAGCTTTAGGCCATGTGGGCCAAGCAGGCCCAAGGGGAGCCCATGTAGGGAAGTGGGCTTGTCCATGTATATAAACAAGTTTTCAACTTGTTTTTAGGTTTGAACCTCCTAGTTACAGAAATTCTAGAGAAACAGAGAGTGGGAGGCGATTTGGTTGTGAGCACTTGTACTAGACGATTTTGCTTTGATAGTAATAGAATCGTGTGCAAGTGTTGAAAGTGATTCGGTGTGTTCTTCGTATTCGGTTCGTATTTCATATTTTTGTGTTTTTCTTGAATCTCACCAAGTTTGGATTCCGCACAAACTTGGTGATTGTTTGATATCATTGAAAGATCCGGTTTCACGGGACTTACAAGTGGTATCAGAGCCATTAGAACCTGTTTCTAGGCTCGGTTTGATATCAAAGATTCAAGATTTTGAAAAGAAGAATTTTCGGCTCGGATTTGTGGTTTTCGAATCTGTTTTGAAAAAGGTTTCTGATGTTTAAAAACTGTTGAAAGGTTCATATTTCGTTTTTTAATCATCGTCTTGAAGGTTTTGGATCAAAGGGTTATCAGTTTATTGTTAGGAAACTTGAGGATTTAAATCTTTTTATTTTTTTTCTTGTTCTTTGGCTTTGGGGTTTCTGTTCATCCGATTCATTTTAGATCTACAAGTTTTGGTTTAGTGATTTTGATTAAAAGTGATAAATTATTTTCTATAAAGATTTGTTTCATCTTTGATATTGAAAGATAATAAGAGATTTCAAAATCCCAAAAGTTTCGGAACAAGATTTTTAAAACAAACTTCTCAAAAGTTTAGCATTCTTGAAATTTACGAAATATTTTTTTTACAAGTTCAACTTTCCACAACTGGTTTCGAGTCCCTTCTCCACGGTTACGAGTCGCAACAAAAGGTCTC
Source organism: Helianthus tuberosus (assembly GCA_030545235.1). Lineage (NCBI taxonomy): Eukaryota > Viridiplantae > Streptophyta > Magnoliopsida > Asterales > Asteraceae > Helianthus > Helianthus tuberosus. Next base: position 63,467,380 of record CM060449.1, on the reverse strand, counting down.
GACTTGTATGTTTTTGAGTCGCAACCTCCATCATCATCCCGGTTCCGAGTCGCAACCTCCATCTCGACTTGTATGTTTTTGAGTCGCAATCTCCATCTGGTCTCGAGTCACTAAAATCACAGTCTCGAGTTATCACCATCATTCTCGCAAACGTCGTTCCGACTCGCCACTTCCATCACCTCCGCCGGTTTCGAGTAACACCAATACACCATCACTGCTGATTTCGACTTCACAACATCACATAATCACCCTCCGTTCACTGTTAACTTTCCAGTCACCGAGTCACGGTTATTTGAGTCGCCGGAAACCTGCAACTGTCCTCTCTGTTCACCTTCATCATCACACTGTTACCGTAACCCCTATATCCACCAACGTCTCCGAGTCGAAGTTCGATTTCAACAACCATCTTCATCAAGAGTCGCAACCAACAACTTCACTGTTCCAACTCGCTCTCATTCTCAATAGGTGTCGAGTCATCATCTTTCTTCAGCAGGTCTCGAGTCGCAATCACCACCTTCACTGTTCCGACTCGCACTGTTTCGACTCGCAACCGGCTTCACAGTCTCGACTAATCACGTTTCACAGTCTCGAGTCGCAACCACGGTTCCGAGTCGCAACCATCATCAGTTTCGGCTCATCCTGCTTTGGTTTCGACTCGCAACCATCCACGGTTACGAGTCGCAACCGAGATCTCGAGTCATCACGTTTTATTTTCGAGTCGTAATCATCAACGGTCTTCGTTCATCATCCTGTTAACATCGTCGACCACCACCTTCGTTCACCATCGCCGAACACCATCTGCAACTCCGGTCATCTTCTCCGACACCGGCGACCTTCATCATTTATCAACCTTTATCATCTTTTCTCTGGCCACCAGTTCAACCGTCTTCTCCGTTCAACCGCTGTTCGCCTTCATCACACCTGCAACCATCACAGTCCTCCGTCTTCATCGTACAACCACCGTCGTTCACCGTCGCATTGAATTTTTCAAATTCATCGGAGTCTGGCGGCTGAACTATTCAAAAGAAATTTAGGGTTTATCGAAGAAGAAGACTGTTTTGTCGTGGACATTCAGTTTGTTTTGTTTTTTAATATAATTATAACTATAATATTAATCATAAGATAATCATTGTATAATCATTTGTTTTATAATAATCATTATTAGGTAATCATTACTTAATCATTGGGTTTTTATAACAATAATAATAATAATTAGTGTATCATAAAAAAATATAAAAAAAAAAGGTTTTGTTTGTTTGTGATAACGGTTTTGACAGATTGTTGAGGTACGGTTCAGAAAGCGGGTTCATTCGCGTGCAAAGGGTTTGAGTTAGCGATTACACGGGTTCTCATTTGGTTTGTGTTTTGAGGAGAAGAACAAAAGTATTAACCACCCGTTGAAATTATGGCATTTGTGTTTCACAAACCTGCGGCTCAAGAAATTACTCGTGAAGAGATACTTTCTGTCTTTTGCACTCCTGAATGTAGAGAAAGGGTTGAGGCATATCATTTACACAACGCTGAGCTAATACAAGATTATCAAGACATAAAAAATAAAAATTTTACTTTATCAAAGAATGAAAAGCTTTATAAAGATAAAATTGAAGCTCAGCGAAAAGACATCATCAAACTTAAGGATGATGTAAGTGTAAAAACAGCCCATTTCTTAGAGGCACAGGAGAAGGTATGCATTTTAACTAAGGAACTGGAAGATATTAGAGACAGATATCAAATTAATGAACTTAATATCAAGAAATTTGATTCTTCCAGCAAACTAGTTAAAAACCTGTGCGATCAACAGCTTGCGTACAAAGAAAATAAAGGGCGTGGTTTGGGTTTTAATAAGGCTCCTCCTCCTTATAATGACAATTATACTTATTTACCTATGACTGAGGAGGAGATGATAAATGAAAGTCAAATGACTTATGGTCCCAAAAACAATAAGTCATCATTTAATGGCAAACCAGTTGAGAAACAGAAGTCTGCTCCAATAAATTTTGTTTCCAAAGGCTCAATTGATCCTAACGTTTCATCTTCATGTGCAGATGATAGTTCTGAAGTAAAGTGTGGAGATGTTCATGGGAGTGAACCAGTCGTTATTTCAAATATTTCTGAACCTTATCTTGAACCTTATTCTGAACCAACTGAATCTGACCTTGCTTTTAGTCGTTCTTTGTTTGCGTCATTTTCTGCTTATGTTTCGTCTTTTGAGCCTGATGTTTTGGGCAAAACTGATAATGTTTGTGTTGAACCTTTGAACAATAAGTCTGGTGATGAATCTTCTTCAGTTAATGATTGTGATTGTGATGTTTCTAACTCTTCAGTTGATGATTGTGTTACAGGTGAGGTCCCTCAGGATACATTCAGTGAAACCACTGAAACTTCTTCTCAAGAAAATCAAGAATGTCCTGATTCATCTTCTGAATCGGTCTCAGTGGACGTCCCTAATGTTGAATCTAGTGGGACCCCATTGGAAACCGTGGATGAAAGCAAACCTAAATCGGATTCACATGATACATGTGTTGACGAAACATGTGTTGATGAAATTTCAACTTGTTCTAAAATTAAAACTGAATCTGAATCTATTAAAGAAGAAAAAGGAGTTGAAATAAATGAACAGTCACCGAAAAATGTTTCTGAAAATAAAGATAAACCTGAAACACCGGTTTTTCAAAATGATCAAGATAAAAGTGAGAAGGATGAATCTCATCATCCGTCTACATCTCATGCTTGTGCTAGTTCTGATCAGCAGGTACAGAAGAACTCAGAAAAGGCACATGGAACACAAGCAACGCAAGCTCGGTCATCTAGACCCACCAGATCAGCTAATGCTGCTAGCTATCAGAATCTCCATACTTTGAAACGACAGACATGTTTCAACTGTGGAATTCCTGGACACATTGCTAGAAATTGTGTTCATCGTCCAAAAGTGCAGCAAAATGCCTATACTCACTCTTGTGCTGATGTTTGTGAGCCGGTTCACAACACGCAAAAGGAGCCAAAACGAGCAGATCAAAATCGAGGGTATAAGAACTCTGCTCATCAAGGACAAGGCAGCAATAATCCTCATAAGGCTCGTGACAAGGTGAATGAAAGATCCAATCAGGGAGAAAAGACGAAGAATGGTGCTCATAGCAACAAGAGTTCTGCAAACAGCAAATATAAGCACCCAAATTCGTCTTCGTCTGAAAGTCATGTGCAGGCGCATCCAACACGAAGAGGACCGGTTTGTCCTTCAGGGTCTGCAAGAGCAAATCCAGCTGATCAGAATGCTTTCTACATGAAGAGACAAACATGCTTCAATTGCGGCATTGCTGGTCACATAGCTCGGAACTGCACACATCGTCCCTACGTACCATATTATATGCAAAATCGGAAGGTTACACCAAAGGATAACTACCATTTCAAGCCGATGAAGGTATCATCACCTAAGGCAATGAAGAATGTGAATCCCAAGGTTAAACCTTCTGATAGGGATTGGAACGCTGCCAAAAACAAACGCAAAGCTTTTCAGGAACAAAAATGTGCTTCTAAAACTAATAAGCCTGAATTAGCTAAAGTTGCTCAACCGAAGGCAACAAACATGTTTGTTAAACCGAAACAGATTTGGAAACCCAAATCCAAAGCAGCAACGTCTCCAATCCTTGAAACAAAAGGGGACTTGTGTTTAAAAGAAGTGTCTTATTTTGATGCTTCAGGAAATCCCAGGACCACGATGGCCTGGGTACCCATGTCTTACTAATCTCCTTAATTTTCAGGAACAACTAAGGAGGAGCTGTTGACAATCTCTGGAATGTTGATAGCGGTTGTTCCAGAGATAAAAACGGGTAACATTTCACTGTTGCAAAAAGTTCAAATTTTTTTTTTTTACAGATGATATGTTTCCTTTGGAGGAGATTAACGAAGTAAGAAATGATCAGCAAAAGGTACCGTTTAAATTCAGTACTTTGATTTGAATTTGATTAGTCTTCAATCTAATGACGGAACGGTTAAGCAAAAATATTTTTCTCTTTTTCTTAGTTTATAACTTTGTACATATTGTGTCCTTTCTCTAGTAAATGGTAAATTTGCGCAAAAATACAAGATTTATGCACAAATTTAGGGGGGGAGAGGAACATATAGATAGATATAGAGTTTAGGAGGAGAAAACTCAGAAAATACAAAAAGAGTTTGCTGTAAATATGTATTGTTTTAGGGGGAGAAAATGAGAAAAATACAAAAACATTAGAAAAATGAAAAAGCCAAAAAGAAAAATTGCATGATATGGGAAGTGAAATAATTGTTCGTGTTAAAGGGTTTTGTCTAACACATGTAAGGTGCCATAGCTGAAAAGACTAGGATCTACTGCGATATGTCGATAGGCTTGACGCTCAACATGATAAAAGATACTAAGTGATATAAACATAACGAACTATGTACCATGTGGGTAACATACCAACGGCGTATGATTTTATGGTCTTAAATCTTGCGTTGATAGATAGCCAACATCTGAGGTTTCGGGTCTTTATATTGTTGAATCATCCGGGGATATCTTGGCTGTCCTTCTGTTCAGAACTAATATTGTACATGACCCCAGGAAAGAAAGTCACTTGGAATTAGCTCATTTCTATTTGAATGTCTGTATGTTGTCCCGATACACACAATTTTGATCTGATTCTGAAATCTTCTCTGAAAAAGTCGTGTACCTCCTCTGCTGCATCCAGATATATGCTGACCTGGAGGTGCTAGGCAACGACAGCTTCTGCTGCATCCAGATACATGCTGACCTAGCTGTACGTTGTCGCGCTATAGATCTAATACACCCGAAAGAGGCCCTCAAGTGCCCAAAAGAAACCCAAGAAACCTATATCAAACTGAGAAAAACTCATTTGATCTGTATATTATACCATCTCTGCAAAAGATCTATTCTGTTCTCTTCTCAATCTATTCCCAGTTAAGATTTCAGAAATCTGGATTGGACTTGTGAAATATGTGGTAGGGAAGATACTTGCATGATAGAGTGTGCTGTTTAGATTTCCAGGATTTGATTAGTATTTATTTGGGTGTTCATTGTTAAAAAATCAAAACATGATAAAACAGATTATATGCAGACCTAGACACAGTCAGGATATCTTAAAGGATGACATCAGTATACTCACCTGCTACGATGAATCGTTGTGCTTACCTTGATCGCGGGAGTATGCCTTGGAATGGGACACACGGGTATAATAGTATAATATTACCTAAAGCATATCACGAAGTTAAAAAATTGAAAGTTAAGCGTTAAAGTTTAAGTGGACAAATATATTGGCAATCGCATAGACCAGTTTGATTAGGCTCGTACTGAAAAGTGTTCCTTAGTCTGCCTGAGAACGAATTTTGATCCCATTGCAATTGTAATTGTATATTATGGTAGTTGTTTATATTTTGAGTTCTTATTTGTTTCTTGCTCTTAAAATTTTAAAAAATTAAAAAAAATAGAAAAATTCAAAAATACAAAAATAGTGTCTTGTTTTTCTATAAAACCAAAAATCCAAAAAAAATAGTGTGTTTATTTGTTTTTCTTAAAATTAAAAAATATAACCGTTCTTGAAGATTTGACTGATCATCAAAAGTTAAAAGAATTTAAATTGTGAAATTTCATGTACCTAGTGTTCATATGGTACTCTCCCTGTTGCATAAGAAATGTTTGCTTATAAGTTTGTGAGTATGTGCAGAACTTGATTTCAATCAAGAACAGGGGTTGATGAAGACTGAGATGCTGTTAGTTGCTGAAGAAGCCTGAAGCAGCACAACAACAAGATGTACCTGAGTCAGAAGAATCGGATACGAATTGCCGTCTGACAGTGATAGTGCATTTGAAGAAGTACCGTGAACCTGCTTGAAAGACAAAGACTGAAGAAGAAAAGAGCTGCTGAGAATCCTCCTCTCACATTCTTTTTGACAAAGATATTTCAAGCAAAGCTGATCGAGATCCTGATATGAAGCTAACCACAAGAGCTGAAGAAAGAGACCCAGTGCTGAGAGTTCAGAAGTCAAGAACTTCCACAACATCTGCAGCATAGAGACAACCATAGACTTCGTTGAAGACGTTGCTGAATTCATGTTATGAAGACAATTTGATGGCATCAGTCTAGGGGGAGATTGTTAGGCCCTAAAGTGTGAGACTGACGCATCAAATTAACACAACGGGTTATGGTTACGAGCTGGGCCATACCGGGTTAGTTTATATTAGGTTTTGGACATTTATAGGTCACTTGGGCCAAGCTTTAGGCCATGTGGGCCAAGCAGGCCCAAGGGGAGCCCATGTAGGGAAGTGGGCTTGTCCATGTATATAAACAAGTTTTCAACTTGTTTTTAGGTTTGAACCTCCTAGTTACAGAAATTCTAGAGAAACAGAGAGTGGGAGGCGATTTGGTTGTGAGCACTTGTACTAGACGATTTTGCTTTGATAGTAATAGAATCGTGTGCAAGTGTTGAAAGTGATTCGGTGTGTTCTTCGTATTCGGTTCGTATTTCATATTTTTGTGTTTTTCTTGAATCTCACCAAGTTTGGATTCCGCACAAACTTGGTGATTGTTTGATATCATTGAAAGATCCGGTTTCACGGGACTTACAGATGCCTCTAATCAAAGTCTTGGTTGCGTTCTTATGCAACGAGACAAGGTCATCGCTTACGCATCGAGACAACTCAAAGTTTACGAGAAAAACTACACTGCTCACGAACTTGAACTTGGTGCAGTTGTTTTTGCAATGAATATATGGCGACACTACCTTTATGGTACCAAGTGTGTGGTCTTTACCAACCATAAGAGCCTTCAGCACATTTTCAATCAAAAGGAACGCAACATGCGTCAACGTCGCTGGGTAGACTTGTTAAACGACTATGACTGCGAGATTCGCTACCTCCTAGCAAGGAGAATGTCGTGGCTGACGCTCTTAGTCGTAAAACTCATGTCAAGGGTATTCACTGATTCTAACTCGTGGACCATCTCCGAAACCGCATTCGTGAAGCATAATACTCATTGTTAATGAGGGTAACCTGTACAACGAGATGAAGTGTGGTGTTGAAGATCAACTCGTAACCAAATCCGATGGTATTCTATACAATCTTGATCGCGTTTGGGTGCCAAATTGTGATTACCTTCGTGATCTCTTAATGAAGGAGGCACACAAGTCTCGATACTCTATTCATCCTGGTAATGACAAGATATATCTCGACCTTCGTACTTCTTATTAGCAGCCAGGCATGAAGAAGGGTATCGCCACCTTCGTTTCAAAGTGTCTCACATGCTCAAAGGTGAAAGCTGAATATCAACGTCCCTCTAGCCTACTCGAACAACCAGAAATCCCTGTTTAGAAATGGGAAAGTATCTCTATGGACTTTATCACCAAACTTCCTTGTACTTCTTCTGGTTATGATAGAATTTGGGTAATCATTGATCGATTGACCAAATTCGCTTATTTCCTCCCCATTCGTGAAGACTACAAAGTCAAGAAATTGGCTCGTATCTACACGAATGAAGTCATTTGTCGACATGGTATCCCCATTGACATCATCTCTGACCGTGATGGTTGTTTTACTTCGCGTCATTGGCAAACCTTTCAAACCGCCCTCGGTACTCATCTTAATCTTAGTACCGCCTTCCATCCTCAGACCGACGGTCAAACCGAGCGTACTATCCAAACTCTTGAGGATATGCTTCGCTCTTGCGTAATTGATTCTGGTGGCAACTGGGATATGCACTTGCCTTTGATAGAATTCTCGTACAATAATAGTTATCACGCGAGTATTCAAATGGCACCATTCGAAGCATTGTATGGTCGTAAGTGCCAATCGCCCATTTGTTGGCATGAGATCGGAGAAGCTCAAATCACCGGTCCTGAGCTTATACAAGAGATGACGGATAAGATCTTGCAGATTCATGACAACTTGCTCAAGGCTAGAAGCCGACAAAAGAGTTATGCTGACAAGCGACACAAGCCCTTGGAATTCAACGTTAGTAATTACGTACTCCTAAAGGTATCTGTTGGGTTAATCGGGTTTGGTTCGCGGGTCACACGAGTCGGCACATTATCAGGTCACGGGTTCAACGCGGGTTACAGAAATGGAGCAGATATCGAATATCTTTGAATAGTTCAAGTTGGTCAATGAGAGTTTGTTTTTAGTTACGTTAAATTTGCATAAGTCTAAGTGTTGCATGTGTTTAATTAGTGTGGTCAAATAGTGGGTCATATTTCCCATATTATAGGAGTATTTATCGTTCACGTTCATTAGCATTAGTGCTATATATGTATTTTCTGTTTGATGAATGAAAGTGTGAGTTCATATTTTCACCAGTGCACATTTCCGATTCCAAACTTTTGTTATTTCCGTGATTCTTTTGTAACCAAGCTTGGGGCCTGAACCAATATTTGGTATCAGTGCCTAGGGCTTGAGAAGCGGGTTTGAAGATTGGAGGAAGCCTCCGCCACCGGCGGGTGTGTCGGTCGGTGGAGGGCAAGCGTAAAAGAAGGGTTCGGGACTGTTATACAGCAGAAGACGGAGACTGGGAGGTGGTTCGTGTCAGTCGTTGTTATGCAGAGAGTACCGGTTAGGATAACGGGGGTGACTGGGGAACACCAGTGTGTCTCGTAGCTGTTAGTCATGATTAAAGGCGTTGAAAGGGCTGTTCGGTTGTTAGTTGCGGGTTTGCGCAACTAGTATACAACCAGTGATAACAGTAGATGGTGAGAACGGGTACCTTGATTGGCTTGTTCGTGATAAGAGGAGACCGGCGTAGTGCGTGAAAAGCGGGCAGAATGGATCCGTCAAAGCAGGTGGCTTTGGATTCAACTCGTTTGGCAAGTTGAGAAAACGGAAGAAAAGGGTGGCTTGTTTTCTTTGTCGGTGGAGAGCCTCTTGAACAAGGGTGATCGGAAAAAGGTTGTTGAAAAAAAAGGAAGAACACGGTGGTGACATTATGGCGTTGGAGTTCAATCGGGCGGCTTTGGATGTGACCGAGGTAGGTCGTTGATCCGTGATAAGTCAAGATGTGAATGAACGGTGTTCCAACGTTATGCCATGTTACATGATACGGGCGTGGTGTTTTTTTATTCTGGTTGAACCGAGACATTGGACGTGATCGAGGTGAAGATCGGGTGTCCGTTAGATGTCATAGTGGTTCGAAACCGAGGTGATTCGGTGCTGCGGTGACGGGTGTGAACAAACCGATTAAGGGGGTGATTGTTGGGTTAATCGGGTTTGGTTCACGGGTCACACGAGTCGGCACATTATCAGGTCACGGGTTCAACGCGGGTCACGGAAATGGAGCAGATATCGAATATCTTTGAATAGTTCAAGTTGGTCAATGAGAGTTTGTTTTTAGTTACATTATATTTGCATAAGTCTAAGTGTTGCATGTGTTTAATTAGTGTGGTCAAATTGTGGGTCATATTTCCCATATTGTAGGAGTATTTATAGTTCACGTTCATTAGCCTTAGTGCTATATATGTATTTTCTGCTTGATGAATGAAAGTGTGAGTTCATATTTTCACCAGTGCACATTTTCGATTCCAAACTTTTGTTATTTCCTTGATTCTTTTGTAACCAAGCTTGGGGCCTGAACCAATAGTATCCCCTTGGAAAGGAGTAGTTCGTTTTGGTAAGAAGGGAAAACTCGCTCCTCGCTATGTAGGTCCTATAAAGATTCTTGAAAGGATTGGCAAGGTGGCGTTCGACTGGACCTACCTCAAGAACTCAACAATGTTCGCCCAACGTTTCACGTTTCAAACTTGAAGAAATGTTTAGCTGAAGAAGGACTTCAAGTTCCACTCGAAGATCTTTAAATCAACGAGACCTTACACTTCGTGAAGAAACCGGTCAAAATCATGGACCGAGGAGTCAAGCAACTAAGACGCAGTCTAATTCTCATAGTTGAGGTACGATGGGAAGGAAAACGTGGCCCTGAGTTTACTTGGGAACTCGAAAGTGAAATGAAGACCAAGTACCCGTATCTGTTCATTGAGTCTTCCTCTTGAATAAATTTCAGGGACATAATTTCCTAAAGTAGGGGATACTGTAACGCTTCGCATTTTAGTACTTCCCTTATTTAGAAAGTATGTTTGTATTTCTATTTTTGGAAACTTGTAATTCCCTTGTATTAGTATTTCCTTTCCAAACATTGTAAATCCATGGCTTTGATCATAATAAAAGTCGATCATTTTATACATTGTTTTATACATACTTGTTACATACTCGTTATACATTGCAAACATCGATACATGCTTATATACACAAAGTCATACTTGGAATACTTGCAATATTAGCTTATACATGCATTTTATTTATACTTATGTATATCCATTACACTTGTATGCTTGAAACACGCAAAACCGGCTAAGAATACGCGAAAATGGCCTAACTCAACCCTTCATGTGACTGGGCAGCCGCTTCGTGCGAATGGGCTATCCCATTCGTGCGACTGGCCCCCCGTCCCAAGCTCACTCGTACCAACCTCCACTCGCTCCTATAAATACGAACCCATTCCCTAACTTGTTACTTTCCCACACTTCATCTCTCTCTCAAAATCCCATGTATTTGTACACTTCGAAGATAGCATTTCAGCAGTGAGTTTTAAGCTCACTAACACTATCGTTTTTAACTGATTTCTCCTACTTTCTTCAAAACTTCATAACTTTGAAGATAACTGTGGGTTAGTGATGAGGTTGGTTTCAGTCAAGAAACGAGTCTGTTCAAACAAAAGAGAACCCATTCGTACAACAGAACCCCTTCGCACGACTGAGCAGTCCACTCGCGCGACTGAGCTCCTTCACGCGAAGGGACCTTCTATTGATTCTATTCCTGCAAAATCCTAAGAGTTGAATGTCACACCCCAACCGATGGCGGAAACATCGGGGCGTGGCACTGAGCGAAACAGATTGTCCAGGAGAATACACAACATCTATAATTACCAAATATTTAACGTCATGTCCCATACCATAACATATAAAGTAAAACAGTTATTACAGACATAGTGTTCTCAAAGACAAATATTGTTCTGACAACTCATGAATTATTTAGTTCGTTTCTAGACTTCCCTAGCTTGATTCCATGGCATCCAGCAACTATAAGCATCCTAAACACCTGTCACATACGTTAAAATAAAGTCAATACACAGAGTGTAAAGGTGAGCATACAAGTTTAATAGTATAAAAGTAGCGAAAGCGATTTATGCATAACCAGCATGTAACACGTAGAAATGTAAAGCATGTAAGCTATCAACAATGAAATATGCACAGACATGACTGCGAGTTGTAGAATGCGCAACACATATCACCACTGTGACACATGAAGAAATAACCTTAACAACCCCTATCAACGACAGGTGCTGAGTCCAAACTATAGTACTATCGTTGCTAAGGTGTCAGGCAACAATCACTGTGTAAACATAACATAACATTCATCGAATAACACGTATGGCATGCTGTAACACCCCGAAAAACGGATTTGGTAATCAAACTCCGTTAATACAAAAAGACAGGTAACGTACCATTAATAGTAAAAATAACCCGGTAAATATTTGGATTTAAATAAGAAATCCTAATATTTTATACGAACGAATCAAAGTTTTAAGGAATTAAGTTTATAAGAGCCTGAGTTAACGGGACTTAAAATAAAACGGGTTATAACTCCCGGAACCCACTAAATAACTAGGAATATCAACCTAGTTAGTCTAGTGTTTTAAAAATAATGAGGAACTTGATGTAGTAACCTTTATAAACCTGGGTAAAGTTGAGGGACTAAAATGGTTAAAGTGAGAAAATGGGTTTTTATTAATTAAAATTAAAAACACCAAAACACACACCTTTGTGTGTGTTCTGGTCGTACAAAACACAGGAGTCAAGAAGAGCTCTCAAGCTCAAACCCTAAAACACAGAAATTCATCAAATTGAAGGAGCAAATCAAGCCCGAATCGAAATCCAAGCATAGATTAATGATCCCCATTGCAAGGAGATCATAAGGTATGTAAAATTTGACAAAAATTCTCTACTTGAAATTCTGATGAATTTAGAGAACTTGAAATCTGATGATGCATGTATGAATTGTAGATGAATTAGGAACATTAAAATGTCTAGGAGTAAACCCTAGACAAGTACATGTTGAAATTATGCTAATTCTAGTGAAATCCATGGTCACCATTGTAGGTGACTAGTGGGTTATGTAGAACTTGATAAACACTAGGAAATTTGGGGTTGTTCTAGTGTAATTTGACATATGTAAAGTTATTTCAGAATTGTAAAGGCAAATAATTGTGTTAGATAGTTGATTGATGAAAATTCGGGTTATATGACAAGTTATGAGCTTGTTAATGAATTATGTAAAGTTATACCCGTTAGGTGTTCGCTAAAATGCCTAAATGAAAAACAAATGTTGAAAATCAGACAAAAACGCATGTTTGATGGATATGGCAAATTGTGCGTTAAGACTTATAAAAAGGGTTCTAAACGGATTGTGAATTGAACTCTCTAGGCGAGGAATCCAGCCGGTGGAAATACGCGTTTGAAAAAGATGCTTAAAAGGTACGTAACTACGATTCCGTTACGTTATGCTTGATTTTGTATTTTCGCTAGTAGACTTTAAATTAGCATAATACATGGAATTGGAAATTTGTTGAAGTGACGAAGATCATTAGGTAAATAAACGGGTCAAAAGGTGAAATTATCACCCTTTGACAATATCGACTAATGGTTTGTCGAGTTACATGTTTATAGGAATAAATATCAAATGGATACGCACATAGCTATTGCTTAGTGGCTAATAAGTCAAGGTATTGAAACGGGTCAAAATATTGATCCGAGCCAGGTATGTATAATGATTCAACTCATCATGTAGAATTTGGAGTTCTATAAGAGTTAGACAAGGTTAAAATATAGATATTCGGTTATCTTTTAGGTAAGCCGAATAAATTGAGTTATGATTATAATGTTTTAGAAGCACATGGGTTTACAAACAAGAACTATGGTTAAAAGGTCGGATTTTGAGTCAAACAAGTATTTAAAAGTTCCTTGTAATAATAAGAAGGATGAAAATTTACCAAATTGCCCTTATAGGCTAATTTGAACAAACGACCCTTAAAAAGGGGTTCGAAAACGAGTTTTATGATTAAATAGATGCTTAGAATAAGAAAAGATAGTGAAAGATGTAAATTCTTGGGTCGAATGACTTTATATGAGTCTTTGACGTAAAACAATAATCCGATGGGTAAAACTAGGGATTTATAGATATCCACATTTAATCCACCACACGTATAGTTGTGGTGGAAGATTACTTTATAAGAAATGTAGGAATATGAATGCTAGAAATGAATGAAAGCGATTTTAAGCTTTAAAGCGCTTAAATACCCTTAATGGGTCAAAATAAACACTTGAGCGTAAACGGGTTCTAACTAAGTAAGAAACCCATGATTTAAGATTAATTTGATAGGAGATATTGGAATTATGATTCTCATGAGTTTATAGATTAAGTAAACATGTTTGTTTGTTAAAATCGCAAACGGGTCAAAATTTGGTAAGAAGGGTAATAAGCCGAAGACTTAAAAGTCTTAAATTTTGTTAATCCGGATGTTGGATTTTAACTCCATGTGATGGAGGATTAAATTACAAACACGTAGGAAGAAACAGTAGGTCAAACGGACAAGCAGATTGAAAGATACGAAAGTTTTCGTGTCAAAAACGGCAAAAATAGGAGTTCTGATACAGGGGCCACCGTAACTTACGGTGCCCACCGTAAGTTACGGTGGAGCTGAAAGCTTTACGGTAGCTTCCTACTGATTTACGGTAGGGGCACTTTATACCAGGGGCCACCGTAACTTACGGTGCCACCGTAAGTTACGGTGGAGGTCAGTTTTATATCCTTGTTTTTGGAATCAAGACATCCATGTTGGAATCTCTCGATTTCCTTGTTTAAATCGATTATTCGACTCAATCATCCTTATTGTACTAATTATTTAATTATCAAAACTAACTTTTAAGTTGGTTTTGATCACAGGTGAATGTCAAGAGTCCCGGATGAAGATCAAGCATCGAGCAAGAACCGAACACACGTTATACGAAGCTTCCGCAATGTTGTTTCGTCGTTATTCTAAAACGATGAATTAATTACTCTATGTTGTTTTGCTTTCAAGTTTAGAAAAGTTTTAACAACCCCGTATTTTCCTTGTAATTGTGGTTGTAATCATATGATTATGGACGTAAATTATACGAAAAACGTAAAATAAGAACAGGGTGTTACAAGTTGGTATCAGAGCCTTGGTTTAAGAGATTCAAGTATGGTGGGAAAACTATGCTTGGACTTAAACCTTATGCTCTTAATAAAGATTGGTGTTCGGTTCAAGGCTTGATCGCAAATCCGGTAAGTACAAGTATGATAATAGTCTAGTATGATTAAAGTGTTGTGAACAACACATAGGGTTATCGTGTAATACACGTTACCCTAATTTAAAATGATTGATATAGTTGACGAAAATACGCGCGTTGACGCATATAGTAGAAAAAGCCTTGTATTATAATACGGGCGATTATTGAAATTGATATTATTAACTCTTGTAAATGTTTTAGTTGAAGGACACTCGCATCCAAAGATAGTGGGAGTCTAACAAATTGCGGACTTGACGGAGGAACGGTCCAAAGTACAACAAGTAGAAAATGCTCATCAAGAACCTAAATCGCGTAGCGATCCCGAACAAGGCTAATGGCAAGAAAAGCCCGTTAGGGCAAGCATTACCAGGTGCACATTTTAAATTTAATTCCACAAATAGTAATATGCAACAAGTACATAGAGATTGAAAGTTGCATATGTAGATTAGAAACTTGGAAAAACCTGAATAGAAATACATATCCAGGATATTATTTCCAAGAAAACTAAATAGAGGTGTTACTTACATAGGGCGTGATGTGAAAACTATAAAAAGGTCGTGTATGTCATGTGTTAATCGCTTACTCTGGCCAAGTAAGTAGTGGCATATGATACCATGAGTTTCTTATAGCGGACACATTTACATCCGATGTAGTAAGGGCGGAGGGAATGGGACTAACTTAAAAAGTACCCAAATGAATCAAATGAGCAAAATATTTGATAATAATGTAAACGCACAGCCGGGTGACGGAAGCGTATTACATTAGGATAATGAGCCCGAAAGAAGGGACAAAGAAACATGTAAAATAATTAAGGTACGCATTGGGAGGAGGTGTACTTACACTCGAACCCAGAAAATGCGAATATGTCTCTAAACGGGTCGTTTTTGTAAAACATCAAACTCGAGGACAAAGTCGGAATATAAAAATGAAGCGAGGTCTTAATGCATACCGGGAGGGTTGCAATAATAACGACTTCGGTAAAACACCCGGTTGATGGGTAAGAATTTAACACATGCGTAGACCGAGAAACGGGAACTTGGATGGAAAGTTAAAAGACTCGGGTTTTGGGTCATAACTAAAAGATGACAAAATAATGTAAATAAAAATTGTGAATAAATTATGTTCAACTATTTTAAAGTTGAACGGGTCAATTATAATATCATGCCGGACGACATGAGTAAATACAAGCGGGATAATAGTATCGTTAAAAGCAAAAGAATAATGAGCCCGGTAATGGGACATAATCAAATACGAATGTATGTAAACTGGATAATGGTGAGCATAAGATAAACGACGCATAAATGATGTGAGAAGTCATAAAGTCGGAAAAAAATTGTCCAAAAGGAAACGAATGTAGCCTTAGACTACAGTCAAGGTCAAAGAAAATATCAAGGCGAAAATAAATGATTTTAAACGAAAATAGGAATGCCTTGGCACCAAATATGTATTTTAATAATGACATGAGTAAGGAATGATCTACAGGATCAACCTAACCTTTGGGGTTATAAACAATGGAAAGGTCTACGAGACTAAAACGACCCACAGGTCATGATTAGAAAGAAATTATAAGGACTTCGCCCTAAAGAGGCGAACGTCTAATAAAAAATAGCCCATAAGGCTAAGCGATAAAACCTACGGGTCAATTAGATAAAGCAAGGGAATCAGTTGAGAATCCCCGCATAAAACTAAGACTGTAAAAGAATAAATTATGGACTATCAATATCTATAATCCTGACAAAAGTTAAAGAGAAGATCCTAAAACTAAAACTTTGGTTTTAGTAAGAAATAACGTTTTTACAAATATAAATTCTGATAGGAATTTAAATAGTAAGCATGAAGGATACAAGTCTTGACACTAATAAGCGCAAGACGATATATTCGAAAAAGTGATGTTTTCGAAAATAAAAGGTTGATATGAATTAAACATGATGTGACACGATCACGGTCAAGAAATGCAATGTGGGGTAGAATCACATTATAACCAAGCGAGCGGTAGAAATAACCGGACTAATAAGTCTAGTTAGTGAGACCGGTTAAGGTCAGTAATTCAAATCAAGAAATTTGGTTTGCTTGTAAGCGGTAGATTCGGTATAACTGAACCGAATAAATAAATTTGAAAACAATAGAATTTGTTGCTAAAAGTGAAAGATTTCACTAAAGACCTTTAAACGGGTCAAAGTAACGGATTCATAAAGAATTCGATAGTATATGAAAGCGATGGATATCGCCAAGTTAACTAAACTAGTGGAAATAACGAGATTACGTTATTTCAAGTTGCACTATGTCGTATGAGATACGTAGACAATTAGTGACCAAAAAGATGTTACCATACTTATCTGGTAATACGAACAATTGGTTAAAAGTATAAGTAATGTTTAAAAGATATCTCGGATCAAATACATTGAGTTTGAACTCAATGAATTATGTAAGAAAAGGTAAGGGGGGTAGACTTGTAACACCCCGAAAAACGGATTTGGTAATCAAACTCCGTTAATACTAAAAGACGGGCAACGTACCATTAATAGTAAAAATAACCCGGTAAATATTTGGATTTAAATAAGAAATCCTAATATTTTATACGAACGAATCAAAGTTTTAAGGAATTAAGTTTATAAGAGCCTGAGTTAACGGGACTTAAAATAAAACGGGTTATAACTCCCGGAACCCACTAAATAACTAGGAATATCAACCTAGTTAGTCTAGTGTTTTAAAAATAATGAGGAACTTGATGTAGTAACCTTTATAAACCTGGGTAAAGTTGAGGGACTAAAATGGTTAAAGTGAGAAAATGGGTTTTTATTAATTAAAATTAAAAACACCAAAACACACACCTTTGTGTGTGTTCTGGTCGTACAAAACACAGGAGTCAAGAAGAGCTCTCAAGCTCAAACCCTAAAACACAGAAATTCATCAAATTGAAGGAGCAAATCAAGCCCGAATCGAAATCCAAGTATAGATTAATGATCCCCATTGCAAGGAGATCATAAGGTATGTAAAATTTGACAAAAATTCTCTACTTGAAATTCTGATGAATTTAGAGAACTTGAAATCTGATGATGCATGTATGAACTGTAGATGAATTAGGAACATTAAAATGTCTAGGAGTAAACCCTAGACAAGTACATGTTGAAATTATGCTAATTCTAGTGAAATCCATGGTCACCATTGTAGGTGACTAGTGGGTTATGTAGAACTTGATAAACACTAGGAAATTTGGGGTTGTTCTAGTGTAATTTGACATTTGTAAAGTTATTTCAGAATTGTAAAGGCAAATAATTGTGTTAGATAGTTGATTGATGAAAATTCGGGTTATATGACAAGTTAAGAGCTTGTTAATGAATTATGTAAAGTTATACCCGTTAGGTGTTCGGTAAAATGCCTAAATGAAAAACAAATGTTGAAAATCGGACAAAAACGCATGTTTGATGGATATGGCAAATTGTGCGTTAAGACTTATAAAAAGGGTTCTAAACGGATTGTGAATCGAACTCTCTAGGCGAGGAATCCGGATCGTCAAGTGGATAAGCCGGTGGAAATACGTGTTTGAAAAGGATGCTTAAAAGGTACGTAACTACGATTCCGTTACGTTATGCTTGATTTTGTATTTTCGCTACTAGACTTTAAATTAGCATAATACATGGAATTGGAAATTTGTTGAAGTGACGAAGATCATTAGGTAAATAAACGGGTCAAAAGGTGAAATTATCACCCTTTGACAATATCGACTAATGGTTTGTCGAGTTACATGTTTATAGGAATAAATATCAAATGGATACGCACATGGCTATTGCTTAGTGGCTAATAAGTCAAGGTATTGAAACGGGTCAAAATATTGATCCGAGCCAGGTATGTATAATGATTCAACTCATCATGTAGAATTTGGAGTTCTATAAGAGTTAGACAAGGTTAAAATATAGATATTCGGTTATCTTTTAGGTAAGCCGAATAAATTGAGTTATGATTATAATGTTTTAGAAGCACATGGGTTTACAAACAAGAACTATGGTTAAAAGGTCGGATTTTGAGTCAAACAAGTATTTAAAAGTTCCTTGTAATAATAAGAAGGATGAAAATTTACCAAATTGCCCTTATAGGCTAATTTGAACAAACGACCCTTAAAAAGGGGTTCGAAAACGAGTTTTATGATTAAATAGATGCTTAGAATAAGAAAAGATAGTGAAAGATGTAAATTCTTGGGTCGAATGACTTTATATGAGTCTTTGACGTAAAACAATAATCCGATGGGTAAAACTAGGGATTTATAGATATCCACATTTAATCCACCACACGTATAGTTGTGGTGGAAGATTACTTTATAAGAAATGTAGGAATATGAATGCTAGAAATGAATGAAAGCGATTTTAAGCTTTAAAGCGCTTAAATACCCTTAATGGGTCAAAATAAACACTTGAGCGTAAACGGGTTCTAACTAAGTAAGAAACCCATGATTTAAGATTAATTTGATAGGAGATATTGGAATTATGATTCTCATGAGTTTATAGATTAAGTAAACATGTTTGTTTGTTAAAATCGCAAACGGGTCAAAATTTGGTAAGAAGGGTAATAAGCCGAAGACTTAAAAGTCTTAAATTTTGTTAATCCGGATGTTGGATTTTAACTCCATGTGATGGAGGATTAAATTACAAACACGTAGGAAGAAACAGTAGGTCAAACGGACAAGCAGATTGAAAGATACGAAAGTTTTCGTGTCAAAAACGGCAAAAATGGGAGTTCTGATACAGGGGCCACCGTAACTTACGGTACCCACCGTAAGTTACGGTGGAGCTGAAAGCTTTACGGTAGCTTCCTACTGATTTACGGTAGGGGCACTTTATACCAGGGGCCACCGTAACTTACGGTGCCACCGTAAGTTACGGTGGAGGTCAGTTTTATATCCTTGTTTTTGGAATCAAGACATCCATGTTGGAATCTCTCGATTTCCTTGTTTAAATCGATTATTCGACTCAATCATCCTTATTGTACTAATTATTTAATTATCAAAACTAACTTTTAAGTTGGTTTTGATCACAGGTGAATGTCAAGAGTCCCGGATGAAGATCAAGCATCGAGCAAGAACCGAACACACGTTATACGAAGCTTCCGCAATGTTGTTTCGTCGTTATTCTAAAACGATGAATTAATTACTCTATGTTGTTTTGCTTTCAAGTTTAGAAAAGTTTTAACAACCCCGTATTTTCCTTGTAATTGTGGTTGTAATCATATGATTATGGACGTAAATTATACGAAAAACGTAAAATAATAACAGGGTGTTACACGTGCGAGAGCGGTTAGCGTATAAAAAGTGTTTGCGTTGTGTGATTGATGTGATTTGGCATAAGTAACCTATGTAACACCCAAAAGTGCGTAAAGTAAAAAGGGATCGAGTATACTCACTGTTCGTTTTTACTAAATAAACACAAGCTTGGATTGAAGGGAGCGCCGGAGAGATTAGCCTGATCATAGTACGATAGTATAAGCGTTGAACAGTGCGTTAATCATCATGTCAGAGTGACGTGGGTCGGATAGTGATATGATTGGAGGACCGTCCGGACAGATGGTCATCCGGACGGATGACCATTCGGTCGGAGGGTTGTTCGTTTGGGAGGGATGTATTTGTGTATTGCTTGAACTTCGAAGTTTTCATTGTACCATTTTAAAAGATGTGAAGTATCTTTACATGTCCAGCCATCCGGTCGGATGGTCATACGGACGGATGGCCGTCCGCTCGGATGGTGATTCGTTTGGACTGATACTCTTTGAAGTTTTTGGAAAATTGTCTAAGTGTTTGAAACTACAAGTCACCTGGATGAATAGTCGTTCGGTCAGATGGTGATCCGATCGAACGGCTATCCGATTGGGCAACCTGTTCATTTGAAAAGTTGTAAAATCAGCTTAGAAAGTTTGCGTTTTGAACGAGACGGCATGACAACATGTTAAACAACAGAAATCTCGTCAAGTCCAACACATCCGAACCAGCTGTTCGTGACAGAATTTCATGTTCACCCCGTGAATCGGTCGTCTTGTTCGGTAGAATCCATTCTCAGACCAGTTCTCCTCCAAAGAATGAGTAGAGAGCCTGAACAAGCCCGTATTCTAGCAGTTTTGAGTAAAAAGTCCAAGATGTTGAAGAAAATCTGAAACACTTAGATTATGCTTAGATTTAGTAAGATTCGTATAAAATCATCTAGAAATCTGTTAGATTCAGACCGTTCTTGCTGGAATGAAGTCATTCTCCAAAGTTTATACAAACCCGTGATGACGTCATCATCAAACAGCCCAAAATCAGGTGTCCTCAATGTGTCCCAAAAATAAGTTTTTAGGTTGATTGAATGTGTAAAAAGGTGTGTTAAAACAAAAATTTATGTTACTAGGCATCTAGACACGGGCCGTGGTGTCAGGGCACGGACCCGTGTTCAGATTTCCTGTAACAGAAAGTAACAGAAGGCTGGGCACGGGGCGTGTTCACCTGAACTGGGCGTTTTTCTGCGGACCCTTGAGCACGACCTGTGCTGAACTTGCTGTAATGAAGAAAAATGTCGGGAGGCTCTGTTTTTGTGCATGGGGTGTTAGTTCAAGCTTCCCTTAGTATCCTTCACCACCCCAAGTGTGTTTTATCCATTACAACATCATCCAAACACCAAATAATTTGAAAACCATCATTCATTAAAGAGAGAGATTATAATAAGTTCCTAATAAAAGCATAACCTAAAACTTAGATAAGTAGGTTAAGAAACACAAGAAATCTAAAACCGCAAAGAAGTCCTAGCCTAAAGTTTATTTTAAGAGCAAAATTTCCAACAAAGATAATTTTCTCAGTTGAATGAGGCTTGAAGAACTTCTTCACCGGGTATGGTTCCTCACACGTCATTGAGCCATTCTTCTATCTCCCGAGGGAGGAAAACGGGCTCATTGGCATCATCGTTTTGAGGGGGTGTAACTTCCACCGGGACTTCTTGTAAATTGTCAAGAGGAGGTTCTGCGGGGATGTCATCCCACCCGGTGGGGTTAATGACTCCAAGTGCTAAGTTCCAATCCTCTTGGGGAAGGATTGGTTCCATGGGAGGTGTCACAAGAATGTTCAACCTCTGGTGCAAGAGATTGATTTCTTGGAAACTGTTTTCCAGCCCCACCGTTAGATAATTTATACGGTCGATCATGACCTCTTCTACGGATGTCATTTCGTTTAGAGCTTCTCGTAGTGCCATCACATAGCGTACAAGAGTTGCTTCGATTGATGGCCTTCGCTCCCTTCGACTGTTTCTGGAATGTGCTAAAGAGGTTCCACTGTTTTGGCTTGACATTCTACGAAAAATAAACCGAAAAGAGTTCATTTCAATGAAACAGTACCTTGAACACGGCCCCGTGCTCACTGAGCACGGCCCCGTGTTCACCTCTCTGTAGATTTTTGGAACAAGGAATCTTGGAGCTTTAAATTATTTTTCTGACTATTGAAGCATTTTCAAGCAGAAATAACTTAAAACAGTGTTGTAAAACTTATTTTTAACAAGATTCCTTGAATAAAAATCTAACAAATATCACAATAAAGCTTGAAACCATGGTGATTTCAAGCTCTAATGGAGGTGTTGAGGGAAAGATGAAGAAGAAGGCAATGGACAAAAGTAGAAAAGACAAGATGGTTGTTGAGAACCTTCTTTCGAATATACCTAGTATGGTATGTGTGAAGATCCCACCAAATCTCTGTCTTAGGAATGGTCCAAATGTGAAGGAATCTTGCTGCATTTATAGAAAATGACAGCACGCTGGACACGGCCCTGTGTGCAGATGAGATTCTGACACTTTTTGTCCGTATTCTGACCGAAAGTCATACGAGAATCTTTTGGTGGACACGGGGGCGTACTGACCTGGACACGGCCCCGTGCCCAGAAGCTGTTTATGAAGTTTCGTCTATTTTTAAGGAATTTATCCGGATCGGGTGGTTCCTTACTGGACGGAACAACACCGAAGTGACTGAGATACCTTAGTTGCCCTAGTTTTAGACGAGAACGCAAGAGGTTATCGAAAAGGGTGATTCCTATGCTAAATGTAGGTGGACAAGTCCAACCCTTATCCGGGCTCTCGTTAAAGAAGGTGTATGTCGAATCGCTCAGGTCTATGTACGCATCGACGGAAGTCGATGGGGGAGTCCTTCACGGCACAATCGACACAGGGACGACTATCGCTCAAGTCTTTGCAAGAGTTAGAGGTGATTTCGGGAGCGACGATGTTGTTTCTATCCGAATGCGATCTCAATAATTCTTCTTGGGCGTTGTCTTGAGATGAATTAGTTATGTCCATCTCAAGCACTTTTATCCAATTAAGAATTAGATCTTCTATTTAAAAAAAATATTCAAGAATCATTTCATTTAGAATAGATGATTGAGAGCATTCTAGGGAGAGATAGGTATTATTTTTACTCTCGCCTCTCTTAAGGCTACAGGAAAACGATGGGTCTATATAGTGTGGAGTATAATTTAAAAAATAATATTTTAAATCTTCATGAGTTCCGCCACATATTTGACACCACATACCATAAGAGGAGTGGTAGTAAAAAAAATCAGTATCGCTCATGTTTGTGTCAGAAATTACCAACCGTCGGGATCTTACGGTTCTGTTTTCAGTATCTGATACTTGGGCACGGGGCGTGTTTATTGGGCACGGCCCCGTGTTCAGCTACTGTCTGACTTAAAACAGGATTGACAGTACCAAAGATTGGGCACGAGGCATGTTCAGCCGGCACGGCCCGTGCTGAGCTCTGCAGAAGCTAAAAAATTAAGAAAAATTCTAAAAAAAACAGAAAAATAAGAAAAACGATTAGGCCGTTGATTCCTAACTTTCTTAAAATCCTTGTGTCCCCGGCAACGGCGCCAAAAACTTGATGTGTGGGGTGTGTTATAAGTTTTTATGTATATTTTACGCAATTTTTAACACTTTAGTCAAGTTTTAAATTTATAAAACACGATATTTTACTAAAACTAAACACACATATGGGCAAGTGCACCCATTGTGAGCGTAGTATAGCGTTGGTAAGATACCGAGGTCGTCCAAGGACACAAGAGCTTTTAATACTGGTTTATCCTCGACGTCTAATCAAATCAAAAATTTAGAAAAAAGGTTTAAACATGAAAATAAAAACTAAAAATGCTGAAAATAAAAATAAAATAAAACAGATAGACAAGATGAATCACTTGGATCCGACTCGCCTTTAGTGTAACCTTTGATGTTTTCCGCACTTTTGCACTTTTTAAGAGATTGTCTTAGTTATAGCAGTAGGCCCCTCTTTTGAAGGTGACGTTACCCTCAACCCAGTAGTTTGAGTCAGCAAGGATACAATTCTAAAGGGTTGGATTATTGAAAGATAATTAATTAAGTTATTGTGCGTGTAGTGTTATAGATTTTTAATGTATATTTTAAGCCCTTTAACACTTTTTAGCCAAGTTTTAAATTTATAAAACACGATATTTACTAACACTAAACACACATATGGGCAAGTGCACCCATCGTGAGCGTAGTATAGTGTTGGTAAGATACCGAGGTCGTCCAAGGACACAAGAGTTTTAGTACCGGTTTATCCTCAACGTCTAATCAAATCAAAAGTTTAGAAAAATGTTTTAAACTAGAAAAATAAAACTAACTAAAATGCTGAAAAATAAAATAAAAACAGATAGACAAGATGAATCACTTGGATCCGACTCGTGTTTAGTGTAACCTTTGATTATTTCCGCACTTTTGCACTATTTAAGAGATTATCTTAGTTATTGTAGTAGACCCCTCTTCTGAAGGTGACGTTACCCTCAACCCAGTAGTTTGAATCAGCAAGGATACAATCCTAAAGGGTTGGATTATTGAAAGATAATTAATTAAGTTATTAATGCATATTGTGGTAGGCCCCTCTTCTGGAGGTGACGTTACCCTCGGCTAAGTAGTCTGAGTCAGCAGGGATATAGTCCTAAGTAGCCGAGTTAAAGTTTGTAGTTTACATATGAGGGGATCAAGGAGTTCGGACCCCCGCCATTCAATACCAGTGGGTATTGAAGGAGGTCCTACTAAAGTTGACCCAGGTCCTTGCAGGATCTATACACTGAACAAGGCAAGACTCTTACCAAACCTTTCCCTTAACCCCCGACCAGGTAGCCAACATATCTCCATATAGACCATGGAGATATGAATGGTGAAAATCTTTTATTTTATATAGACAGTAAAATAATGCCAAGACACCACGGACAAACGATAAGGAAGACTCACCTTCAATATAAGAAACTAGTCATTAATACATAACCACATAAAAAGTGCGAAAAGATTAAAAATAAAAAGTATTACACTAGACATTTGTCTTCACCAAGTGATGTAAGAGACTTAGGCAAACATGGCCTTTGATTATCAAGAACTCTTACTATCAATCTTGGATCCCGAGACTACTACACACACTCTATGATGGATGATGGTGGTCGATGAGGGTGTTGTGATGGTGGTGGAGTGTGGGTTAAGTGGGAGAGAGTTGGTTTGTCAAGGGATGCTTTTGAAGTGAACCAAGCACCTCTATTTATAGCATGCAAAGAAGCCTGGACACAGCCCCGTGTCCACTTTGCACGGCCCCGTGTCCATCCACTTTCTCTTTCTTCATTAATTGCAGTTTGTCTGCATTAGTTGACCACGCCCCCGTGTACGCTGGGCACGGCCCCGTGTGCAGAAGAAAATTTGTACTATCAAGATTTGCTTGGATTCTGCGAATCTTAGCGTTGACCACGGCCGTGTGGAGCTGGGCAATCCCCCGTGTTGGGAAATAGAAGCTTCTACAACTTTGTCTTTTCTGCAGACACTTGAGCACGCCCCCGTGCCCGCTGGGCATGGGGCGTGTTCAGCCTTCTGATATCTTGTTTTTGCTTGGGAAGATGCTGTCGAGGGGTCGAGCATGCCACGTTTATTCATTTTCTTGTATTTATGTTAGATTTAGCTGTATTTTTGCTTCTTTTGTTCATTTCCGATCATTTAATCCTGAAAATACAAAAGGAAGACAAAAGTACACTTTTTCCAACATTAGTACTAAAAAAGGGTTAGTTTTATGCCTCATTTGATGTAATTTATATGTTGCATTTTACACACATCAAAGTCCATAGCTATACTCTCCCATTTCCACATAGGGATCTCGGGTTGCACGAGTAAGCCAGAGGGCCTTTGTTGCTCAACTTTGACTTTCGAACAAGTCAGGCACTTCGAAACATAGATAGCGATATCCTTTTTCATTCCAGGCCACCAATACCGAAGACGAAGGTCATGGTACATCTTGTCGGCACCAGGATGAATGGAATATCGAGACTTATGGGCTTCAGTCAACAATAATCCGCGCAAGTTATTGCGACTGGGGATCCAGATGCGATCTAGATAGTAGAGGATACAGTTCGATTTGCTTTCCAATTAGTTTTCGGAACCAAGAATTCGTTCTTCCTTCAGGGGGCGTTCGGTAAAACAGGCGTGTTGTGCGTCACGAATAAGGGCTTCGAGGTCGTGCTGGGTTTGCTTATTACAAACGCTATGCAAATAGCTTCGTCTGCTGAGAGCGTCGGCAACAACATTTGCTTTGCATGGGTGGTAACGAATCTCATAGTCGTAATCGTTAAGAAGTTCAACCCATCGGCTTTGGCGCATATTCAGTTCCTTCTGGTTCAAGATGTATTGTAGGCTCTTATGGTCGGTGAAGACCGTTCACTTGGTATCGTAAAGGTAGTGTCGCCAAATCTTTAACGCAAAAACAATTGCACCTAGCTCGAGATCGTGGGTTGTATAGTTCTTCTCATGGATCTTGAGCTGACGAGACGCATACGCGATAACCTTGTCTCGTTGCATAAGAACACAACCGAGACCGAGGTTAGAGGAATCGCAGTAAACTACGAACTCGTCGTTTCTATCGGGTAAAGCGAGGATAGGAGCATTATAGAGCATATGCTTGAGAGTTTGAAAGGCTTCCACCTGTTTAGTTCCCCAAGCAAAAGGCTTGTCTTTATGCGTCAGAGAAGTAAGCGGGACGACGATTTTAGAGAAACCTTCGATAAATAAGCGGTAATAGCCCGCTAGTCCTAGAAAAGAACGGACTTCGGTCGGGTTTTTCGGTGTAATCCAACTCTTAACTGCTTCAATCTTCGCGGGATCGACGTGAATACCTTTACTATTGACAATGTGGCCGAGGAATTAAACCTCCTCTAGCCAAAATTCACACTTGGAGAACTTGGAATAGAGTCGATTCCCTTGGAGTAATTCGAGAACCAAACGTAGATGTTGCGCGTGTTCGGCTTTCGACTTGGAATAGATCAGGATATCATCGATAAACTCGATGACGAAACGGTCGATAAAGGGTTTACACACGCGATTCATCAAATCCATGAAAACCGCGGGTGCGTTGGTTAAACCAAAGGGCATAACGACGAATTCATAGTTGCCGTAGCGAGTGTGAAAAGCGGTTTTAGGTATATCTTCCTCCTGAATTCGTAACTGATGATAGCCTGAGCGTAAATCAACCTTTGAGAAACACGTAGCACCTTGTAACTGATCAAACAAATCATCGATTCGAGGCAATGGATAGCGATTCTTGATAGTAAGCTTGTTAAGTTCCCTATAATCGATGCACATCCGGAACGATCCATCCTTCTTTTTGACGAAAAGGACAGGTGCGTCCCAAGGAGAGGTGCAAGGGCGAATGAAGCCTTTATCAAGCAGTTCCTGGAGTTGACTCGAAAGTTCACGCATTTCGGACGGAGCAAGTCGATAGGGAGCTTTAGCGACAGGATTAGCTCCAGGAATGAGATCAATACGGAAATCAATATCATGAGATGGCGGTAAACCAGGTAAATCATCAGGAAAGACAGCAGGAAAATCACGAACTACGGGCACCTTTTCCATTGTCTTTTCTTTCTTTTCCTTCTCTGCTACTACGATGTGTGCCAAGAAGGCTTGGTATTCCTTTCAGAGATATTTGCTCGCTTGAATGCACGACATGAGTTTGAGATCCTTCGAAGGCGTTTTGCCATAGACACAGAGTTGATCACCATTTGCGAGAGAGAAACGAATCATTTTATCGAAACAAACGAATTCAGCACGATTTTCACGAAGAAAATCCATGCCTACTCTGATGTCAAAACTACCAAGCTGCATAGGAATAAGATAAATTGGGAAGACGTGATTGTTGAGTTCAAGAGTACAATCACGTAGAACGGAACTAACAGTGACTGTTCTTTCAGTGGCAATTTCTACGTCGAACGTTGACGAGAGGTTAGCGCATTTACGTTTTAGGAGCTTCTCGAATTCAAACGATACAAAACAGTTATCAGCTCCAATATCAAATAAACACGATGCATATCTACCATTGACAAGAAACGTACCATTGACAACATTGTTGTCAGCTTGAGCCTGGCGGACGTTGATGTTGAATGTTCGGCCGCGGGGTGCTTGTTGTGCTGGCTGCTGCTGCTGCTGTTGATGTTGTTGTTGCCCTGGTTGCTGCTGTGGCTCTTGCTTCACCACTATGTTCGGGCAGACATTTGCAAAGTGGTTAGGATCACCACATGCATAGCAAGCTCTTGCTTGAGCAGGAGCTGCTTGTTGTCCCTGTGGAGCGGGAAGAGGAGCTGGCAGAAGTTTGAACTTGAGCTTGGCGGGGACCAGTGCGGCAGTTTGTAGTAAAGTGTCCATAAATGTTGCAATAGACACAAAATCAATAAGCAATCCCAACTGGATGATGGTAAGTACAAGTAGGGCACAGTGGGTGAGGACCGGTATACGCACGCTTTACGGGCGGCGCGTTGGTCACTGGTGCAGCTACTTGGCGGTTCTGGTTTTGAGGTTGGGCAGGAGCAGCGGTGAGAGGAGCAGTTGTGGTAGCACAGTTCTTGTTGTTGTTCTTGCGTTTATGGCGTGATGATTTCGACCCTTGGGATGCGGCCGGTTCAGAGGCGGGTGAAGCGGTGACTTGGTGGAGACTTTTGGTGGTGTTCTTGAAGTAACCAGCCCTAACTCGCTTGTCATTGATTTCTGCAGCGAGTAGGTAAGTCTCTTCGATGGTAGTCGTCTTGGCGGCTTGCACGAAATCAGCAACACAATCAGGTAAAACGGGGATATATTTCTTGATGGTGATGTCGGGAGTTGAGACTTGGCTGGGGCAGATGATGCTAAGCTGCTTAAAACAAGCAATAAGACCGGCATTGTCTCCACCTTCTTGCTTGATGTTCCAAAACTCGTCCTCCAGCTTCTGAAGCTCATGGGGAGGGCAGAATTCCTTCATCATGATTTCCTTCAATTCCTTCCAAGTAAGCCCATAGGTTGCGTCGTTACCTCGCGTGTTTCGTTCGGCAGTCCACCAGTCCAGAGCCCTGTACTGAAAAACGCCAGTTGCGTTTAAAGTGTGAAGGCTATCAGGACATCCGCTCTGTCGACGACTTCAATTGAGTCGAACCATTGAAACATGGAGCTAGGCCTGTCTTCGCTAGTGAATTCTTTGGGGCCACATGCCTTAAACTGCTTGAAGCTAAAAGTAGCTTTGGGCGAGTTGGTCCTAGATTCCTCAGAGGACTTGCTGCCAATTTCATGGATTTCACTGACGATTTGCAGAATGACCTTAGCCATTTGCTTGGCGACTAGAGAGGCGATGCGTTTGTCAACGTAGTTGCGGCGAGCAGCACGAGAGGTATGAGATCCAAACGACGACATTGTCTGCAACAGACATCGTCATAGGACTCAGACGCGATTAAATCGAGTATAGTCTATTGTATCACCCAGCGCTACTTTTGTATAAAGCACAGGAACACGTCTACACATAAGCACATAGTCACGTAGGCACATAATCCACATAAGCACATAAGCACACAAGCACGTAGTCCACATAAGCACATCTTCAACTATATTTTACACGTATTCACCTATCCTTCACAGCTGCGCAGCGCGATCGAGAGTTGCGAGTGCGAATAGCGAGTAGCGAATAACATAAGTGAGTAACATAGCATGTGATTTATTAGCGTATTGTGATATAAGTAATGTGCGAGATGTGCGTGTTTATCAAAGCGTAAGGCAAAAAGTGAGTAATTCTCCAAAACCGAAGCATGTAAACACATAAAATTACACATGAAACACATAAAACTACACATAAAAGCGATAAAAATAAAACTAGCGATGGCGAGCTTGAAACCAAAAATAGATTGTTTGGGCGCGAGACATCGACTACCCAAAGTGATTTGACTATTCACAAGGACTCCGAGTACACGTTTTGGCCTAATAGATTGTGCTCTCTCACCAACATACGATGAACAACACTCATCCTTTCGGTTGCTGCGTGACTCAAGTCGTTGGAGTCCATCGAGACTTTGGTGAGAGTTTTGTAAAACCACAATAGAGAGCGGAACGAGTCATCAAGATTCGGGTTTCACCCTTAACTTAACGACTGCATCCCTGTTTGTGTGATAGAATCACAGGATAGAGAGGGAGAATCTTCGTTGAAGTACAGATTTCACTCCTGATTCAACGCAAATTCTCGTGTTTATAGTAAAAAGGCGCGTCGGGCGAGCAATGTAATCGAGAGTTGCAGTTTTCACACCTAATCTCGACCAAATCACTCATTTACGCGAGTATTTTCGAAAATCGTGTGTATGTTGCCAGCCTTAGCAAAGCCTGACCTTGCGCGAAGCAGCAGTTTGCGATATTCACGCAAGAGTGTAATTTCTAGCGAGTTCGTGCGAGAATATCGAGTAAGCTCGTACAAAACCCCTACTGGGTTTGCACAAGTCGTTCTGTTGGTACATAGACTATAGACTAGGTCAATTCTAAGACATCGACCCAGACTAGGTCGAGTCTTGCCTAATTCCATATAGTTATGGCTCTGGTACCAATCTGTCACACCCCAACCGATGGCGGAAACATCGGGGCGCGACACTGAGCGAAACAGATTGTCCAGGAGAATCCACAACAACTATAATTACCAAATATTTAACGTCATGTCCCATACCATAACATATAAAGTAAAACAGTTATTACAGACATAATGTTCTCAAATACAAATATTGTTCCGACAACTCATGAATTATTTAGTTCGTTTCTAGACTTCCCTAGCTTGATTCCATGGCATCCAGCAATTAAAAGCATCCTAAACACCTGTCACATACATTAAAATAAAGTCAATACACATAGTGTAAAGGTGGGCATACAAGTTTAATAGTATAATAGTAGCGAAAGCGATTTACGCATAACCAACATGTAACAAGTAGAAATGTGAAACATGTAAGCTATCGACAATTAAATATGCATAGAAATGGCTGCGAGTTGTAGAATGCGCAACACATATCACCATTGTGACACGTGAAGAATGTCACACCCCTATTTTCCACGTGTCACCGGTGGGCCCGGTGGGGAGTATCGTGACGTGGTTGGTAACATAATAGTCAAACAACACAATATATAAATGCACAGCGGAAGCAAAGATAGATTCATTTCAACTTTAATAAAGTGTAATATTAAATATCACGAATAGTTGAAACGGATCCACAGGCGGATCAAAATAAAAGAAGATATTGTTCAACAGTTTTATTGACATCCAAGCTTGCGAGACTTATTGCGGACGCTTAGAAGACAGCCAGGCTAGTACGAATAGTACCTGCACTTAAACTTTTGGAAAATACGTCAGTTTACACTGGTAAATACAATTTAACTGACTCATTTTAAAAATGTTGAAAATTGATTTGAATGCACGTAGCACAAAACATTTTATAACTTGGGATAATTATGTAATATAATCTTGTAAGGGATTTACATGTTACTTATGCGTTCAGTAGCCCGATCCGTAGACCGGGTTAAAGATTAATAGACACACCACAATATTGAGTTATGCACTGAAAGGTGTACGCCTACACCCCGTGCTCAGGTCGTGGCCATCTCGTAAGATGATGCCAAGGATATCCGGGACATGGTCATTAACCCCCCAAAGGCTTTAAGCAAAAAAAAACACATTCAAAACATAGCATCTCAATAATTTAACCTCTATTCGATTAAAGATTCAATGCCGGACCAAGCGGTATTTTATATACCGTACCCCAAGCCCGTATAGGGAAAATAAGTTAAAAGTATTTACCTTTGTACGTATAAATCACAATTAGCGAGTGCGGGTAGCTTTTACTGGTCCTTCTATTCTGGAACAAAGGTTTATAATAACCTATTAGATTTCTAACGGGTCTTTATTTAAGCCTAAGCTTAGACCGGTTAGCTTTCAAGGACGATACGGTTCAAACGCACGATTAAGCGAAGACCGGATAGAATGTGATTTAGACCCGACAAGTTTGAATACTTGTATAATATGGGTATACTAAATACATTCTGGATTTTGAGACAAAAATGATAATGTTTGACCCGTTTTGGTCAATTTATGCAAACTAGTTACATAAACCGAACCGAACGCGAAAAGAGCGTTACGGGTAACCATAAGAGTCATATGCAAGTTCCCTGAGATAATATGGCTTAAATATGTTATAATATCAGTAAGATATCTTCTATTATGCCCCAAATGAATTTAAACTCAACTTATGCCTCATAAGGGCATTTTGGTCATTTAAAAGATTATAAAAGAGTTTTATTTGAAATCTGAGTTACAGGTCTGATTTATACAGTAAATACACTTAATTTAACATGTTATAATAGTAGGGTATGACCTATATGTGTAATTTATCACTTAAAACCAAACTATGCTCCTTAGGGGTATTTTGGTAATTTCACAAGGGCTAAAAAGGTCAAAACTGGAAACCTGAGTTCAAAAACTTTTACTTACTGTTATTATCTCAAAATATACTAAAAACATCAGTAGTTATTAACCTTATATGTTTAATATGGTTATAGTACATACTATGCGTTAAAAACGCTTAAAAAAGCGATTTGGAGCCATTTCCGGGTTTTTAAAAGAAAGCTGATATTTTTATAATTCCAGAAGCCTCAAAATATTTTATTTAACAAATGAAATCAGTAGAAAAAGGTTTGGGGTCAAAAGGATTTGTAAAACTCATTTTATGGCTTAAAAGGGTAAAATCGGTATTAACCGAATTAAACTTAGAGACCTATGTTATGCTCAGCCAAAAATTAAATAAAAATCTTTAAAAATCCCAAAATATTATATTACATCAGTGGGTAAAAAGTTTGATATCATAAAGTGGGTTTAAATAGGTTATACGCTAATTACGCCGTTTAAGTAACATAAAGCTTTCAAATTACGCTAATGAGCATAACTTCTAATCTAAACCTCAAACTGATGTCAAATTTTAGGTGCAAGTTTATAAATCAGTAACTAAGGTTTCTACTCTTTTAATTTTTCAAAAAATCACGTTTTATAGTCAAAAGGGCATAATAGTCAACATTTAAGCATTAATCGGAAACATGCATATGAATCGGATAAGTATTGAACCAAGTTGTATAATCTCAGAGAGTTATACTTATATGAAACCTGGTCCAAAATAAGCTCTAAGGCAGATCTTAAACATGCATAAACGGATCAGAACTGAAAGTCAAAGCAAAAGTCAATTTATGCGACTTTCGGTTCCGATCCGGGTTTAAACTGAAAATTGTCGAGTTGAACATGTTGAGACATGTTCTTACATTAGTTACTAAGTTATTTTAATGATCAAACAGGTTGCATGCATCCTACATTGCTAATTATGCTTAAATTTGCAATTAATCATTCTGTTGACTTTTTAAAGCAAGCTTTGACTCGACAATTAACATAGTTAGAGTGGGAATCTGAAAATACCCTTTTAAGGGTTTGTTACCCACATAAATACCTACTTGTAGGTACTTTCAATTCGAGAAATAACTGAGCAAAATTCATTTAATCTCGAAGTCAAACTTAATTTACGACGGATTGACTTTTAGTTAATTAACTAAGCTAGAACGAATTAGAAAGGGTTATGAACACTTACAAGAGTCCTAATTACGATTAGAGATCACTAGAAAGCCTGAGGTTGATCAGAGGAGCTCCAGAAGTGGGTCTTGTGAGTTTTGAACATGCAAGTGATGAATGTTGCAACTTCAAGACCCTTTTATATCAACTTTGATCTCATTAGATGCTGCCACAAGGGTCTATAAGTGTTATAAGATGTGTCCAAGTGCCCCCCTATGCATGTAAAACCATTGGAGAGCATATGGTATCAGATAACAGCTGGTTACAGACGTTTCAGAGCTGAAAACTGACATCTGCGCATTTATGTTCGCTGGCAGGTCGTAGGCGGGCCGCGAAGGGCCTCTCGCGGGCCGCGTACAAGCTGGCAACCAGCCAAACAAGTTTTCATGAATCTGCGCATTTCTGTTCACCTACTTCGAAGTGAAAAGATTTACGCTTTGGATCCGCATAGCTTTTCTGCCTATCCCTGACAGCTTTCAAACGATCGCGAATCTTGACAATCTTGTCGTTGTCTCAAAGACCAAATCTGGTCCTGATAATTGAACTTCTCCTACTTCCGCCCAGCAAATAGGTGTTCTGCATTTTCTACCATATAATGCCTCAAAAGGCGCAGCCTTTATGCTGGTGTGATAGCTATTGTTATAGGAGAATTCGACCAATGGCAGATGCTTATCCCAACTGCCACCTAAATCAATCACACATGCACGAAGCATGTCTTCCAATGTTTGGATGGTACGCTCACTCTGTCTGTCCGTCTGTGGATGGTAAGCCGTACTAAAATTTAAGCGCTTGCCCAAAGACTGTTGGAAACTTTTCCAAAAATGAGAGGTGTATCTCGTATCTCTATCAGAGATAATCGACACTGATACACCATGCAGAGCTACAATCTTATCTATGTACAA
Organism: Helianthus tuberosus; assembly: GCA_030545235.1. Taxonomy (NCBI): domain Eukaryota; kingdom Viridiplantae; phylum Streptophyta; class Magnoliopsida; order Asterales; family Asteraceae; genus Helianthus; species Helianthus tuberosus. The sequence goes on along the minus strand of CM060449.1, from coordinate 63,433,192 downwards.
TTGAGCTAACATATCTGAGCTGTAAGTTTCCTTAATGGGTAGGAAATGTGCTGACTTTGTCAGTCTATCCACTATGACCCATATAGTATCATTTCCCTTTCTCGTCTTTGGCAACTTGGTGATGAAATCCATCGTCACCATCTCCCACTTCCATGTGGGAATTTCAGGTTGTTGTAGCAAACCTGACGGCTTCTGATGTTCAGCTTTGACTTGCGCACAAGTCAAACATTTAGCTACATAGGTAGCTACAGACTTTTTCAAACCAATCCACCAGTAGTTTGCCTTTAGATGATGGTACATCTTATCAGCTCCATGATGAACGGAATATTTGGAACTGTGGGCTTCCAGGAGGATAACATCCCGAAGTCCTCCATAAACTGGGACCCATATTCTTCCATTCAATCTAAGCATTCCGTCTTTGTCATAGGATAACTGTTCCTCAGTTACTCCTAGCTTTTCTTCAGGATAGTTAGCTTCCAACACAGCTTCCTTCTGTGCTGCTAACACCCTTTCATTCAAACTGTTCCTTATTTCAATGCGCTTGGCATTGATTCTTATCGGCTTCACTCTTTCTTTTCTGCTTAAGGCGTCAGCAACTACATTTGCCTTGCCTGGATGGTATCTTATCTCACAGTCATAATCATTTAAAGTTTCCATCCATCGTCTTTGTCGCATGTTCAAGTCCTTTTGATTGAACAAATGTTGAAGGATCTTGTGATCTGAATATATCACACACTTAGTCCCATACAAGTAGTGCCTCCAAAGTTTTAATGCAAATACCACGGCACCCAGCTCCAAGTCATGGGTGGTGTAGTTCTTCTCATGCACCTTTAGCTGCCGCGAAGCGTAAGCAATAACCTTGCCTTTCTGCATGAGTACACAGCCCATACCAGTGTGTGAGGCATCACAATACACCACAAATTCTTCTATACCATCGGGCAATGTTAACACTGGTGCATTGCTCAACTTTTTCTTGAGAATGTCAAAGGATTCCTGCTGCTTAGGGCCCCAATCAAACTTAACCTTCTTACGTGTCAACGAAGTTAGGGGCGCAGCAATCCTTGAGAAGTTTTCGATAAATCGCCTATAGTATCCTGCTAAACCCAGAAAACTACGTATCTCAGTAGGCGTCTTTGGTTCTTGCCAATTCATAACTGCTTCTACCTTAGCGGGATCCACTTGGATACCATGCTCACTCACCACATGTCCAAGGAATTGGACTTCTCGAAGCCAAAATTCGCACTTCAAAAATTTGGCGTAGAGTTTTTCATGATGTAGAAGTTTGAGAATACAGCGAAGGTGTTTCTCGTGGTCAGCTTGATTCTTTGAGTAGATGAGGATGTCGTCAATGAAGACGATGACAAATTTATCCAGATAAGGCTTGCAGACGCGATTCATGAGATCCATAAATGCGGCCGGTGCATTAGTGAGCCCAAAAGGCATCACTAGAAACTCGTAATGACCATAACGAGTCCTAAATGCAGTCTTGTGTACATCTTTATCTTTGACCTTCAACTGATGATAGCCTGATCTCAAATCGATCTTAGAGAAGTAGCTTGCCCCTTGTAATTGGTCGAACAGATCTTCGATCCTGGGCAAATGATACCTATTCTTGATAGTGACCTTATTTAGCTCACGGTAATCGATGCATAGACGCATCGATCCATCCTTCTTCTTGACGAACAAGATTGGCGCTCCCCAAGGAGACGAACTAGGTCTAATAAAACCTTTGGCTAGCAGATCATCTAACTGCGTCCTTAACTCCTCTGTAGTTGCCAACCTATAAGGCGCTCTAGCAACAGGTGCTGCTCCAGGAATGATGTCAATTCGGAATTCTACTTGCCTATCTGGTGGTAAGCCAGGTAATTCTTCGGGGAACACTTCAAGATATTCCGAAATGACAGGGATGTCTTCAATCTTGGGTTTCTGCTCATCAATAGTAACTTGTGCCATATAAATGACACAACCCTTCCTCAAGCATCTAGATGCCTTGAGCATGGACACTTGCTCAGGCAATCCATGCTGGGTGTCCCCCTGAATGGTAAGTGACTTACCAGACAGAGTTTTGACTACCACTTGCTTTCTGTTGCACACAATCTGGGCTTGGTTATGCGATAACCAATCCATACCTATAACTATATCAAAACCGGCTAGCTTAAAGGGAAGTAAGGACAGAGGAAAAGAATGATTCCTAATGGATATAACACATCCATCTAAAATAGTTGAGGCTGTTTCTATGGTTCCATCAGCTAATTCCACCTCGTATTTCACACTTAAGGTTCTAACAGGTAGGTTTAATAACTTACAGAACTTATCATCAACAAAAGACTTATCTGCTCCAGAATCAAACAATACTCTAGCATAAACATCATTTACGAGAAAAGTACCTGTAATCACGTTGTCATCTTGAACCGCTTCCTTAGCGTCCATCTTGAAGACCCTCGCATTGGTCTTCTTCCCATCCTCGGCTTTCTTGGTGTTCTTTGGGCAATTGGACTTAATGTGCCCTTTCTCATTGCAACCGTAACATGTTGCATCTTTCAGCTTCTTACACTCCAAAGTCTTATGATCCGTATATTTTCAAATCCCACAGGGTCTCGAGTGAGACTGGGATTTCGACTCAAGTCGACACCTCCCAAAATGGTTCTTTTTACAATTTTTACATTTGGGCTTATCCCCCGATTGTTGCCCATCCTTCTTAGATCCCGACCCTTTCTTGTGGTCGTTATTTCCTCGGTGTCTCTTATCTGATCTTCGTGAGGTATCGTCCTCACGCTTCCTCTTACCTTCTTCTGAGTTCCTGAGCGCTCTCAACCTGACTACGTCCAAGGTAAGAGATAGAGATAGATCAGCTGCTGATCTGAAGGTTGCAGGCCTTGATGCCTTAACACTTGCTTTAATTTCAGGGGCTAAACCCCCGTTGAAACGAGCAATCTTTTTAGGTTCTGGGGTTACCAAGTACGGAACCAACCGAGATAGAGTATTGAAAGTGGTGAGGTAAGCCTGACAGTCTAAATTTTTCATCACCAATGATAAGAAATCTGATTCGATTCTTTCAACTTCGTGTTGCGGGCAATAATTCTCTTTAATAAGAGCAACGAACTGATCCCATGACAAGTTGTAGAGTGGGATCTTTCCAGCAGCTTGTATGAGAGACTTCCACCACGCCAGTGCTTCTCCCTTGAACGATTGGGATACATATTTCACTACATCCCTTTCAGCACACCCGCTGATGTCCACTACCGTGTCCATTTCATCCAACCAGGTCATGCAGTCGACCGCTCCTTTCTCCCCAGTAAAGTCTCTGGGTTTACATGAGACGAAGTATTTGTACGTACAGGACTTACTTCGCGGTTCCTATTTATGCTCGACCTTCCTTAACGGGACACTGTTTTGATTCGAGGAGTGATGATCCTCATCATCCTTCTTTGGCTTCTCTATCTTAGAGGGTGGCTTATCATGAGCTTCAGAATGTGTTTTTGGCTTAGAGTGAGGAGCTGATCGGGTCCTGCTTCGAGTACCATTCGATTCACTATATTGCCTTTCAATGGCTCTGGTAACAGCATTTTCTACTAATGCTTGTAGCTCCGCACCTGTTACCAATATCTTGGCATTTTCAGGGTTTTCTGCTGAATGACTGTTTATCTCTTCTGACTTGGCCATGTAGTTTTAATTGCTACATAAAGTAAATAAGGACAAGGTTTATTTAGAAGCCTAAACAGTATCATCGTTCTTGACGATTTATTAACCATGGTTTTAATAGCCATACTAGTTAATTTGTTAAATAATTTCATTTAGGACTTTTTATTAGCAACCCTATCCCAGAATGAAAATAAAAATATTGGCACAATAGGCCTAGTCACGTAGATAATTCTAAATTATAGAATTAGATCTTATAAGATCTAGTTATTAAATAAAAGGTTCATTACCTTTCTAGACAGGGAGTTTTATAATCTACGACTGTCTTTTGTCTTATATGACATTGGTTATAGCCCGTAGGTATTACATCACAAACAGATGTTTAAATAATAAGGAATTGAATAATTTAACACAAAGGTGACGTGTGTGATTTTGCAGATCACATTAGTCGAGAATGTTAACATGTTGGCAGATGTTAACAGAGATTTGAATCTTTTTAAAACAGGTTTTACCAAATGGCTAAATTTATGATATCATAAAAGCTAGGTTTTACCTTTTAAGATCCTTATAATTTTATTAAAATGGTAAATCAAAATAATAAATGTTATTTTTCATTTCTTTATATATTATATTCATGCACATAATTTAAAAATGAAAAACTTAAATTAACCATTCCAATTAAAATTAAACTAGTACGAGTTTGCCCTAAACGGGACTTTTACATAAATAACACGCCCACGCAGGGGCCAAACAAATAAACAAACCCTCGCAGGGGTCAAATAAAAAGATATGCCCACGCAGGGGCAGAACAGAAAGAAAATACCCACGCAGGGGTAGAGTACAGAAAATAAATGTCCATGCAGGGACATGATTACAGCACTAAAATAACCAAACAAACAAAGGATTTAGTGATCCTTCTTGCTTTTTCCCTTGATCAAATCCACCATTTTCTTGAACATCCCTCGGTTGTGCCTACGTTCTTCCCGCAATTCATGTCGCACCTCCCGTCGCACCTCATTTATCCCTTGAAGGATTTCTTGAAATTGTGGCGGTGACATCCCCGGCGCCTGTGGAGGTTGCTGAAATTGCGAAGGTTGAGGAGGCGGTTGTTGATACCCATATGGTGGGTATCCATAGGTCGAGTGTCCCATAGCCCAGGGACCTCCGTAGGGACCTTCCTGATGGAGAGTGTTGGAGTTTGCTGCTATCCAGTAGGGATCCTCGGCAAAGTTGTAATTTGTGTGCATTGGCTGCTCGAAGGGGTTGTATGCTGCCGCACCAGTGTAAGCTGGTATTGGGTCTCCAAAACCCAGTGGTGGTGGTGGCGCAACTGGTGCAGAATTCACTTCTGAGACGGGGTGTGAAGATTCTCCCATCTCTGGTTCTTCGTGGACTGGCGAGTATCGGCTGCCACTCGAAAGTGGAAGGGTGCTGATACGCACTCCCCCTCGTGCGGATATTCGCACGGTCGTTCTCCTTCGCCTCGGAAGCGAGGGAGGCTGAAGCTGAGGCTGTGGTGGCGGCGGAGTGACCGCGACAAGTCGAGAATCCTCGGAAGGATTCTGCTGCTGCTGTGGCTGCTCCTGTGGCTGCTGCGGCTGGTGCAGGGGAGAGTTGTGCTGAAGCTGGTGCAGGGGAAAGTTGTGATAACTGGGAGTAAATACCCAGTCATACTGCCTGAATTTCTCCTCAAAGCTGTCGGGACCATTGTAAGGTGATCCCACAAAAGGCGACCCATCTGAAATCTCAATGGGATGGTTAGGAGTCCCGGATGGTGGCATTGCAGGATCGGTGTCCTCGTCGATATCCATTGCGTTGCCACCGGGGAAATGGTCTTCAGATCTAAGTGGGTTGAAACTCACTGGTGCTCCCAAGTAGTCAGCAGGGTTAAATTGGCCTTGGAAGACAGGCGACAGGTGATCAAAGGGTGAGTCATGTCTTTGTAGGGGAATGTAGGACTGATGGGAGTTGTGGGGCTCATTTTTGGAATGAGGCCCGAAAGAGTGCGGGATGGAAGGAGAGGTACTCAGTGAAACTGAGCGCCTAGCTGGTTCAGTAAAAGACCTCCAAAGATCTTGAGCATCTGTGTTATGGGGATCTGAAGGTGTTCGCCGGTGCGAAGGTCCGGCTTCATGGTCGTTTGGGGCTACAAGTGCTCCTTTTCCTCCACCTCTTCCCCTCATTCGTGGCGGCATTTTGTCAACCTGTCAAAAACAAACAAGTGATACAACAAGAAATATATATAAGACAAAGTTAGAAATAAAACAAAAATTTGGAAAACTCCTAAGTTCTTTGTCTAGACTCGAGAATCGAGGAAAGTGCAATTGTGTAACTGAGATTAAACACAAAAGGCTAGTGTGTTTAATTCACTCAGAGTTGGCTCTGATACCAACCTGTCACACCCCTATTTTCCACGTGTCACCGGTGGGCCCGGTGGGGAGTATCGTGACGTGGTTGGTAACATAATAGTCAAACAACACAATATATAAATGCACAGCGGAAGCAAAGATAGATTCATTTCAACTTTAATAAAGTGTAATATTAAATATCACGAATAGTTGAAACGGATCCACAGGCGGATCAAAATAAAAGAAGATATTGTTCAACAGTTTTATTGACATCCAAGCTTGCGAGACTTATTGCGGACGCTTAGAAGACAGCCAGCCTAGTACGAATGGTACCTGCACTTAACCTTTTGGAAAATACGTCAGTTTACACTGGTAAATACAATTTAACTGACTTATTTTAAAAAGGTTGAAAATTGATTTGAATGCACGTAGCACAAAACATTTTATAACTTGGGATAATTATGTAATATAATCTTGTAAGGGATTTACATGTTACTTATGCGTTCAGTAGCCCGATCCGTAGACCGGGTTAAAGATTAATAGACACACCACAATATTGAGTTATGCACTGAAAGGTGTACGCCTACACCCCGTGCTCAGGTCGTGGCCATCTCGTAAGATGATGCCAAGGATATCCGGGACATGGTCATTAACCCCCCAAAGGCTTTAAGCAAACAAAACACATTCAAAACATAGCATCTCAATAATTTAACCTCTATTCGATTAAAGATTCAATGCCGGACCAAGCGGTATTTTATATACCGTACCCCAAGCCCGTATAGGGAAAATAAGTTAAAAGTATTTACCTTTGTACGTATAAATCACAATTAGCGAGTGCGGGTAGCTTTTACTGGTCCTTCTATTCTGGAACAAAGGTTTATAATAACCTATTAGATTTCTAACGGGTCTTTATTTAAGCCTAAGCTTAGACCGGTTAGCTTTCAAGGACGATACGGTTCAAACGCACGATTAAGCGAAGACCGGATAGAATGTGATTTAGACCCGACAAGTTTGAATACTTGTATAATATGGGTATACTAAATACATTCTGGATTTTGAGACAAAAATGATAATGTTTGACCCGTTTTGGTCAATTTATGCAAACTAGTTACATAAACCGAACCGAACGCGAAAAGAGCGTTACGGGTAACCATAAGAGTCATATGCAAGTTCCCTGAGATAATATGGCTTAAATATGTTATAATATCAGTAAGATATCTTCTATTATGCCCCAAATGAATTTAAACTCAACTTATGCCTCATAAGGGCATTTTGGTCATTTAAAAGATTATAAAAGAGTTTTATTTGAAATCTGAGTTACAGGTCTGATTTATACAGTAAATACACTTAATTTAACATGTTATAATAGTAGGGTATGACCTATATGTGTAATTTATCACTTAAAACCAAACTATGCTCCTTAGGGGTATTTTGGTAATTTCACAAGGGCTAAAAAGGTCAAAACTGGAAACCTGAGTTCAAAAACTTTTACTTACTGTTATTATCTCAAAATATACTAAAAACATCAGTAGGTATTAACCTTATATGTTTAATATGGTTATAGTACATACTATGCGTTAAAAACGCTTAAAAAGGCGATTTGGAGCCATTTCCGGGTTTTTAAAAGAAAGCTGATATTTTTATAATTCCAGAAGGCTCAAAATATTTTATTTAACAAATGAAATCAGTAGAAAAAGGTTTGGGGTCAAAAGGATTTGTAAAACTCATTTTATGGCTTAAAAGGGTAAAATCGGTATTAACCGAATTAAACTTAGAGACCTATGTTATGCTCAGCCAAAAATTAAATAAAAATCTTTAAAAATCCCAAAATATTATATTACATCAGTGGGTAAAAAGTTTGATATCAAAAAGTGGGTTTAAATAAGTTATACGCTAATTACGCCGTTTAAGTAACATAAAGCTTTCAAAATACGCTAATGAGCATAACTTCTAATCTAGACCTCAAACTGATGTCAAATTTTAGGTGCAAGTTTATAAATCAGTAACTAAGGTTTCTACTCTTTTAATTTTTCAAAAATCATGTTTTATAGTCAAAAGGGCATAATAGTCAACATTTAAGCATTAATCGGAAACATGCATATGAATCGGATAAGTATTGAACCAAGTTGTATAATCTCAGAGAGTTATACTTATATGAAACCTGGTCCAAAATAAGCTCTAAGGCAGATCTTAAACATGCATAAATGGATCAGAACTGAAAGTCAAAGCAAAAGTCAATTTATGCGACTTTCGGTTCCGATCCGGGTTTAAACTGAAAATTGTCGAGTTGAACATGTTCTTACATTAGTTACCAAGTTATTTTAATGATCAAACAGGTTGCATGCATCCTACATTGCTAATTATGCTTAAATTTGCAATTAATCATTCTGTTGACTTTTTAAAGCAAGCTTTGACTCGACAATTAACATAGTTAGAGTGGGAATCTGAAAATACCCTTTTAAGGGTTTGTTACCCACATAAATACCTACTTGTAGGTACTTTCAATTCGAGAAATGACTGAGCAAAATTCATTTAATCTCGAAGTCAAACTTAATTTACGACGGATTGACTTTTAGTTAATTAACTAAGCTAGAACGAATTAGAAAGGGTTATGAACACTTACAAGAGTCCTAATTACGATTAGAGATCACTAGAAAGCCTGAGGTTGATCAGAGGAGCTCCAGAAGTGGGTCTTGTGAGTTTTGAACATGCAAGTGATGAAAGTTGCAACTTCAAGACCCTTTTATATCAACTTTGATCTCATTAGATGCTGCCACAAGGGTCTATAAGTGTTATAAGATGTGTCCAAGTGCCCCCTAGGCATGTAAAACCATTGGAGAGCATATGGTATCAGATAACAGCTGGTTACAGACGTTTCAGAGCTGAAAACTGACATCTGCGCATTTCTGTTCGCTGGCAGGTCGTAGGCGGGCCGCGAAGGGCCTCTCGCGGGCCGCGTACAAGCTAGCAACCAGCCAAACAAGTTTTCATGAATTGCAATTCAGTCCTTGGTCCTTTGTTACGTGGTTTTGCTTATTTTTCTTGCTCATTAGACCCTCAAACCTGATTTTTAAGGGCCTTAGGACATCTACAAACTTGGTTAGGTCCTTGGTTAACTTTGTGCTTACCCGAAAAGTCACGAATTTCAACGTTAACGCATTTAACCCTTCGTGCACGGTTTTGATCATAACTTTCTCATACGATAAGGAAACTTTATGAAATTTTTATCACAAATTCTAGTGAGTATATTTTATCGTTACAAAGCTTCGAATTTGCCAAAAGGTCACTCAGAGGTATACTTTCAACATGTTGACACATTTAGCCCCTGTAGTTTGTAATTCCTCACTTTCTTTCATTTTCCGCTTCGTATGATCCATGATTTATTCGTTTAAGATTATAAACACCATGTAGGGTTATTGTAGGGCCTATTTATCCATTGTTGACACTTTAGACCCTTATATTCACATAGTTTCACTGTTTGTCAACTTTAGTCCCTCTAAAGTGCTTTTCACATATTCAAAGCCTATGACACGTGTCAATACATTATTGGACGTAAATTTTCGAGGTGTTACAAAGAAATAACCTTAAAAACCTCTATCCACAACAGGTGCTGAGTCCAAACTAGAGTACTATCGTTGCTAAGGTGTCAGGCAACAATCACTGTGTAAACATAACATACAAGCATTCATCGAATAACACGTATGACATGCGAGAGCGGTTAGCGTATAAAAAGTGTTTGCGTTGTGTGATTGATGTGATTTGGCATAAGTAACGTATGTAACACCTAAAAGTGCGTAAAGCAAAAAGGGATCGAATATACTCACTGTTCGTGTTTACTAAATAAACACAAGCTTGGATTGAGGGGAACGCTGGAGAGATTAGCCTTATCACAGTACGACAATATAAGCATTGAACAGTGCGTTAAACATCGTGTCGGAGTGACGTGGGATGGATAGTGATCCGATAGGAGGACCGTCGGGACGGATGGTCATCCGGACGGATGACCATTCGGTCGGAGGGTTGTTCGTTTGGGAGGGATGTGTTTGTGTATTGCTTGAACTTTGAAGTTTTCGTTGTAGCATTTTAAAAGATGTGAAGTATCTTTACATGTCCAGCCATCCGGTCGGATGGTCATCCGGACGGATGGTCGTCCGCTCGGATGGTGATTCGTTTGGACTGATACTCTTTGAAGATTTTGGAAAATTGTCTAAGTGTTTGAAACTACAAGTCACCTGGACGAATAGTCATTCGGTCGGATGGTGATCCGATCGGATGGCTATCCGATTGGGCAACCTGTTCATTTAAAAACTTGTAAAATCAGCTTAGAAAGTTTGCGGTTTGACCGAGACGGCATGACAATGTGTTAAACAACAGAAATCTCATCAAGTCCAACTCATCCGTTCGGACGGGAATCACCCCGTTCGATCCAAACCAGCTGTTCGTGATGGAATTTCATGTTCAACCCGTGAATCGGTCGTCTTGTTTGGTTGAATCCATTCTCAGACCAGTTCTCCTCCAAAGAATGAGTAGAGAGCCTGAACGAGCCCGGATTCTAACGGTTTTGAGTAAAAAGTCCAAGATGTTGAAGAAAAGTTTGAAACACTTAGATTATGCTTAGATTTAGTAAGATTCGTATAAAATCATGTAGAAATCTGTTAGATTCGAACCGTTCTTGCTGGAATGAAGTCATTCTCCGAAGTTCATACAAACCCGTGATGATGTCATCATCGAACAGCCCGAAATCAGGTGATTTCACGGTTAGAAGTTGTGATTTGATGAAGAAGATGATGAGAAAGTGTGTGTAGATGATAGAAGTACAAGATTTGTAGTGAAAACTTACAAGAATCACGAGAAATCGAGAGAAAAGGGGCTGGCAGCATGTTGGTCAGAGGGAGCTGTCACATCAATGAACAGTGATGTGACTGGTGGGGTATTTATAGGGTGGGAGTGAGAAAGGCGGTGTGAGTTAGTGGGTTGGATGGCCTTTCGATCGGATGGCCTTTCGATCGGATGGCCATTTGATCGGATGGCTCAAGTGAGTTCGTTTCTGACTTTTGTTTCGTGCGTTGAGCGTTGCGTTGCGAAGGAGCGATATGATAGTATTAAATAATAGTTACACAAATAACATAACTAACATACAACAACATAAGTAACCTTGCGTTTCTAGTTCACAATGAGATTGCGTTGTGATAGAGTTACGATTGCGTTTGTGAATAACACCTTTAAACATAACATCAACACACACAAGTACAGCACATAATTACACACACACGTAAAACAATATCCATAACTGTGATTCAAGTTGCGATGCGATAGCGATGAGATAACGTTAAGTAGATTAGCGTTTATTTGCGTTTATCGCATTGTTACTTCACATATCACAAATCATAAAACAAAATAGCGGTAACTAACATACATCAATTATCGAGTTCGGGAGTACAATCAATAATTAAGCCAGGAATGACAAATCTGATTAGCAATCTTTTCTTCCTTTGACTTTGACTTGTATTTTAACTTTAAAAAGTCGGGTTGTTACATTGAATGTCATCTCAGATCCCCATCTTCAATATGGATGAATCTGTGTTTGATAGAAGTGTGAACCGTGGAAGCCTTGGCTTTCCAATCTAGTTCCATTGCCTCACTTGGACTTGCAAACGAACACCCCAATAGTCTCCTAGAACTAGAGTAAGTTAACCGCGCCTCTCCTCCAACACTTGCCATGTTGGGAATGACACGCCCGGGTTGTCCATATTCGGTTGTTGGTATATGTGTATTTATATCTGTTATATTCGTGACCAACCGGGTTTGTTAACGAGGTTAATAAACTTTGTGCTTTGGTGAAACATATAATGAGGCGTTATACCTCCATACATGACTTCTATGTACTTTGTAACAATACTGGACTGTTAATAATATGTAATATAATATATAAAACTTAACTGAATTCACGACGTTAACCGGGTAATGGTTGAAACGTTCGAAAGAACTTCTGTTGCACGAATAGGCCCTTCGCACGACTGGGAATTTCCCACTCGCACGAATGGACTCTGGTCGCATGAACAAGCACATGTTCACATGAATGGAACTTCCATTTGCATGAACAATGTTGTGAGCTTCGGTTGTTCGTTTATCTCAGTTCTGAGTTCCTCGTTGCTGATTCTAATGGGTAAACCAGGACCCATGAAATCACATTAACTTAGTGTCACAACGAGTGCCTAGACGGGATATATTTTTGTGTTTTCATATATATACTTTCATACTTTAATCCAAATCCAAATCCCCCATTCACTCCAAATGACTCACACCTTTGTTTACCCCATGTAGGGTAACCTTAGTGTTCCAACGCTCTCAACATTCGACTCGCGGAATTAACTAAGGAAGCTTTGCAAAACTGTGAGTATACTCGACCCCGTTTTACTTTTAAACACTTTGGGTGCAACACATTAATACTATTGAACTCACACATACGCACATACTTTTATGCTTAAACACAAACAAACAATCATTCATACATGCTTAATATGTTATTCTTTGATTCATACTTGCTGGAACATTCTTATATGGTATACCTGTCATTAACATCGTACAAGCCTCCCTTAACATGTATAACGCTATAGGAGTAACGCACTGCCCATATTCTTGAGGTCATGTTAAGTTAAAACAGAACGGTCCTATCGTTTGTTACAATAGGATTACGCTGGCGTTAATCTTTGGGTTGACAATTATAGTTGCATGCCAATAGTATGTTAATTTTAGATAACAATTTTTGCCATGTTGATTGTATAAACATTTTATACTTATGCTATTACACAAACTTGTACACTCGCAAATACTTTTGTATTGAACTATACTTTGAAATGTGTTGCAGGAAATTGAGGATGATGATGATGATGAAATCTAGTAGGGTTGACTAGATACACACTTTAGAAATATAGCTTTGTTGTTGTATTAGTTTCGAGAATTATGTTGTATTTGTTTTGTGAACTTGTTGTACTTTCTGATTCAAATGTTGTACTTGACTTTTATCAATGAAATGAAATTTTATTCAATTAAATATTGTCGCAAATAGTGTTATGAAGCCTCGAGCAATCTCGTTTTTGTCTCACTCCGATGTTTTCGCCATCAGTTGGGGTGTGACAAGTTGTCCTCCTTGTCATTTCTCGATACATTCGTTTGCAAATTCTGTTATAGACACGGGCATGCATGGGTGTGCACGACTGTGCATGGACAGGTGTCCAGACAATGCTTGAACATGCAGCTATCTGATTTCGAAGCTTCCAATATTTGTCTTATTCATGCATGGGCGTGCATGGGCATGCATGACTATGCCTTCGCATATCGTGGACTTTTGTTGACCATTCTTGGGTTGACTTGTTGACTTTGTGCTACTTGGTGTCATGCATGGCCATACCCATAGCCTTGCACGATCGTGCCTATCTGGCAACTTGCTGGTTTTCTTGGCATCTTGGATTTTTGGCTCGTTTTTACTCGTTTTTCACTTCATCTAGAGACCTTAAAAACCTACAATTTCCAAAAATGAATGATTTAGGTAGTATTTTCAACTATAAAGTCATAAAAAGTACCGAAAAGTAAGGGTAATTATGTACTAAAAATATGTGTAATTGATGGTACATCAACACGCCACGTACAGATCAATGTATATGCCTACATAAATCCTAAATCGTGACCAAAGTTATAATGTATATGACCAGTTCTACATACATGCATAGTTAGTTCAAATGCTTTTTCATGATAAACATACGAAAGTGAAATCGAATTATCACAAGTGCGTAAATTATGTAATTAAACATACACCTGGATTTGTGATACATAAGTAGAAAGGTTTTATACATACATCTCAATTTTTATAAAAGAGTTAAAATGTGTTTACCTAAATTGTGAATGTCGTATTAAATTTTATCGACTCCAAGTGTCATTTTACTAAAATGAACCTATAATCACATAATGGATGGAATATTCAAATCGCTTAAGCCCGAAATATTAGACAAATTGTTTTGTGACACGTATGACTTAGTCAGATACAATCTGGGCTGAAACCACATTTGAAAAGCTTAAATGGACAAGTTTGATTATGAACAGGTGACCCATTACCGACCGTAATGTGGACCTCCTGTGCTGCATAACCCAATGAGCAACTTTTAGTATAAGGATCGTATTGCTGGGCCATTATGGTATGTAACCCAAAATTAAACTTCTGGTCAATTCAGAAACATTACAGATAGTAATATTGTTTGCCTTACAATCTTTAACCCAAATATTAGGGTTTGACCAAGAACAGACAAATTACAGACTGTAATAGAAGGATCTTATAGTCCGTAACCCAAATATTTTGGGTATGTGTCACACCCCGATATTTACAGCATAGCCCGTTGGGCCCGGTGGGGAGCATCGTGACGTAAGATTGGTATCGTCATAGTCAAACATACATAGAATAGCACAGCGGAAGTCTTAGAATATAAAATATTATTACAAACTCAATTTTCCGAAAATAGCAAAGTAATAATTAGAGACAAGCTTGTAATATTAAATCCACAGGCGGATCAATATATACAAAAGGAGTTCAACAGAGCAATAGGCTTTATGCAAAGGAGTTGCAAATTCCTTATCTAGCATTACCGAGCAGCTTCCAGCCTATTTACGTATTTGCATCTGTAACTTAGTCTTTTGAAAATACGTTAGTTTTCACTGGTAAATACAATCAACCGACACATTTTGAAAACATTTTCAAAAATTGATTTAAGTGCACAAGGCATGAAAAATATTTTATAACTTGGGACAAACTATATCTCGTGTTATCAGTTTTACATAACTTGACAATACATATAGGGCCCGGAAACTATGCCGGTTCATGATTAACCGACACACCACTTATTCCCTTATTGGGAATACCCATATTGGGAAAACACGTATTGGGTTATAAAAACATTTTAATAGGCATTAGCATCTGTCAGGTGTATGCCTACACCCCGCGCTTAAGTCGTGGCCATTAGTAAATTAAATGAGCCGAGGATATCCAGGACACAGTCGCGTTAACCCCCAATGTTTAAGTCAAGCAATACGAATTAAAACGGGTTATTTGAATTTCCCGACACATTGGTCTTCGAATCCCATACCTGACCATGCGGTAAATATTTTACCGTATCCCAAGCCCATATAGGGAAAATAGGTTAAGAGTATTTACCTGAGCTAACTCTCGTCTTATAATGCAAGAATTATAATAACTCAGCCGTATTCAATTAAGTAAGCATATGTACAATTTACCGGAAGGCTCTAGTCTGGAATGATGGTATAAATAACCGATTAGAATGCTAACGGGTCTTATTTAAGTAATAGACTTAGACCGGCTAGCTTAAAGTATAAAAAATGGTACGATACACTTGATTAAGCGGTGACGAAATAGAATGTAGTTTAAACCCAACAAGTACTAAGACTTGTATAATATGGGTAAACTATAATCATTCTGAAAATTGAGGTAAAAATGATAAGGTTAAACCCGTTTCGGTAAACTTACATAAACTAGTTACGTAAGTATAACCGTACGTGTATAAGCGATAACGGGTAACCGAATGAGTCATGAACAAGTTCCATATGCCAATATACTTTAAACAAGTTATAATATCAGTAGGATATCAACTTGTATGCCCATTAAGGTTTTAAAATCAAACAATGCCTCACAAGGGCGTTTTGGTCATTTAGCGACGTATAAAAGGAACTTGCGTATAATCTGATGTTATAGTCATAAACATTATTTGAAAACACTTTATTTATGATATAATATCAGTAGGATATCAAACATATGTGTGTTTTATAGTTTAAGACCAAATTATGCACCGTAGGGGCATTTTGGTCATTTCACACATAACTGTAAAAAATATTAAATAAGTTATAAAAAGCAGTAGGTAACAAGTCTTGGTTGGTAAATATGGTTTAAAACCATACTATGCGCCAAAAGGGTGTTAAAGTCGTTAAATGACGATATTTGCGATGTGTTATCAAAACTGATGTTATGATTAGGTTTATATGATCAAAATATGTTATTTATCATAACATATCAGTAGGTAAAAGGTTTTGTATCACATTCATGATTAAAAACCATTTTAAGCATCAAAAGGGCGTTATCGTCATTTAAGGACATAATATAAGAACTCGTACGTAAACTCAGTTTATAAACTGACTTGATATCCCAAAATATCCTAATTATGATATTACATCAGTAGGTAATGAGTTTAGTATAAGAAATTACGTTTAAAACCGTTCTATGTGCCGAAAGGGCATTATGGTCACTTTAAAGCGTAATTTACGATATTATATGAAAACTCGTTTATGATCAAATTTGTAACATCAAAATATGTTAAACATGTTAACATATCAGTACCTAAGTCATTTACAAGTTCATTGGTGTTTAAAACCCTATTTTTAATAAAAAGGGCCAAATAGTCAAAGTACGACATATTAACGGAAACTTGCATAAAACTCATATTACTATTATGATCGTGTAATATAACCTAAGAGGGTTATGCGACATCATATTATGATCATAACGAAACCTTAAATCAGTAGCAAATTAGTTCTAATTCGGGTCATAATCGAAAGTCAAAGTAGAAGTCAAACTTCGCGACTTTCGGTTGCGAACCGACCCCAAAACTGGAATTGACGAGCCGAACATGTTTACAGATGTTATAATAATTATTACTAAGTTTTTTAAGTGTTAAAACGTATTTTAGAACACTTCTAAACTCAGATCGTAATTATTTCAAAATAAGCCCCGTTGACTTTTTAAAACAATAATATGTTGACTCGTCAATTGACCAAGCAAACATGATTCTTAGGAGGTGCCCTGTTGAGAGATTAACACCTACCTAATTACGATGACGTAGCCATGTTCGTTGCGAACTATGGCTGGACCATTAAGGTCTAAACCGAAAGTCAAAGCGTTTATCGAAAATGCTTGACTTTCGGCTTTAAAAGCCTAATAAACGAACAAG
Source organism: Helianthus tuberosus (assembly GCA_030545235.1). Taxonomy (NCBI): domain Eukaryota; kingdom Viridiplantae; phylum Streptophyta; class Magnoliopsida; order Asterales; family Asteraceae; genus Helianthus; species Helianthus tuberosus. The sequence continues at coordinate 63,416,199 of CM060449.1, read as the reverse complement.
CGACGAAAGGAACACTTACAAGTGGTCCAAGGGACTGAATAAAACTCAAAGGGAAGCTCCCAATTGCTCAGGAACCCCCAGAGGAGAATATAGAAGGATTTATGAGAACGGTGTAAGTTTTCAAATGAAGCTCACCACCTTTTGAGAATCATTTTGATCATGCCAGATGTTTAGAGGCTTCCTAGGATGTTAACAGTGTCCCTAAACATGTACAAAAAAAAACTACAAGCCCCTAGATTCGTTGTGATGGTTTAAAGTGGCTTAGAGTGGCTACCAAGCATAAATTCGACCTGCAGAGAAGGTTTACGGACTGTATGGTCCCCTTCCTGCGGTCCGTATGGGTGTAATCAGCAAACAAAAGTTTCAAGCTTTGACACGTTTGGGCCTTGTACTTCCAAACTCTCATGTATCGTTGTTTTTATTATAAAAAAGCCTTCTATATCCAATATTAGGCACACCCAAGAGTATGACCAAGCATCATAAAACTCTCTGTTCGTTAAAAGGTCACTCATAGGTATAAATTAACATGTTGAGGCTTTTAACCCCTTTAACTTGCAAACTTGCATGTATTATCATTTAATGGCGTAAAAGCCCTAAATGGCCAATATTAGGCATTCCCGAGAGTATGATCGAACATCATGAAGCTCCGGGTTCGTTAAAGGTCACTCAGAGGTGAGAATTAACATGTTGACACTTTTAACCCTTCGTCACACAAACTTTCAAACAATTACGCAAACGGCTCCTCTCGTCCAACAAATGGCTCATTTGAGAATACGGACACCGTATAAGGTCACTCAGAGGCATAATTTCAGTATGTTGACACTTTTAGTCCCTCCACATTCATAGTTTTTCAATTTTGGCAAAAATAGTCCCTCCTAGCCAACTTTAGGCACAATTAGTATTAGGGACACGTGTCAATACATTATTGGACACGATTTTACGAGGTGTTACAGTATGGCTAAGAACATATTAATTACGAAGTGTAATGAATGGGTCTTATGGTCCATAACCCCAAACTTAACTTATCAGAATACCCGTTTTATATTTCTACATATTTGACCAAGAAAACGATTTAGTTACGAGCGATTAAGGTATTGATTGGGTATACGTCAACCAGATACACGATTGTTGATGATTAAAGGTGGATTACAAACGAAGTTAAAACCTAGATAGTAAGATAAAGTAAATAAATAACAACCTTGATAAATAATAACTAAATTAAATGAATAGGATGAGTTAGGATAGAAATTACCAACAAAGGTGAGAAAAAATGAACGTTAGAGACTTGATAATGCATCTAAGATCAAAATGTATGAGTCAATAATGCGAATGAAGCCTCAATTTCTTAAAGATGCTCAAGAACAATAAGAAAACTAAAAGGAAAAAGCTTATAATTTTCAATTTGAGCGAGAATTGAAGAAATTAGAAGACATGGAAGTGTATTTGACGACAAAGAGTGTTACCCAGGCTTAAGCTTACATCCTACCATCGTGCCATGGTAGAAACATGCCACCATTGGCACCTGCAGCTGCTCCCACATCACAAAGCTACTATAGTTCGATTAAGTACTGTAAGATGGGCCATTTATGGTCCGTAAGCCCTAACGAATGGACGGGTTGACGTCTGGTTTCTTAAATTTCGAGATAGTGGATAACATGTTGCACTACAGGCCGTAAAAAGATGGGCATTACGATCCGTTAATTTGCACAAATGGTGATACCAGTCCTTTAACTTATCAAAAGTTGATTTTTACAAAACCAAAAACTATACACATTTTATGAGATAAGATGGTGGATACATATATACAAGTGTACATAATATAAGGTGTGACAACCACCCTTACCCTTGTGAATCAAAGCTTTTGCATTACATACTCTCGATGACACTTATTTCTCCATTATTGTGTTAACCTACTTCAAGTGATACACGTTTAGCCAACTACTCCAGGTGATATGTGTTTTGCCGATATATATTAATCATATATTATCACATATAATTCACCAGATACTAAGCCAGTCATGGTCACCACGAATGATTGTTTCCTTTGCAAGTCAGATCCATTTCTCTCTCAATTGTACAACTATCTTGGTCCCGTTTACCATCCATCCTTGTGTCGTTTAAGTTCCTTCATATACTCTCTATCATGTTCTTTCTCAATCCATCTCAGATTTGAGGTGACATTTCATGGTGGTCGTCGCTGCCTGCCGTTATTCTTACCCTTGTCTTCAATTTCGAGCCAACTCGTCAAGCCACAATCAAGCTCGATTTATAAACGAGCTATTTCGAGCTCAAGTTTTTAGCTCAATAACGTGGTTTTTTTGCCAAACCAACTTATATATTTTCGATCTCGAGCCCAAACAAACCTTTAACTTTAACTCGACTCATAAACAACCCTACTTTTAACCATATCTAAGTTTTCCTTTTAGAATGATTTCATAGAAAGCCATCCCTATATCCTTCACCTTTCTATATCTTATTCATTGGACTATGTCTTTATCCTTTATGATTAAACTTGTACATCATGCCATACATATAATGTATCCCAAGTTTTTGATTCAACATCTTTTCTTCACTATAGCCCATTAGTCTAGTTTTTAAAAATAGTATAAACAAGACATTTTAAAACCCAACAAAGTTTAAGAGTTCATTATTTTTTTGAATTTATAAAATCCACATATTACTGAAAAAACTTTGTAAACAAAATAATAATAATCCAATGTTTCACTCTTAGCAACCTGATAACTTCAACTTCAGCCCTCATTTACAAGCCAAACCACCAAGTCAAAATTGCAAAAATGGACGCCACCACCGCCGACCACCACGTCGCCACCCAATCCGCCACCACCGACCACCTCTCTCCTCCACAACCGCTATCAAAAAACGCCCAAAAGAAGCTCTTAAAACAGCAACGATTCGAAGCGAAAAAAGCAGAGAAAAAAGCGGCAAAGAAAGAGGAGAAGAAGCGGCAGGGGGAGAGGAAGCGGAAAGAGTGGGAAGAAAAGCTGTCGAATTTATCAGAAGAAGAGAGGTTGAAGATGATCGAGACGAGAAAAGGGATGAGGAGAGAGAGAATGGAGCAGAGGAATGAGGAGAGAGAGAGTAAAACCCTAAGGCTTTCGGAGGCGAAGAAAAGTGGTCAGAAGGTTGTTCTTGATCTGCAGTTTTCGGAACTTATGGCTCCTAATGAGATTCATAGTCTTGTTAAACAGGTGAGTTGAGTTTGATTGTTTGATTGGTGTTTGTTTTAGGTTAGGGTTTAAGAATGGATTTAGTTGGAACCCTAAGATTGTTAGGATATATTGATATATGCATTAGACCTATGCAGTTAATGCGGTAAAATATCTATATCTGAAATATAGGTTATCTCGGTTTGATATCGGTAATTTTAATATAATGCAGAATTTATATATATAGCAATTTAACACCAATAATTCAGTGATATATCGGTTATATCGGTCAAATATCTGTGATATATCAGTTATATCGGTCAATATCACCGATAATATCGGTACCTATATTTGACACCGATATTTTACTAAGGGACCGATATGACAGATATAACCGATATATCACCGATATTAACTGCATAGCATTAGACTGAATAAGAATTTAGGAGTTAGGTGTTTGAATCAGTGGAGAGCCTCTTGCTTTCATGGTTGTAAGGCTAGAGGGTATGGTGACATCCCATCCTTGGAGGACCATCCGCCACGTAGGCGCCACGTCAGAGTCCTCTCAAGGATGGTCCATCCCCCAAAAGTGGAGGGTATGGGAGGATGGTCCTAGTCATAGTCCTCCCCACCATTTTTATATATATATTTTTTTAATCTTCTACTTATTTTTTAACATTTAAAAAAAATAAAGTAACAAAATATTTTCATTAATATTAATACCACATTACATAAATTTAAAACAAAACATAAACTTAAAAAAAAAACATAGACTTAAATAATATTATGCTTTTTCATGATGTCGGCTTGTAGTTTTTTAAACATAGACTTAACATAAACTTGAAGGGCTTGATTTTGAGAGAATTGAGCGAATTGGTTTGGCGATTGTTGGAATGATGCAAACGCATTTGATGAATATTGCGTGAATTGGTTCGGTTCTAGCGTCGGATAATATCCCGGAACCGAGAAAACATTAGGTTGGGTCGGGTTGTTGGGATTGTTCGGGTTCTTCGGATTGTTCGGGTTGTTGAAGGGTTCCATGATAGAGTATAAGGTTTATAAAAGTGGGAAGAAGATTTATAAAAAATAAGTGAGAGAGATGAAATTTTGGGGTTAAATTTGTGAATGGAGGTGAAAATGGAAAGGAAATATATATATTTGAATTTTTTGACCGTTTGTTTTTTTATGGGAAAAAGGATTTTTTTTTTTAAACGGTAACTTTTTGAAACCGGGGCCCACTTTTGGTTCCGTCGCCAACGTCCAAGAACCGACGGAAAGGACGGGGACCGCGGGGGGGGGGGGGGGATGGTGTAACCGGCGTCGCCGGGTGGGAACGGGGGGGACGGGTGCATACCGTGTAGCCTAACACTTGCCAGGGGCTAGTCTAGCTGTGGGGTACCGACTAGGGATTAATCGAATCAGAATTTTATATGTAATTTTTTAAACTTATACACACACACACAAAATTTTATATATAATTTTTCAGACTTATTAGTAGGGTTGGATTAAAAAGTACATTTTTTCAAATACTTTGATGCTGAGTGCAATTTGACTGCCTTTGACTGATTACCAATTTTAGCGGCCGCTTAGTTGAAATTGCATTGACAGCCCAGCGATTTGCGATTAATCGCTGCCTAGAACCGATTTTTACTACACTGCTTGCTTGGGTAGCAGTGGCCTTTGAGAAAATTAAAATTATCAACTAAAGTAACAAAGTTTTTGTTTTTCTTTTGAATTGTGGTTCTAAAAGGACTCAAGCATTAGGTGGAGCTGTGTTTTACTAGGTTACATGATACAATGTTGGTTTCTTAGAAGAAAATGATCATGTTAAACAATTGGAAAAACTTGAAATTTTATCATAAATGTAGAAAGAACTCTGGTTAATCTATTATGTCCTAAACGTTAATGTAACAGGGGTGGGTGTGTATCCTGAACCCCATCCGTATAATGATTATATCAGCTCTATTATGTTCTAAACATCTGTTACAAATTTTAGGGAAAAATGTGTACTTTAGTTAGATTATAAAATTTGTCCCTAAAATTTGTTCACTTTTCAAAAACCCACACATCCGATTCCCCATATATATTCAAAATCAATTAAATAATACTGTTTTCACTCACAAACACTTAAAAATATGGGATAAGGGATGCATTAGTTTTGCACATAATTTGGGGTATGAGGATGCGGACTCCCATATATGAGTGACAATAAACAAACTCTCACATTATTCCTATAATTTGGGTATGCGGAAGAGGATAGGGACGCCATTGTGAGTGCTCTTATAAGTAGACAAGTGTGAGAACCGTATAATCACTTCACTTGTACATGGAGATGACTAGACTTAGCAGGAGAGAAAAAGAGAGGTGGTTATGTGTTATACAACCGCATAAAATTGGTTCTATATTGAGTATCTCTTCATATATACATATATATAAATAAATATATAACCGGATAAAGTTTAATCATTTCATTATTACACTTAAATTAATAGATACACCAGTTCTCTACTTACAATTGGTTGTATTGAACGATTCTCACTCTTTTTATATGTGTGTGTATGTAGAGGGGCGTTCATTTCAGAACCAATAGACATGCCCTTGTACACCATAAAAATTTTAATCTTGATCAAAGTTTTTTTTTCTTGTACAATTGAACCTCGTCACTTCATCAGTTCATTGAGTTGAAAGAAACTAGTTACTGAAATTTCAATTTAACAAAACCATGTTAGCTTTTCATTTATTAATTTTTTTATACATAGGAGAGGACAAAAGAAGTATAAAAAGACATAAGAATCTTACAGACCCTTTATATCAGTGATGAGTGTTCATACACATTGAAATTACTAATTTGTTTCTGCTATTGGTACCCATTGTCTTTTTCCTCAAAAACTTATTGTGAATACAGATAATGTATTGTTATTCCGTGAATGGAAGAAGTGTGGTCCCGTGTCATCTCTGGTTGACCGGCTACGCGGGGGAAATCGAAAGCCAATTACAAAAGATGCCCGGGTTCGATAAATGGATAATCGACAAGGATACGGGTCCGTATACCAATACTTTTGAAAGTCAAAAGGAGAATTTGGTCTACCTGACAGCCGACTCCGAAAACATGCTCTCTGAACTTGATTTAAACAAAATTTATATTATTGGCGGGCTTGTGGATAGAAACAGGTGGAAAGGGATAACCATGAAGAAGGCCGTAGACCAAGGAATTCAAACCGCAAAACTTCCGATCGGCAACTACCTCAAAATGTCGGGTTCTCAGGTACAAATGTCGCCTTGTGCTTTTTGAAAACCATAGTTGTCAATAGTGGTCGCTATAGCGAATAACGTAGTGTATAGGTCGAAGGTCGCTGTAGGGTATGTAGCCATAAATAGTGGGATTTCAGTTTTTTTAATATAAATAGCGATTAAATAGCTGGATTTTAGGTTTTTGTTTAATATATATGTAAAATAGCGTATATACCAGGGTATTTTGAATACATATAAAATTTGTTTCTATTGTATCGCTATTTATAAACTAGCGCTCGATGTTTATCGTGATTCGCTATGTAGCATATAACGTTATCGCTATTTGTCGCTATTCGCCATTAACAACTATGTTTGAAACCAAGCTTATCGTGTTAAATAATGAGTAATGTTTGTGTATGTGAATATGTAGGTTCTTACGGTGAACCAAGTGATAGAAATACTTCTCAAGTTCTTGGAAACGAAAGACTGGAAGGAGTCGTTTTTTCATGTGATTCCTCAAAGAAAAAGATGTGAAACCGAAGAACAAGTGGCTCAGGAAGAAGAAGGTGAAGAAGGGGATGAGGAATCTGAGCAAGGGTTGAAAAGGCAATGCATTGAAACATAGGTGTAACCAACCTTTCATTTTGACTTTGGTATTTTTAGAATTTTGCATGTCAAAAACATTTTTTAGTTGGATTTATTTTGATTTGGAGTTCGAACGCGAGAGTTGATTCTTGTGCCTCATCTATAGTACGAGATATTCACCATAAATATACCTTAATATCTTGTAACATGCTTGAAACACAAACAACAAAGGTCTCATGTTCAAATCCGGTCTCCACTGGTTTTGTAACCTCCTTGAAGGCCATATGTTGATTTTTACCCGATTTCATTGGTTAGTTGAGTATTGGTGAGTCTGGTGTACGGTACCCTTTGGAGGATTTGGAAGGCGCGAGACGACCGGGTTTTTGAAGGCATCTGAGTCTCTGTCACTCGCGTGATGGAAGCAATCAAAGAAGACACGTTCCTCTGGCTGAAGAACATATCAGGTTACAGCGGGTTGAATTGGGAGAGGTGGCGAGAGTTTAATGTTCGGGATATTATTTTGTAATATCTTTACTTTTTGTTGGGATCTCCAGAACCTTTCTGGGCCCGGTTGTACTATTTAATGAGTTAATAAAATAGCCCCTGTTAAAAAAAAATAGTAGAATGGAATCATTCATTCTTCCTAGATTCCTACCTATGCATTGTTATTTCTGAACAGTGTTGTTTGATATTTAAAGCATTAATTTTGGAGATCATGTTTCAATGGTCATTGCAGGTTAATTTCCTTCGGTCTCTCACTACCTTTTATTTTTGTTTTTTCTTGGTCTTGGTTCGTGGTCGGTTTTGATAAAATTTTGGACTGAAATGATAACTACGGTTTCAAAAAACGACAAATCAAATTGGCTAAACGGATTGTACTTATTTAAACATTTTTAATCATTAATTGATATTTTTAAATGTTAAAAAAATACGAATAATAAAAGCAAACGGTACTGTTAAATCCTAAACACTCCAAATTCATAAAAGTTAAGAAGAAAAGCAGAATACTACCATTACATGGAGAGTGTCAGTTTTTACATGCCTTGCCAAAGTTTGACCCAATGTAATTTGTTGCTCCAAGACCAAGAAAACAAACAAACAAGAAAAAAAAAACAAACAAACCAACCAACACACGGCTCGAAAGTCGAAACCAGTTAATCTTTACACTGAGCATACGGCTCGAAACCAGCAGGCCCAGACGAGCCAGCTGCACTCGACGGGTCCTTGAAGAAACCAGCAATGCTAGCAGGACCAAAGAACCCATTATGATGACCCATGTGAAAACCAGGCACAAACGGACCCATACCAAACGGACCAGGGTCAGCAGTAGCCGCAGCCCTCTTGACAAGCGGCTCACCTCTTATCGACCCACGCTCACCACCATCAAACTCCCTGTAGCGATGAAGATACACAGTCAACGGTTCGATATAGTCATCAAACCCGAGTTTGCTCATAGCCCACAACACATCTTCAGCTGTGATAGTCTTTCTCTGCTCGCGTTGGCAACGATCATTCGCTTCACCAGTCACAAAACTAATGTACTCAGAAACACATTCTTGGATCGTTTCTTTTGCGTCGTCAGAGATCTTCGCGTGAGGTGGCAGGATCTTTCGCATGATCCTGATCACGTTTGCTATCGGCATAAAGCGGTCTTGCTCTCTAACAATGCACTCATTGTCTTCTGTAGATGTGTTGTTGGTTGTGTCTGGTTGCTTCTGCTTCATATCCGGCTGTTGCATCCCTAAGATCAAAAAAATAAAAAAAAATTATAAAACTAATAAGAATATATAACATCATATTAATGACATCATATATACATATATTCATTGTAATAATTAAAAAAAGAAAGTTAAATGGTGAAAACAAAAACAGTGAAGTGTGCAAAAATGACAGATTCGTGGGGACAAAACAAGAGAGTAACATTCTTGCATGCATGCCACTTGTTCTACAATATTTGTCCTCCTTCCACACACATTCAAACACACACTGTCACTAACACATCTCACTCAGATTCAACAACCTAAATCAGATCAAACAGACCACCATTGTTGTATACAATCAATCACACTTAAAACTCCAAGAAATCTTGTTGTTTCAAGTTAAAACTGCTTAGAAATCAACATAAGATACCTTAAAAACAATCAATAATAGCTTAGCCTGAGTCTATGTGTCAGAAGATTGCCTGTAAAAGCAGTTATGAATCCTCAAAACAGTAAAGATTAAAGAATCTTTTAAAATATCACATTTTTTTCTTGATCTTGTTCCAACACTACACATTATAACTATACCATACGTACTTATATGGTATATGTCCAGTGGCAGAACCAGAACTTCTTAGAATAACCAAGACGTCTAGTGTTCAGCGATCAGCAAACCCTCTTGACCCCTTCGTTCACCGATGTGTATATATATGTATCTATATTATATATACACACATATATATATAAAAGAAAAACATAGAAAGAAAACATGATATTGCAGATGAAGAATAAAAAGGCCAATGCAGATACAGAAAGAAGTTAACTAACCCATAAAGTTAAAGAAACATTATATATATATGAATGTGTATGAATATATATGTGTATGTGTACCAGATGTAGGGTGGATGGGGAGCCTGTGGTAGCCATGGAAACCTCCTCCACGTTCCATATGTTTCTCTCTCTAAGGGAGGGAATTGTCTCTCTCTAGAAATTGAAAACAAAGTGAGGAGGGAGATAATATAAGGAGCAGCTGCTGATATGATGGTGGGCCGGTGGGGTGGTGAGGACACGTGGCATGGTGGCTCAGTGAACAAGAACCGGGTATTCGCCGGAGCTACCAAAGTTAGTTAGCATTGAGTGTTTTTGGTTAAGGTGCATTTGACCACCACCCTCTTTGGCTAATGCATGCACTTTAATTACTTTGATTTATGACTTTTGGATCTACATGGTCCATGCCTCCTCCTGTGTCGTTCTATATTTCTTAATCCAATCAATAGTTAGTTGGCAGATTTAATCATAATTTAATGCTTTTTTTATGATTTAATCTTTGTTTTTATTAAGAAAATGTCTTTAGGACCTTGGATGATGCATATATCACAAGAATGTCTAAATTATTTCATAATAGTGAAAACCATTTTAAGAAAAGGTTAATTATACCATTAAAAATTATCACATATTTCGTTGTTTTGCGTAAAATAATCTCTCAACTCGTTTTTTAATATTGCGTATCAAAGATGTCAACGACAACCATTGGTTAGTGGCGCAATTGTTACATGTGCGGAGGCTATATATACAGACGATGTTCTTTTTGAACGGCAAATTAGGATCACTAGGAGACTACTGGAGTATCATCGTGCCACCAGCAGAACCACCCGATCATATCCATCTCTACTATGCTATAATGCCTATACACAAATTCAGGAGGAAACCCAATAAATCTGGGAAAAACCCATTTGAACACAAGACCTAGTGGTCCCAAACCTTTATTCCACCCCCAAGATGCTAGCCTATAATCATGAGCATACAGACGATGTTGTTAGTGTGGGATTTCATGTGTCAACGTTTTTCGCAGAGTGTCGGGTTGTCCATTTTAACTATTTAAGAGGCAACACGACATTTTGAAAAATAATTTTATATCTACATATATCTTAAACATGTTCAAAGACAACTGTATATCAAAATTAAGTTGATGGACATTGGATTTTTTAATGCCAAACAGAATAGCAAGAGACATAAAGAAGTGGGTCAGTTGAAAAACTATAACTTTACCATTACGTTATGGTGTTTTGAGCATTTAATTTCACAAAGTCAAAAGTCTATTAAAACTAAAGTATTGCCATTAGATTTCAAATTGAACAACATTTCTTCTACTTCTATGACAACGATACAACAAATAAGTTCATCAAGTCTACACTTGGACAAAATTTGATACAATCATAAGAACATAATCGCAAACCCGTCTCAATATTTGAATTCTAGTGCAAGACCTTGATCCTTTGATCCTCATCAAGAGAGTTTGATGATATAACCTTCATGCTTTGATCCTCATCAAGAGAGTCCGATGAAATAACCTTCATGCTTTGACCCTCATCATGAGAGTTTGATGAAACAACCTTAATGCTTTGATCCTCATCATGAGAATTTGACGAAACAACCTTGATGCTGTGATCTTCATCATGCGAAGTTGACGAGATAAAGCCGGTTTTATGCAACATTTCCAACTCACTGAAATACGCACACGATTTACTGTCCTTCCCCTTCTCCATCGTTCTTCTGTAATACTTGTTGATGTTTTCCCATTTCTCTTTGCACTTTTTCGGGGTCCGGTTATAACCCATACTGGATAAACCAGCAGCAACTTCGTCCCAAATAGACGCTTTCGGTATCTTCCCGTTAAACTTCTGATTCAGAGCAACTCTAACTGTTATAAGCGCTTGCACTTCAGATTTCGGCCATCTTTTGGTATTCGGGTCCGTCTCATATTCGTCAACGTTATGCATTTCTATATCATCATACGTTAACTTTTCTTGACTTTGATGATTCTGATTCTCAACTTGTATGTCGAGAGAATCTGGGATTTGGATCTCCTGGCCCAATGTGTTTTTGATGAAAGAAATGAGAGCGAGGCTTTGCGATATGTGTTGTTTTCTAGCATGCTCGTCCCTCTTTGCTCTAGCGATCTCTTGTTTCTTCCATGCTTGTTCGCGCATGATGCTTTCTTTTTCTTTCTGTTCCAACATCTCGATCAACTGTTTGTGCATTTCTTCCTGTTTTTGGATTACTGTTCTCATCATGCTTTCGACAAACAACTCCATCTTCCTCCTTGATTTTCTCTTCCTCTTTTTCTTGTTTACGGGCTCCTCGATTGGTTCTTGCAATTTGCCGGTTTCCCCAGATGAAGAAGGGCTGAAAAGAAAGAAAAAACGAATTAGTTAATTGGTTTAGTCCAGCCATCTTTTTTTCTTAATTTTAAGCAGTTAATGCGGTAAAAAAATCGGATATCGGTCAAGGACCGATATTTGAGATATAGGTTATCGTGGTGGGATATCGGTAATTTTAATATCATGTATAATTTATATATATATATATATATAGCAATTTAACGCTAACAATTCAGTGTACTCTCCTACCATTAACAAATTAACTTTTTGCAACTTGCAAAACACTAACAATTGTAGCAAGTAGAAACTGATTAAGACTTAAAACACTAACAATTAACAATTAAGACTTAAAACACTAATAACAACAATAAGAAGAAAGACGAATGGTAGAACTAAGACGAAAGACGAATGGTAGAACTAAGAAGAAAGACACTGATATTGGGAAAATCATTGATATATCGGTCAAATATTGGTCAATATCACCGATAATAACGGTACCGATATTTGACACCGATATTTTACATGGGGAGCGATAACCGATATTAACCACATACCCCGTCAATACCTACTAACTAAATGGGATCAGGTAAAACGCAGCTCACGCTGGCATGTGGCCTTCAAGAGGGTTAAAGGCAGAAAAACAAGCTAAAGTTGGATTCGAACTTCAGAGCTCTGCTAGAGTGACCCCTTGAAGGTTTTCCAACCATCTATCTTTTTGTCGACATAGGTCAAATCTAAGATCCCGATTCTCTAAACGAACAACTTGGTGCTCATTGCTCAATTTGTGACCGACATCTATCATCTATGTAACAATCAATAGCTGACTTCTAAACATCATTTTCAAGAACAAAAACTTGCAATTTACTGTTTCTGTTTGTGAAACATATGATCAGAAAACTGTAAAAAAATCTTGTCAATAACAGCCATCAAAATATAGTAATCTGACATATTCTTCAAGACACAACTTTCATGAAGATAGCAGAATCAAATGTCAAGATTGGTGTAACTACATCTAGTAAAAAGTCATTATCTAGAAAAGATACAAGTACCCACTACACACCTACATACATACCAAAAATGTACACCTAATGCCCTCTTTTCCACATTGATTTCATCACTTTAACCTAAAAATAGAATAAAGAAATCCATACCCCTAACTACATAAACTAAAATTAATAAATAAAAATCAAATCCAGTTCCAAAACATCTCAACAAATATGAATCAAATTTTCAACTGATCTAACTTTTAAAATACTCAATAAATCACATGACATGTTAATTAAATTCATCCATTCAGGCCAATGGTGGTAAAGTAAAAAGGAAACAAATAAACAATTCCAAATATATATGCCCTGAAAGCACAAATAAATAAAGCAATTTCAAATATGTATATAACCTAAAAGCACAAATAAATAAAACAATTTCAAATATATATATATATAACCTAAAAAGCACAAATTTCAAATACAGGGTTGGGATCTGGTACAAATAAAATTAACCTACCAAACAGACAAATAACTACAGTAATTATTATTACTCTACAGTTTTAAACCTGAGTAATTACACCACAAAAAATAACGTACAGTAATAATAATTACTCAGTTCAAAACAGTAAAGTCAGCGGCGGATCTAGAAACGGATCGTAGCCGTAACGTTTTATAAATAAGCCGTAACGAAATCGAAAAAACGTCAAATTTTTCCGAAATTTACACTAATTTTTCCAAATTTTTCCGCGCCAAGCCGTCCCCTGGTATAAGCTACATCCGCCACTGAGTAAAGTAATAATATTTACCCTAATGTTAAGTGTTAACATAAAGTTATTTGTACGCTTAGCTTAGCACAATTAAAAAAACAAATTCAAGTATACTAAAACATAAATAATAATAATAATAATAATAATAATAATAATAATAATAATAATAATAATAATAATAAAACATAAATATTTAAAAAAAAAAAAAACTACCTTAACACAGCCTCAATTTGACCATCATTCACCGGTAACCCTAAGTCCTCACAATTTATGGGAACAGCAAGACCACCACCTTCCGGCTGCCAGCTCAGCGTCTTAACATCAACGGGATCAGCTAACGTGCACCGGTCGGAGAAGCTGCGGACGTGGCACCTAATCGGCCGGAGCTTTTGCGGCGGCGGCTGCAGGGGCGGAAAATGGTCGTGGTCGGGTGAGATTTTGTGGTGATCGGAGAAGGTGTCGGTGGTGGGAAGAGTGAAAGGAGAGAAGTGGGTGTCGGAGAAGAGAACGACGTCGTTTGGGAGGCCGTGGTCGCCGGTGAAGACTTCCATTTTGGTCCGGTTGCGGTGAAAAGGTAAAGCGGCTATGGAGTGGATTGGTGAGTGGTGACTTTTTGTGTGGGTAAAATTTGTGGTTAAATTTTGTGTGGGATTGGCAAGATTGGTACCTATGGTTTTGTTGAATGTACATAAATAGACCCTCGTTTATTGATAGAGAAATGAGTGTAAAGGAATGGTGATTTGGTTATTTGTTGTTACTTGTTACACTAAAGTGGAAGAATTGTTGTTTTAGCTAAAAATCATAATGAATCATAATCATAACCGGTTGATTATGACGGTTATGGTTAATCACTTTTGATGGTTATAATGATTGGTTATGGGTTAATTAATCGTAAATTTATGACTAGCTAAACATAACTCAAAATTTTTTTGAACCTGTAATAAGTTGTTATTACACTTTTATATATAATAATGTATTACATAGTATTAAAAAAATACTATAATCTATAATATTAATATCGAAGATTCAAACAAAGAAATATAATATAAACAATAAATTCAAACAAATTCAACCAAAATCATATAATATAACTCACAAATTCTAACAAACGTTTAACCAAAAGCATCAAATATTAAAAAATGGTGAAAAGTGCAAAATCCAACAACGATTTTACTACATCTTGATTCGGTTTAGTTATGGCGGGTATCGAAACTTTGTTAACCATAACCAACCCACTACATTCGGTTTTCAAAAAAATAATTAACCAACCCACCGGTTTTTATTTGGTTTCGGTTCGATTATGAGTCGGTTAATTTGGTTTTTTGCACACCCCTAGTTAGAAATCAAGATACTGAATATAGTTTAGATTAAGGTTAATTCGGAGAAACTAAACAAGGAGAGCAAAATGTGGAGGTAACTCGATTTAGGTTGATCTAGCAAAAAGTTATATTTCTTTATAGAGAAAAGTGTCTGGATAGTCTCTGTGGTTTGCTTAGATTTCACCTATAGTCCCTACATTTCTAAAATTACAGCTATAGTCCCCAACTTTTGCACATTCGTTCTCGGATAGTCCCTGACATGGATAGGGGTTAGTTTTTGGTGTTAAGTGGGTGTGAAATGACCTAAATACCCTTACTATTAAAAAACTAATAAAGAAAACTTAAAAAAACAAGTGGGCCCCACCATCTACCCACCCCCTTTTCTCCCACTTTCTCTCTGATCTCAAACGCCACCGCCGCCACTCACTCTCTCTCTCTGATATTCTCTTCAACAACCATATCCTCTTCAAATAACAATCGAACCACCATAAAAAACCGATGACCGACAACCTGCAACAATCAATCGAACCACCAACAACCTGCACCATTGGCTCCAATTCACCCCTTATAACCACCACTAACCACCATAACAATAACCACCTGCACCACCGGAAAAACACCACGAACGACCGGGAACCTGCAACAATCGAACAACCACTCAATTAGGGGATGTTTCTTACCGATGATGGTCTGATAGCAGTGCACACGTGACTTTGTTTGTGTCACTTGAAAGCAGGAGGAAAGGAAGGTGTTGAATTGGGGCAATACGTGTATACGCCACTTTGCCGATTTTCTCATTGATTTCGAAGGGTCCGACATAACGCGGATTAAGCTTGCCGCGTTTGCCGAAATGAACCACACCTTTCCAAGGTGAAACTTTTAGCAAAACTCGATCTCCAACTTGGAATTCCAGGGGTTTCCTACGCTTATCAGCGTAGCTTTTCGAAGGTCACGAGCTGCCGCCATTCGTTGTCTGATTTGGGTAATCTTTTTCGTGTTGTCGAGTACAAGTTCCGGGCCAGTGATTTGGCTGTTGCCAACTTCAGCCCAACATAGAGGTGATTGGCATTTCCGTCTGTACAAAGCCTCGAACGGAGCAGCCTTAATGCTGGTATGGTAACTATTGTTGTAGGAAAATTCCACCAAAAGCAGATGTCTTTCCCAGCCATTACCAAAGTCAATAACACACGCCTGCAGCATGTCTTCAAGGGTTTGGATAGTACGTTCCGTTTGACCATCCGTCCGCGGGTGATAGGCAGTGCTCATGTCTAGACGTGAGCCAAAGGATTTATGCGTTGCTTGCCACAGTTCAGATGCAAAACGCGGGTCACGAGCAGAGATGATGGAAGTTGGCACTCCGTGCCTAGCGACTACTTCCTTCAAATAGATATCAGCGCGTGTGAACTTATCAGTTTCCTTGATTGCTAGAAAGTGTGCAGATTTGGTCAGTCGATCTACAATGACCCAAATGGTGCCGTTCCCTCGCTGAGATCTAGGTAAACCAGTGACAAAATCCATGGAAATTTGCTCCCATTTCCATGTTGGTATCTCAGGTTGCTGCAGTAACCCTGGTGGCTTTTGATATTCGATTTTGACCCTGGTGCAGGTCAAGCATTTACTAACATACTTTGCAATGCTAGCTTTCATACTAGGTCACCAGTATAAGGTTTTGAGATCATGATACATCTTGTCAAAACCAGGATGTAACGAGTAACGAGATTTGTGTGCTTCGTCCATCACAAGCTCTCGTAGGTTTCCATGAGATGGAACCCGTATACGCTCCATGAAATAGTAAGTACCGTCTTCCTTGAGTTCAAGTCGCTTTTCCATGCCCCGCATGGATTCATCGAGAAGGTTTTCTTCCTTCAGTGCTTCAACCTGAGCGTTTCGGATTTCAGTAGGAAGATTAGAGTGAATCGTAAGCTGTAACGCACGTACACACTTAGGTTTGGTTTCCTTTCGACTGAGGGCATCATCCACAACATTGGCCTTGCCTGGATGATACTTGATCGCGCACTCATAGTCGTTGAGGAGTTCAACCCACCGTCGTTGTCGCATGTTCAACTCTTTTTTATCAAAGATATGCTGGAGACTCTTGTGATCAGTGTAAATGGTGCACTTGGTACCGTACAAGTAATGTCTCCATATCTTGATTGCAAAAACTACGGCTCCCAGTTCCAAATCGTGGGTGGTGTAGTTCTTTTCGTGAACTCTGAGTTGACGCGATGCATAAGCAATGGCTTTCTCACATTGCATTAACACACAACCGAGTCCCTGGATGGACATGTCACAATAGACAACAAAGTCGCCTGTGCCTTCTGGTAACAAAAGAATGGGTGCACTACAGAGTTTTACTTTCAACTGTTGAAACACAGATTCTTGAGCATCACCCCATCGGTAGGTAACACCCTTTTGAGTTAAGGTAGTGAGAGATTGTGCAATCTTCGAGAAGTCTTGAATAAACCTTCGGTAGTATCCTGCCAATCCCAAAAATTGACGGATTTCAGTTGGAGTACGGGGTGCTGGCCAATTCTTGATGGAGTCAAAATTCGCATTTCGAGAACTTAGCATAGAGTTGCTCGCTTTGAAGGAACTCTAGAATGATGCGTAGGTGTTGTTCATCTTCCTCCTGACTCTTAGAGTAAATCAGGATGTCATCGATGAAGACTATGATGAACTTGTCAAGATAAGGTTTGCACACTCGGTTCATGAGGTCCATGAAAACCGCAGATGCGTTGGTTAATCTGAATGGCATAACAAGAAACTCGTAGTGACCGTAACGAGTTTAGAATGCTGTTTTGGAAATGTCTTCATCTCGGACTCTCAGCTGATGATAGCCCGCTCGCAGGTCAATCTTAGAATAGAAGCTCGACCCTTGTAACTGGTCGAACAGATCATCGATGTGTGGAAGTGGATAGCGATTCTTCATGGTAACCTTGTTGAGTTCACGGTAGTCTATGTACATACAGAAGGTACCGTCTTTCTTCTTAACAAACAAAACAAGGGCTCCCCAAGGTGACGAGCTAGGACGAATAAAACCCTTGTTCAGTAGCTCCTGCAGTTGTGTGGACAATTCTTCCAATTCAGATGGGACTAGGCGGTATGGTGCACGAGCTATAGGTGCCGCTCCAAGAGTTAGCTCGATTTGAATTTCGACTTGCCGACGCGGTGGGATACCAGGTAACTCCTTAGGGAAAACCTCAGGGAAGTCACGAACAACAGAAATATCTTCAATCTTCTTTTCTTTAACTTGAGTGTCGGTGACGAGGGCTAGAATGGCAGTATGGCCCTTTCGCAAACACTTTTGCGCCTTTAAGAACGAGATGATGCCTACGACAGCACCACTATTGCCACCATGAATCGTAAGGGGTTCACCACTAGGACGAGGAATGTGGACAATCTTCTCTTTACAGAGTATTTCCGCTTGATGCTGGGACAACCAATCCATCCCAATAACGACGTCAAAATTACCAAGAACGATAGGGATGAGATCGCTAGCGAAAGTCTGACCAGAAAGCATGAGTTTACAATCCTTGACAATGTATATGGACTCTAGGCTTTTACCATCCGCTAATTCGACAACATGTTTGGGGTTCAGAGGAGTTGGGGTAGGTTTAAGCAGTTGACTAACTCTTAAGGACACATAACTAGTGTCAGCTCCCAAATCAAACAAAACAGAAACAAAGTGGTCATCTAGAAGAAACTTTCCCATCACGACATTAGGATCGTTCCTTGCCTCTCCCTGTCCAATCACGAAAACTCGCCTATTAGTACCATTGTTGTCATTGTTGTTCCTGTTGTTATTCCCATTGCCTTGGTTGTTGTTGTTATTATTGCGGTTCTGGTTCAACTGAGGGCAATTTCTCTTAAAGTGCCCTTCGGCTCCACATTGGTAACACCCCATGTTGTTACCCTATTGTTGCTGCTGCTGGTTTTGTGGGGCTGGTTGTTGCTGCTGATTTTGTCTCGCAGGATACATACTCCTACAATATTTTGCCGCATGCCCTGGCTTGTTACATCACTGACATCGGTTCTTATCACACTGCCCAGTGTGGTGCAAGTTACAACGATTGCACTTTGGGTGGTTTCCCCTGTACCCACCCTGGTTTTGATTTGTTGCAGTCTGTTGGTTGGGGCTCTTGTTGTCATTGATCTTCCTTTGATGTGGCTGTGGCTGCGAGGAGCTAGAACCCTTTCCTGAGTTTCCATCCCACTTACGCTTGTTGTAGCTTGGAGCTTCATTAGTAACACTAATCCGCTTGGGTAGCTTGTTCTGTTCAACTGCCTGATCAGTAAGTCGGTGTGCCAGTCATATAACTCGCTGAATAGTGGGGAGATTTGCTGCAGTAACCATGCTCTGTATCTCTGGTACTAAACCTTTGATGTAGAGCTCGATGCGCTTATAAGCGGGATCAACCATGTTGGGACACAAAGCAGCCAAATCATTAGATCTCTTCGTGTAGGCTTCTATCTCAGACCCTACCATCTTCAGGTTATAAAACTCCACCTCAAGCTTGTGAATATCATCTCTATGACAATACTCTTCTTTTATCAGATCCTTGAACTCATTCCAAGGAGTGGCATTAGCAGCCGCCAATCCTAACATCTGTACCTGTGCGTTCCACCAGGAGAGCGCACTTCCCTCGAGTGTTCCAGTTGCAAACTTCACCCTATTGGCAACAGGGCATTCACACATCTCGAAAACTGACTCTATCTTCTCAAACCAATGAAGAAGACCCACGACTCCCTCGGTACCACTGAAATAGCTAGGCCTACAGTCCATGAAGGTCTTGAAGGTGCATGCTCGAGGTTGAGCAGGTTGACATGTCATGTAGAGAGAAAGGATTAGGGTTAAGAATAACAGAATGACACGAGAGTAGGATCTAGACTTCCTAGGATAGTTCAGAATGGTAGGCTTTACCTCCCGGTTGGGCTGCTAGAGCTTCAGAAACCCTTGCATTGATCAAGGCCGTCAACTGGGCCTGAGTCATGTTGATACCACCACCACGTCCTCCGCCGAGTCCGTTCACAATCTTCACATTCACAAAACACCAAAGTGAGAACGATGACACAGGAGTGTGGAAAATAACAGAAGAGGGTTTTGACAACAACACATAAAGTTCCAAGTAGACTCTAAGAACTAAGCATACTACATGTAGCACGTCAATTAAATATCAAACAGGCATATGCGTGATTATACCATCTAAAGTGTCAAGCCTTGCACGAGGAGCGAAGTGTCATTGTGGATCGTTGAGTACCGAGCAGGTTATAGTCTGGTTTTTCTCAAAAAGATTTTCCCTTTTTTAAAATCGAGTTCACTATAACCAATGGTTCTGATACCAATCTGTCACACCCTCAAAATCCACATGCGGAGTATTACCGTGAGGCGTGTGACTGACCAGGATCATGCCACCAATCATATGAACAATATAAGAAAGTAAATAAAACCAAACACAATCAACATGATTAGTGTCCAACAGTTCAAACAAAGTCTAAATTAACAGTGGAAGCATTAAGTTCAAAACCAAAGTAAAAGTTTAAAATTTATAAAGTTTGTCATGAACCCTTCAACGGTTCATTCCCCACAACGACCACTCCTCCCTGCAAGCTCCAGCAAATAACCTAACGACCTGCAAAGCATGTAGTAACATATCAACAAAAATGTTGGCGAGTTCACAGTTGTTTAGTGTTGTTCCAAAAACATAAGTTCGTTAAATTACTATGTTCTTATAAAAACATGTCATGGGGAGCTACCCCACCTTTTTAAGCTACTAAACCCATTACCATACTGACTACTACTGTGGTTATGTTTAGTGCCCCGCGTCAATATCTATCGTCATTGACTAGTGCCCAAGTATATTAGTCCACGTCCGTCCTCTGCGGTACGGTGTGAGGCTTGTTAGACCTAATAGCGCTATTCAACTAATAACCCGTTCGCCATTGGCCCGACGACTAATCGGTATAAAATGTGTAGGGACTTTCAGATAGAGTTTCCATCTAGTACGCTTAAGACATGTGATATAATAGTAAATTAACTTGTTGTCCAACCCAAGGGGGACAAGGTTTCCCGTATCTAACACGTATCATGCAATCACGTTGACAACTTACATATGTATCCCACATATATATTTTCGTTCAAACGGTATATGTATGTAAATATATAGATGGTCGTAGCATACAACAACTTAAACGACATTTAATGTTGGCATTAAACATGTTCGATCATTCTCATATAACACAACTAACAATCAGATGCACACATTGCGACTTAATACGTTTCAGTTTTAATCCACAAAACTGGGCTTTTTCGGGTAATTTTATATAAATAGCTACAGGTCACGATAAATTCCCAAAAAAAATATATGACATGTGAAAAGGTCTCGGCGTGTTTCTGTAAAATTATCAAAGTCTAATAGTTTATAGATTTTTCGTAAAAATTCGAGCAATGGACAGTGGTCTGAATTGTTACGATTCCTACCCTTGCCCACCGTTTATTTTATTTAAAAATCACCGAGTCTCCAATGAGGTGATTCTAGTTGGAGAGCTTCAGTTTACTCGCATATTTTCTACAGTTTAAATTTCGTAACATATGTCCCATTATACCCTTAGATATGACAGAAATCGTGAAATGCAAATTCTGCAGAAAATGGACGGCCCAGCGCACTGTAACGAAGAATTCCATTTAAAATAGTAACCGACGTCAAAAAATTATGATTCCAGCATCGTTTGAATCGTATTTAAAAACTCTACTTTGTGGACTCAAGAAAACTCAGTTTTCGATATGTTATGACCCGGTTACAGCCAATAGAAATTGGCTGCAAATTTCAGACAGGATCTGTTTTCAGCTTTTAACATTTTAATGCGAGTTGTATTGATTCTGTTAACATATTTAGCGAACAATAACAGCACGTACACATATGTTAACATCAAAACTCAGATTATTTATCAACTACTTTATCAAGAAACACATGATATCATCGAAACCCTAGTTCATACATAATATCTAAACATACTTCATCCACAACCCTAAACATCATACTTCATTTCTAATGAACCCTATGTCACAAGTTATCATCATATCATCAATAATTCAGAAAAAACACAGCCACATATACTCAATAATCCAGAAAAACGCAGCCATGTATACTCATACAATTACCAAGAACACTAACCTTGATTCAAGAGGATGAGAGAGCTAGAGAACTAGAGAGAGGGGGCGATCGAGGGGGGGGTCTTGATCCTCTGCTGTCGCACCAAGGGGAAGAACGAAGATTAGGGTTTGCTATTTTTTTAAACTAACAAACTCACACATGCACATAATAAAACATCTAAGGATCTTGGGCTTTTGTTTGGGTTTGGGCCGAAAACACAAGGGGGGCGGCCTGGGCTTGGGATAATCAAATGTCTTGGGCCCAAGGTTGTCGGGTTTGGGGCTTGGGGCTTGGTCACGAGAGTTTCGAGTCGGGTTACGGAACCTAGTTAAGTCATTCGCAATTAACTTAACGTATTCATATTAATCAAGGTTTCTTTTTAATAAATAAATTAATCTAAATTATTCGTGTGACTCGAGAAGTAAAACGTGACAAAACCGAATTTATAATGGTGAATAATAAACGGTGCTAACCTTGAAATTCCGGGTTGTCACAAAACATAACACTACAAACCTACCTATGTAACAGATTAAACCAAACAGGGGAATACATCATAATATTCATGTCGTCGTGTTCATTTAGAAATAATCCTTACTACTAATTTCCAGCACATTTGACAAATTTATAAGAACATAAGAAAACAATATTCAGGATGAGTGAATGAAAACATGACTCGTATTTCAAAAATAAAAACACACCTTAAACCTACTTAATAATATCAATGTATAAACCTAACTTGATGATTAATGACCGCAAACCATTAATCTACAGAATATAACGGAGATTAGGTTACAGATCTTGGCGGATAAACAACATAAATGAATCAAAATGAAAAAATTAAAACAGATGAAGGAAAATACACAAAAAAACTTCCAATTAAATTACCGATTCGAACCCTAACTATATTGAAGAGAACCATGGATGATGGATGAATGATTTCTGAAATGTGATGAAAAACAACTTCAGTTTAAATTAACATATCAGATACATAACCAAAGATAAAAATACCAACCTTGAATCGATTTACACATTCATGAATCAATTTACTAAAGATAAGAAGGATCATCTACAGAGGAATTCTTCGTTTTTGCGATGACGGTGTCAAAAAATGAGTGATTAGAACATTTAGGGTTTCTTTACATCATTATATACCACGGGTCAAAACACCGAGTATGGATACCACACGTGGGATCCGTAAAAAAAATAAGTGGTTTCCCAAATTTTCTCGCCAAAAACAACAAATGGTTGCACCAGAAGATGTCATGTGTCCCAAACCTTATTTGTTTATATAATACGTAGATAGTTCTTTAAATTATATTTAATAATAGGGTTGTTGGATTTTATCACTCCTAACTATTGGGTATTGGCCGCTGTCACTCCCAACTATCACTTTGACTTCCACCACTCTCAACTTAACACTTTGTGTGTTGTGTCTCTCCAATCATAACTGGATTTTGGTTCCCCTTTTGTCTTTTAGGAGCAAATTCACCTGCATTCATTACTCATTAGTAATTCACAAAGTGTTAGCCTAATATCACCAATAACACAAGTCAAACACTAAGAAATGTTCACATGTGGAGTGACACAACACACAAAGTGTTAAGTTGAGAGTGGTTGGAGTCAAAGTGATAGGTAAGAGTGGCAACAGCCAATATCCAAAAGTTGGGAGTGATAAAATCCAATAACCCTAAATATTATTTTAGTGTTTGTAAAGTTATAGTTCTTTAAATTATATTTAATTATTATTACTAATAAAATTAAAACTAACCTTAGATGAGCATATATTTTTAGATAGTATTGTAGTTTTTACAACCTCAATAACCATTCTCTTCAACACAAGTAATAAAACAATAATTATATTTTACACAAATAACCCCTTTTATTAAATTAAAGAAGTACATAAGTGGTTCCTGAAGTTATAAACATTGTTTTTGTTATTTTATAGAAACCTAACAAAAAAAACAAACATTTGTTAGTCCTAATACTCTAGGTTCTTACAAAATTAAAAGTTGGTACCCAGAGTATAACTTTAAATTATTAGTGTATAATCTTGTTACTTCTTATAAACCATATGGACTAACGGTATAATTAACTCTATCTTTTATTTTTGATTTAACAAAATTACATGTTCACCACCCTTATGTTAAAGATTTTTTTGTATTATTATTATAACCCTAAACTATTATAAAATGTGTTTGTTCCTTTTGTTTTTTTTTAGTTTAGGATTGTACCTGTGTTTTAATTATTACTATATATTATTATTACTTTACTATATATTAATAAACGAATTGAAATAAATAGTGATTTTAATATTATAATAATATATAGTTTTTTAATACTTTTATTATTTTAATATTATAATAATAGTTATTTTCTTTACGTTTTAACTTTAATCTTTTTTTAATATCAGGGGTTGGGATAAGCTTGGTGTCAACCGGTATCGAACCAGTACTGGTATCGAAAATACCGGTACAGTCCTGTTCGGTATCAGTACATGAAGGTAAAAACCGACACTAATACAGAAAACGCCAAAAGTTGGTGCCGAATTGATATTGGAAATCTTTTGGTTCGGAAAATTCAGTGCTGCTACCCGGTACCATTTGCTCATCCCTGATCATGGTTACCGTACGAACAACGGTATCGTACAACTTTTTTTTGTTGATTTTCTTCAACTTTTAATTTTTTTCTTTTTTTAGTTTCAGGGGTAAGGATGAGCTCGGTGCCAACCGATACAGAATCGGTACTGATACCGAAAATACCGGGTTACGGTACCGGTATATGAAGGTAAAAATGGCAGTGAACCGGTACCAGGAATGCCAAAAGTCGGTACCGAATTGGTACTTAAGATTTTTCGGTTCGGCAAATTTGGTACCGGCACCCAGAACAATTTGCTCATCTCTGACCACGGGTTTCATACGAACAACATCGTTACCATACAAATTTTTTTTGTGATTTTCTTTCGGTTATCTTTTAGTGTTTTTTCCTACATTTTCATTTTATTATTGTCAGCAGTTTGTTCGCAACACGCTCGTAGTGATTTCAAAACACATGTAAACACAAACTAAATAACAAAAGAAATTCGTCGCAACGCGGCGATCTTATTTAAACCTAGTTGATCTTAAAAATGGATATTTGGAACCTCCAACCAAGGTAACAAGGCCAAATACAAACATGATATGGCTTCATGTCTATTTTAATTCAACCCTTCAATTATTATTTTTCTGCATATTTGGTCCTTCCTGTCCACGTTACTTTTACTTTGAAGTTAACAATCATTAAATGAAAACAATTTGATTGAATAGAAAAGTTTGTTCAAAGGTTTGTTTAATTGAAAAAAAAGACATTATACTTTTATATTAACTAGGTGATGCCATGCCCGTGTTGCGGGACGACAGCCGAATAATTCTCAACCAATTAAAAAAACAGTACTATAGTTTTGCAAGAAATAAAAAGTAAAAAGAGTGTTAGGCAGCTCTTTGACACGATTTTTAGTTGGGGGCAAAGTCATATTTTTATTTTTACTTTGGGGAAAAATCAATTTTTTTTTCCCGAGGGTAAAATCCTAATTTTTAGTTAGGGGAAAACCATATTTTTATTTTGCACTGGGGGCAAAAACGTAATTTTGAATTGAGGGTGATATCGTAATTTTGAACCGAGGGGAAATTCGTAAATTTTAGCTGGGGGCAAAAGCATAAATTTATTTTGAACTGTGGGCAAATACGTAATTTTAAACTGTGGGCAAAACCGTAATTTTAAAGTAGGTATAAAATAATAAACCGGTGTAAAATCGTAATTTTGAGCCGGGGGCAAAGACAAAAATTTATTTTGAACTTGGGCGAAAACGTAATTTTGGCTGAGGGTAAAAGCGTAATTTTTTTACCGAGAGCAAAATCATTTTTTTTAGCTCGGGGCAAAAAGGTAAACGTATTTTGAAGTTGAGGCAAAACCGTATTTTTTAACTGGGGGCAAAAATATAATTTTAAAGTGGATATAAAATAATAAACTGGTTGGTCCAATGGGTATTGCTCGCTGCCCATTGGAACCAATAGCAGAGAAACACTATTCCAGGGCAAAAACGTAATTTTAAAGTGTGTATAAAATAATAAACTGGTTGGTCCAATGAGGGATGGGCGGCCGCCCATTTGAACCAATGGCAGAGTGATACTATTCCCTGCCATGTGGTTTCATTGCTTCTACTGTTCAGGTGCTTCTACTGTTTCTTTCCTTCAATTATTAGGATAATATATGTAACACCCCGTGTTTCGAAAGTCAAAGTCAAAGTCAAAGTCAAGATTGAAGTCAAAGGAAGACAAGATTGCTAATTGCGATCTGTCACTCCTTGCTCAACTCCTGTTTTGACTTCTTTGACTCGTAGATAGTCTATTTACGTTATCGCGTTAGTTGTATTATGTGGAGTACTTGTTAATAATCGAGGTTTAATCGCTATTAATCCCATGTTTAATCGATTTATCGCTTATCGCTATCGCATTCGCAACTTGAATTATGTGTGCTGGATATGATTTTACGTGTGTGTGCTATTTATGTGTTACCTGTGCATGTTATGTTTATGTTGAGGTGTTAATCGCAATGGCAAATCTATCGCGTCGCAATCGAATCGAAACGCTAAACGCATGTGAATTATAGTGATTGTATATTAGATATAGTAGTTGGGATTAAAAGTAATTTAATGGGTAAATCTATCGTATCGCTCGCTCGAATCGCATCGCAAAGCTCTACACTCGAAACGAAAAAGCAAAAAACTCGTCGCGCCGGACACTCCAATCGAGTGGCTAACCGATCGAGTGGCCAACCGATCTGGCTGCCACCCGATCGACCAGCCACTTTCCCCCACTTTCCTTTTATGGAAACCCTATAAATACCCTCATATGTCACATCACTTGATGTTAACAGTTCTCACTCGACCAGCTCGCTCCAGCCTTCATTTCTCTCGATTTCTTCTGATTCTTGTAAGTTTTCAACTTAAATCCTGTACTTTCTTGATCTACACGCACTCCTACACCTTTCTATCTTTTAAATCTTAACTTTTAACCGTGAAATCACCTGATTTGAGGTGTTTTAGGATGATGTCATCATGGAGTTCTTATGAACTTCAATGTTTGGCTTTATTCCACCAAGAACAACTCAGATCTGAAGGATTTCCACAACATTCATCAATGATTTCACTTAGATCTACACGAATTCATGGATAAAAGGATTGAGAGAAGGTTTTCCAGCTTTCTTTCAACTCTTTTACACTCAATGCACTCAAACCCGATGGAATCGGATCTTGTCCTGGTCTTCTACCCATTCTTAGTGATGTATTAGTTCCAGATCTGAAATCCATCCAAGAGGTATTGACTTCAGGTTTGAACATGAACTACCGACTCGAACCGTGAACCGATCGGACTAGGGTGATTCCTGTTCGGTCGGGTCACTTGGGCCGAGATAGGTTTCCGTTGTTCAAACATGTTATAAAAAAGTCTCGTTCAAACACTACAAAACTTCAAACGAATCAAGTGACAAGACGAACGGATCGTCGGGACGGATTGCCATCGGCCATCCGATCGGGTTGCACTTGGGTTCCATACTTAAATTATTTTTCAAACTATTCAAGGAATTGAACGTTGAAACGGATTACCACCCGATCGGATTGCCATCCGATCGAGTGACCGTCCGATCGTGTGACGTTTGGGACTTGGATACTTAAACACTTTTCAACATGATTCAATATGTACGGATTGCCACCCGATCGGATAGCCATCCGATAGAGCGACCGTCCTGCTGTGAACTTGTTCTCACTCTGAGAAGTCTCGCCAATCGGATTGCTGCCCGATCGAACGGTCGTTCGATCGACCGACCTGAAAGGTAGATATACTTCTCTATTTTCAAAATGCTACAACGAAAACTTCAAAAGGCAAACCGTCATACACAAACACAAACACATCCTCACCAAACGAGGTGACAATCCAATCGAATGGCCACCCGATCGGGTGACCATCCGAACGGATTGCCACCCGATCGACCGGCCATCCGATCGGATTGCCATCCGATCGGATTACCGTCCGATCCATGGTACACTTCTATCGTTTTACGCGCCGCTTATCGTTTATGCTATCGTTCTGATCAGGCTAATTCCGCTCTAGCGCTCCCTTCAATCCATCATCGCTGTGAGTATACTCGAACCCTTTTTGCTTTATGCACTTTTGGGTGTTACATACGTTATCTATTCTAAATCACATCGAACACACTACGCAATACTTTAAACGCTAACCACTACTGCATGTTATACGTGACTTAATGAATGATTGTTTGTTATGTTTACACATGGATTGCTGTCTACCTGCCTTAGCAACGATAGTACTATAGTTTGGACTCAGCACCTGTTCACTCAGGGGTTGTTAAGGACAATTAATTACATGGCTCACAGTGGTGAGTGTGTATTACGAACTGCCTTGCGCAGTCAACCCGCAGTCATTGGTATTGATAGGATCATGTCGATAACTTATGTGCTTCATTTCACACTGTGTACGTGCTGGTTATGCGTAAACGATTTTGAACTCTATTATATCTATCAAACTTGTATGCTCACCTTTACACTTTGTGTATTGACTTTTACTTTAACGTATGTGACAGGTGCTTAAGATGTTAGAATGCTTGGCTTGCTGTGAAATCGAGGCTAGGAAAGGTCTAGAAACAAATAAACGAATTGTCTGTACTTAAATTATGAGTTGTCGAAACATAACAATTTGTCTTGACTTTGCCTGTAATAATTATGTTACTTTTTATGTCATGGTATGGGACGTGATGCTTTAAATAATTGGTAATCATAGTTGTTATGGAAACTTCTGGACAATCTGTTTCGCTCAGTGCCACGCCCCAATGTTTCCGCCATCGGTTGGGGTGTGACAATATAGGATAATGCTATTTTTTTCTTTGTTACTGTTCAAAACGTTAGAGAATTAATATATAGGAGAATTAAAAGGCAGAGATTCTAACATATGATTCTATAACTATAAATTTAGTTTGCATGCCAAAAATAATCATTTTCATATAATTACTATTAACTATAACACGATTTTCAAATGTCTTTGAACGTGCGGGGACCATGACATAGGAGGCAAGCGATAACCCATCCGTTTGGTATTTACAAGAATTCGAACATCGGCGTTATGAACATCGACGCACGCAAGCAAATTACTAGTTGAGACTAAAGGTTTTGCATTTTAACTTCTTTCTTCTATTGACTGAGCTTTATACACAAACAATTACCCTTATAAAAGTGCATAGAAGGGGTGTTTTATACCCATGATTGTTTACTAGAAAACATATATTTTTTCCCAAAAGTCTAAGCTCGTCACTTAAATAGTTGGGTACTTTATGTAAAAATTTAAAAACCAAAAGAGAAATTGACATCAAATTTTGAGAATCAAATGTAAAATCTGTTATTTTAGTGTACTAATATGGAGAAAAAATTAAACGGGCCGTGTTCATGTCAATACGTGAATAATTGTTTTGTATTCAAGTTTGAGTGTTGGAGTCAAATAGTTGCTATGGTGTGGATTTGTATAGAGCGATGCTATGCTGGCTCCTCACCTGTCGACATCATCCTTTTTTGATTCTACGCTTTAAAAAGTTTGTTATGTTAAAACCAACATCTTTTGCATTTTTAGTTTCTTAAAATTCATGCATTTGAATCTGTGGGAATTTAGAGTGTCAAAGTGTTGCTAAGTTTCTTTTATACTTAGGTTGCAAAAAAAAAAAAAATCCTTTAAAACATGTGTCCAAACCCCGACGATAAGGCCTAGCAAGAGCACGTAAACACTATGCCTAGCGATAATAACATCTCTATATGGAGACACAACTCGCTTTGTTTCCTTCTAGCGACCAATGTGGCTTGATTCTCAATTAACCAACCCATTTCGACAATGACATCAAACCATCTATTAACCTAGGTCGTGATTCTCAACGATTTATCTGCTAGTTTCCACCCATTAGGCACAAAACAAGGTTGGACCGGCATTGATGGCTTCGGGTGGTTGCATTGAAAAAGCAACATATTGGATATTTAACCCGAGAGCTGCTGCTACATCAAGCAGTGTGGATGCCATGATGAGGTTTTTTTTTCCGGTCATGCTAACCTTCTTGCCAAAGTTCATTGACGATGGTGATAGATACCGGAAATCGAAAGTTGTAAATTGATAGAATTGACAATTAAGTCGGCCCGATTCGAGAAGGGCAGTTCTCCGATTACAAGATAAACTCACTTAAACAAATAACTAGACAGGTATTAAAATGTAGGAAACTGATTATTTAAGCTAAACTTTAGGTTGGAACAGTTATTATCTCTTCCTGATTTCTTGGAATGACAGACTGTTTTCGCTTCCAAAGCATTCGTTGGGTTCGTATGAAATGGCAAGACAACCACAGAGCAAGGAAAACAAACTTCCAAATAGTTTGGCGTTGCAATTGTTGTGGATCCTATGTATCATCAAACTTCTGCCCAATTGATAAAGGTGGTGCAAGGCATGTGCCGAATAATCTCGGAGTCTGGTGTGTGGAATTTCAGTTCAACTTCTTTCATTTAGTTCTTGAGGTCAATAACTTTAGGAGAGAGTATTGTTGTGGCGCAAATGAATTAGGATTGAGTTAGGGATTTACTTGTAATTGTTATAGTTAGAAGGGTCTAAACGAAATTACTCGATCAACTTAACAGCAAGTTAACTCTCAAGTCTACTAACACGATCCTAGTGAACAAGAATAAGGGATCCCGCTCCAACTTCTTCGCTAATACTTCTTCCTTCTTGAAAGGCTATGTAAAATTTCTTCATCCCGTTCGTTGGTTTTACATATCAACCTCCTAAATACCTTAACTTTGACCAGTTTTTGAACCTGTCTGAGGCCCCCTCGTGCCTTTAAAACAAAGCTTAAGACTAGATCACTAATATCTTGAAACGTTCTTACATCCCTACAAATGGTCATAGAATATTTACAGTATCCATATGCCAAAAATTGGGTACACGACTTGATGTAAATATAGCAAAAATGCAGATATACCTCATTTTTAGAAGAACAACGATCTTTCTACCATATAAACCTCTGAATACCAGGTTCGTGGTTCCAATGAAAGGGCCGAAATAAGAACATTACCATTGTGAAGATATTAATGGATGTATATAAGAATCCCATGAGGAACCACACTCGGTCATTTGTGATATGACAATGAATAATTAGGAAAAAGAACGGGATTGTGTAGTATCTGAATTCTATCAGGGGTGTAGGAATAAGAACAGCAGCTGAAGCTAGAAAATAAGCTAAAACCCACACTTTCTTCTGAACTTTAGCTGCAAGTAAAATATGTTGGTTGTTCAGTAAAAATGAACACATATACGAAAATGGGCTAAGTCAACAAAAAAATGTTCCGGTTCAAAACAGGTAACTTTTTTTGAACGGGCCAACATGTTGAATTAAACCATCACTTTTTGGTGCATTTTTATGTATTTTAAAAATAACTGTAACTTTTTTTGAACGGGTCAACATGTTGAATTAAACCATATCACTTTTTGGTGCATTTTTATGTATTTTAAAAATAACTAATATAATTAACGTTAATACAGAATACTGTACCATTAAAATAATAATCTTGCTTTTTTTAACAGATGACATGCAAGTAGGTGTAGAAATGAGCCAAGCTGCTCGTGAGCTACTTGAGACCGGCTCTCTAAAAGCTCAAATCAAGCCGAGCTTGAGCCTAAAAATAAGCTTGTTTAATAAAGGAGTCTGAACCCGAGCTTCACCTATGGAGCTCGAGTGGTGTTTATATGTATTCTTATTTAATATATCAAATATATATTTAGATAATAATTATAGTTTTTTTTTTTGAACGGCAAATTTGGATCACTGACGGACCACTAGAGTATCATCGTGCCACCAGTGGAACCACCCGATCATATCCATCTCCACTAGACATAATGCCTATACTGCTATACACCAATTCAGGAGGAAACCCAATAAATATGGGAAAAAACCCTCTTGTGGGAATCGAACCCGGGACCTATTGGTCCCAAAGCCTTATCTCACCCCCAAGATGCCACTAGGCTATAAAGCCATGGGCAGATAATAATTATAGTTACGCATAAAACTAGGATAAAATTAACTAAATAATATATATTTGTAAATATAAGAAAAATATTAAAAAATATATAAATAAATAAAAAATGAGCCGAGCCCAAGCTTTAGAAATAAAGTTGGAAATGAGCCGAGCTCGAGCTCTTGTAAGTTACAGCCCTATATGCAAGGTTGTAAACATTTGGTTGCACTATGGGGGTTGATCTCAGACCCATTTAACCCGGTCCATTTTTAACCAAGTTTATAAAGTTTACCCGTTTAACCCTCTAAAGATAAAAAAAATAACCCAAAGCGACCCATTATCAGATAAACACCTAAAAAGTGTCACCTTTGAGGGAAAGTAAACAACTACTTGAAGCAGGTTACTGACCTAATATATTAAAGATGGAAGCCCACGAGTAAACATATAACGGAACCAGCAGGTATCTTGTTGACCAATGAGCATTTATAATCTTTCGCCATAGATAAAATGGATAATGACGATTATCAGCAAGTAGATACGGGTGCGCGATGCTGAAATGGTAGAGAAAAACGCATAAAAAGATAATCACTGGATGTAATGCAACAAAGTGAGAATTCAAATATAATCATGGCCAAACCTGAAATTGTGGACCAAATAAAAGCTAACTACGGTAACCAAAAGCCACAATAAAAGATTAAGGGGTCTATTCTTCAAGAATGATCGAGTCAAAATTGCAGCATGACTTTTACTAAAGTGCATGGGAGCCATAAAACAACATGAGACTAAACTGTAGTAGAATAACTGAGCAAAGTGTGGAGAAACAGTGTGAGCTTCTTTAGCCCCTGCAAACACAAATACAATTGGTTAAATCGGTTTGGATTTTGGGTTCGGCCATTTATTTTGTTTGGTTTTGGTTTAAATTCCTCTTAAAACCAAATCAAATTCCAATTCAAAAAAAAAAATCTAGTTTGTAATTTGGTCGTTTTCCGTTTGACTTGTGGCTTTAGTTATATTTCCATGCTTTATATTATTTGATTTGATGCAGTTCAATCAGAAACCATGCTTTATATTATTTGATTTGATGCAGTTCAATCAGAAAACTTCTAATTCAGAAAACCAAATTAGATTTTAGAGAAAAATGCCCGGATAGTCCCTGTGGCTTAATAATATTTCACATTTAGTCTCCAACTTCTTGAAATTACATTTTTGTTCCCTATGGTTTGCTCAGTTGTTACTCAGATAGTCCCTTGACTGGAATCTGGATAGAGGTTAGTTAGTCCAGTTAAATCCATATGAAATGACAAAACTACCCTTACTATTAAAAATAGAATAGTTAAAAGAAACATTATTAACATTTAAGAAATTAAGTGGGGCCCACCACCCACTTCATCTTCTTCCCACTAAACCACTACCACAGGGAACAAAAATGTAATTTCAAAAAGTTAGGGACTAAAGGTGAAATATTATCAAACCACAGGGACTATCCAATCCAGGCATTTTTCTCTAGATTTTTTAATCCACACAAAACTGAACACAAATCCGATTTGGTAGGATTTTTGGATTTTACGTGTCCAAGCGGAAAATTGCACACCTATAAGTAGAATAAACTAATGACAGGTGTATAAAAACACAAAAGCAAAATGTAAACTGTATATGAACTGAGAGTTACCAAGAACTATACTGCCGTTCCAAACAACAAATGCAGCAAAAGCCAACAATAACGCAAGGAAGGGACCAAAAGAGACAAGAAGCTCCCACTTTAGATGCCATGACACTAAAATGATGCTCTGAATCTCACTAAACAAACCTGCATTAATAATATATAATAAGAGAATTTAATATTGATATAGTTTTTATTCTTGAAAGCTCGATCTATATGCTAGATGAGATGAGCATTATAAAAAAGGAGTAAAATGTCACTTTCGTCTATGAGGTTTGGCCAGTTTTGCTTTGTTTTTCCGCATCTAGATCCAAAAGGTTTGAAATCTTGTCATTTTCATCCGACTCGTTAAATCTATCCATTTTTCTCTGTTAAGTAAGGGGCATTTCTATCCTTTTATACATTTTTTATTAAAATAAAAACACTATAAGAAATAAAGATCCACCTCTGTTGACTTTCTCACCACACAAACCCTTTAATCATCACAAAAATCTCTAAAAGACGAAAGTACCCCTGACTTAACGTTAAAAAATGGATGGAGTTAACGAGTCGGATGAAAATGGCAAGATTTCAAACTTTTTGGATCCAGATGCGAAAAAACAAACCTTTGGACGAAAGTCGCAAAAAGAGCCAAACCTCAGGGACGAAAATGACATTTTACTCTAAAAAAAATATCACGCATACAACCCTGCATTAAAATGAACTATTTAATTTTAAGTTCATATACAGTTTCAAATCATGCATACCACCATAAATATTTGTGAATTTAAATGTAAATATTATGAGGCAAACCTGATGAACGGTCAGGAAGAGAGGCCAGGCTCGTTTCATGACTGGCAGTATGTATAGCATTACCTGATCTTCGCTTTTTTAGGTTTGAACTGATATTAACGCCTTTACTTGAAACAAACTGGTCATTTTTAGGCTCTGATAACATATTATCCTTATGTTTCTGTTTAACTTGAACATAATCTAGAACTCCAGTACATGCAACGAATAGCACCCAAATAATATTTGTTTGACGAACAACTACTGCAACAGCTCCAAGCTGCAAACATTTGGTTAAAATTAGTTACTGCAATGAGAAATATCCATCATGATATTCCGAAATGTGCCAAAAATGTAGATCTGTTTAAAATATAAATAAATAAATAGATAAAATGTAGACATTCCTAAACCCGTGTAAAGTTAAAACAAAATAACCTAAAAAGGAAACATGTAAAATTAAAACAAAATAACCTAGAAAGGAAACATGTAAAATTAAAACAAAATAACCTAAAAGGAATCATGTAAAACGGGTCAAAAGTCACCCAAAATGTATTTCTGATACATAAAACCTCATAAATATAATTTCAATACAAAAAAAAAAAAAAAAAAAAAAAAACAGATTATTATTTAAATAATGTAACTTTCATAATCATAATTGGCACATTAACTAATATATAAAAAATTCAAAATTCAAAATAAGGCCAAAAACATTACCAACGCACTGCACATGTAGTTCTTCTTGAGACACATAAGATACATGGCAAGAACTACGGTAAGTGACGCAACATCTGTATAGTAAAGAAAAGTGAAGAACCAGTGAAGGGGGTATAAGGCTAAAATAACAGAGTAGAAAGTTGCTTTTCTGTCATCAAGTGACGGCTTCAAAACTTTAATTATATCATGAACCAAAATGCTGCAAATTACAGCCAGAAAACCATTGGTAGATCGCAGAACTGCTATTGAGCAGACCTTGATAAAATATGAGGCGGGTAGTGAAAGGAAGTACCTGCAATATAGTGTAAGTAAACTTCTGTCAGCAACAATCTTTTTACATGTAATAAATAAGTTCCTCTAAGTAACTAATTTAGTAAATATGATTAAGAAAAATGATATTACCAAGATCGTAATATAAATTCTTTGGAAAACAAGATTTACGAGGCTTTAACTGTAAGCATCTAAAAAAACTTCAGGTCATTTTGAAACCGTTCAACCCGTTTCATTTTTAATAAACATTTTCGACTTTAAACCTTTGACCCGTCAGACAAATATATAAGCTAGAAATGGGTATCTACTAGTTAGTTTGGATTTACTTCCGCTGTACTACAAGATACTAACTTTGGATTCTATTTTGAATAATTCCAAGATGAATTAATATTCATCTAATCAGGTTTCTAGGAGTTCAGAAAAATATAGCAAATAATATTCTTCGTCAACAAACGGGGTAAAATTCACATGCAAATACGCAACCTTGCATTCGAGAGGAGACAAGCAATCATTTAAAGTTCAACATGATTACATCATTACAGTGTTTTGCTTTTCTTAGTACTTTCAGAAAAATGAGAACTTTTTTAAGAAATGCATTCATGTCAATAGTTTCTTATTAAATTTGGTTATGAAAATATGCAACTTTGCCCCATGAGTTACTTTGTAATCTATCAAGAAGACTCTTTTTGCAACACATTGTATAGTGATTGCTTTACAAAAGAGGAAAGAAATATGTTTTATATCAACTCCACAAAAAGAAAGAGCAATATTGTTTAATTAAGAAACAGTGAACTTCCAATTAAGTTTTCAAATAAATAACAAATGGAAAATGGTCACAAAACTCAGCTGCAATACAATTAAAAAATCCAAGAAATCAAAAGTGTTTTGAGTACAACATCAAATCAGGTTCTTGTCGAAACGGGTCGGATTGCGACACTTTTCCGCTATATAATTCTTTCCTAATGTATTTTGAAAAAACAAAGAAATGACATAGGATTGCGCCTATAATGTTTCATGTCCAGCTAGCTTTCTAAATTTGATCCGTTAGATATAATATATAATCCAAATTGACCAATATATATAGGTCGCCTCCACAAAACACATATAATAACATACAAGAAGCAAAAATGAACAAAGTGATGGTCAAACTTACAGTCCAGGAGGGGTGGTTATCATAGGATCCCAACTTTTAAAATTGCCTAGGCAATACTGCTGAGCCTGAGGAACATGAAAGATCTCATCCTACACAAACATTTCAATTTCAAACACAAACCGACGATTCTGATTTGATTTATATAATTCTTTTG
This sequence comes from Helianthus tuberosus, assembly GCA_030545235.1. Classification (NCBI taxonomy): domain Eukaryota; kingdom Viridiplantae; phylum Streptophyta; class Magnoliopsida; order Asterales; family Asteraceae; genus Helianthus; species Helianthus tuberosus. Next base: position 63,379,326 of record CM060449.1, on the reverse strand, counting down.
GTACCAACCAACCATGTATGGTTCAGGAACAATGTGATTGACAAAAATGGACATCGGTACGGCCCAGGAGCTAACAATCAAAGCAACTGTAAGTCTACCCATTTTCTCACTTCAACTGAAAAAAGGAAAATCATAACATTTCATTTCATTTCTAGAGCAATATGAAAACGAGTAGACTTCAGGTAAATTCATGACATACAGGTGGTCAATGTAGCAGTAAAATAAACAAATTATAACTAGAATATGAGATCATATAGTAACAACATTTAATTTCTGAAGCATGATCAGCAACACATACAAAAACTAGTAGATTTCAAATGAGAAAAACCATAGTCACATAATTCTCTAGTCATGGCACGATTTTCGTTTTGGTTCGTCCGATCCAATTCGCAGGCTAATCGAAGTTGCTGAATCGAAGCTTACCTGCTGGCTGGCTGGCTGATTGAACCTTACCTTCCCTCCCTGCTGCTGCTGAATCGTAGAATGATGTTTGTTTTTTAGGTTTAGAAGATGGAGGAGGAGCCAACAGAACAGGGGAGATAGACAAGAGGACGGCTGCTTTACTTTAGTTGTTTAGGGTTATTTTTATTTTGACTATATATTATTAGCCATTGAATAGTGTCAATATCTTTTTTGCCTAGTAATTATTTTGAACTATTTTTTAATGGAAAATTTGTTTTTAATAAACCAACATTTGTCTCGTTGGTAAATAATAATCTTACCTATGTAATTGTTATGTAATAATCCTACCTATCAACATGTTGGTACTCAATGAACTTCCGTTAATTTTTTTTAACTGAAGTTAGTTTTTAAGTTTTATTTATTACACAAACAGTCTCTGTAGTTGTAATTTACTAGTTTTAACACAATCCCTTGAAGTTTTTTGTTTTATAAAATAATTAAAACTAGTAAATTACAATTACAGTGACTTTTTGTGTAATAAATAAAACTTAAAAATTAACTTCAGTTAAAAAAATTAACGAAAGTTCATTGAGTACCAACATGTTGATAGGTAGCATTATTTTATACCAATTACGTAGGTAAGATAATTTACCAACGGGACAAAGGTTGGTTTATTAAAAACCAATTTTCCTTTTTTAATTAGTTTAAGATTTTTTTACCTGCTATCTTTTTTACTGTTAACATGTTTTTCACGCCACGTGTTTTCTTCTTTTTCTAGATCAAACACATTTCTCTATCATTTTTCTCATTAGTTCCAGAATGTCATTTTATCATAAAAAACCCACCACCTGCCCAACTCCTTCTACTTTTTGCAAAACATGGTTTTTGTAAACCACTTCCTTCTTCATAGGAGGTTCTTATTTCCGTAGCCTTGTACTTTTTATTACTGGAGTGTAACCTACTCATAGTTTATCTGCAAAAGTTTTAAATTTTTTGAAGCATGAGCCCTTAGAGAAACTAAAGACAAGCTAGAGAAGCGTGGTAAAGAGCTAACATGGAGATTAAACTTTTAAAAAACATTTAATGGTACATCTTTAATATGTCCAACAGAGATTAACATGTTAATAGTAATAAAAAAAGTTATTTTCTTAACGTTGTATGTTACTTACATGTCGATCTTGAAGAAGGAAAGGGAAAAAAAATCATAAAATTGTGGAATGTTATCCAAGAAACAACTATTGGCGTGATTTTATGTCTCACTTTTTGTGCAGGCATGGCATAATAGTCTCAACCAATAATGATTGATGAGTATTCATTCATTTGAATTAAGGTAATAACCGGTATGGATTGAAATTGGTCGGGTCGGATGGACCTGAGACACTTTGTCCAAAACTTGATTTGTTTTATAAACAGTTAGTGTGTTTCATATTAATAAGAAGTTATATTTTTCACAAATAATATGATTTCTTAAGTAAAAACGTTGTAAGAGGTTTTTTTGCATTAGTAAAACAATTTAGGCAAACATTCATCCATGTTTGACCCGTTTTCCTTTTAACTACCTTTTTTCTATTATTTCTTTTATTTTACCAATTCGGCATGTTAGCTTGCAGTTTATCAGTTAAAACAAGATTCCATAAAGCTATCAACATTGACAAATACTTAGTTTTTTTTACATCTGGGGTTAGTAAGAAAAATACTAAAGTAGTGAAATGGATCGTTGTTGCAATATTTAAAAGACTAAAATAGAAATGAGAAAAACTAGTTATATATTATATTAAAGAGAATAAGGATCTAGAGTAGTATACTTCCACTGGTCCACGTGTCACTCTCTAATTAGTCCACGCAACTGTAATTTTTTCTACTTTTTTTCTTTGCTAGCTCTCTCAGTTCCACTCTTTGATCTATCAACTCGTTTTAACCTCTCAACGTGTTTCAATTACTCAATTTCACGTATCAAACCTCTAAGTTTATAATACATGTCGTTTCACCCCCTTTCTTTTATATCTATATAAAAGTAGCCTCCAAAGCAAAACCATCGTCAAAGTTGATGGTATTAAAACTCCCAACATAAAAGAGTACATATTTTCTTTTTAAATTTGAGGTTAGCCTTAGGTGTACATGAGGCCTATATTGTTGTCTTATTTCACATATGAAGCTCCTGAGCAACTATTAGTGACATCAAGTTGCCAAACCAGAAGCATCGTGATGGACTATTGTCACGGCCCCCGTCCCAATTTTACCCGGTCCAGGAGCCGCGGGACAGAAACCCGTGGTAATTAATAAGTTAGCAGCGGAAATTTTTAACAGGATCTTTTTAAAACTTGAAAATGCCCAATTTATTTTATTTCATAATTTGGGGATAACACCCATAATTTACAATAAAGGTGATTTCTCACGGAAATCCCCTATTTTACAAAAACGTATTTATTCATTTTATTGAGTCACATCTTCAAGCTTGTAGTGCTACACGGAACTTTTTCCTGGATCATAACAGATCACCTGAAACATGTTTTAAAAAGGTTTTATCAGCAGGGAAATACTGGCGAGTCATTCAAGTTGCACAAAACGACACATTATTATAATATACAGTATTAAGGGTGATTACATTGTTTTTATCAACCAATTACCCCAAATAGGTATTTATCACTCGAATGTATCTGTGACTATGGTCAGATCACCCATTGGCTAACTCGTTGTCCAATGCTTACGGGTATCAAGTAATGTATACAAAACCCCACATACCGGCAGTAATTGAAGATTACAAAGACTTAATCCCTGTAATTGTAATTAGAAAAACATTTAGGGTTTTGCAAAGCAATTTGATAAAAAGAGAATGACTCACATTACAAATTTAGACGGGCAGCGTTTAGCCTACTGATTTTAGCCTGGTTAACCTAATTCAAATAACAATGCACACGAAAACTAGGTCAGTAACTTAATACAACTTTTACTACAACTCACGAGATTCAAAACCTTCACGACAAATGACAAAGTGCAGTACTTAAACATCCATTGGATTCATAATGAATGACAAAGTATAGCCCGAGTTCGGGCAGCACTTAAACATCCATCGGCTACACAACGAATGGCAAAGTATAGCCCGAGTTTAGGCAGCACTTAAACATCCATCGGATTGGTTTCAATCGATCGGACATTAAATCGTAGCAGTGATCGAGTTATTACCCTGTTATTGCGGCAGAATTTCGTGCTGTGTGTGTGTTTTGAAGTAAAAAGATGATATCTCAACGTACGAAACGAGTTTTTACGTCGAACCAACGCCAAAATTCAAGTGCCAAACTCCACTATTTATACTGGAAAAACGGCTCCCTCGCGTGGCGCGAGGGCTTGTCGCGTGGCGCGAGGGCCTGTCGCGTGGCGCGAGGGCCTGTCGCGTGGCGCGAGGGCCTGTCGCGTGGCGCGAGGGCACCCCCTCTAGCATAGGGTAGCCTCGTGTCTACCTAGCTTGGGTGAGTCGACATTTCAACGAAATTCGATTTAGACAACGAACTGTGAGGATAAAATCAATTAGGGAATACCCCCCCCCCCCCCCTGAGTTTTAGGGGCCCTGATCCTAATTCCAATTGTTCTGAAAATTTTAGGGGTCATGCAATATTATTTGGGGGTCTCAATTAGGGTTTCCTATTGGACATAATAAAATAAGAATTAATACTTTTGGGCGAGAGTTGTTACATCCTCCCCACCTTATTAAAATCTTGTCCTCGAGATTTATTGAAACAAGTAGGGATATTTTCGCTTCATCTCTGATTCCAGTTCCCAAGTGTATTCTGGTCCTCTCTTTGAATCCCACTTGACTTTGACCAGCACTAGTCGCTTGTGCTTGAGAAACTTGACCTTTCTGTCTTCTATCTGTAGTGGCTTCTCAACAAATTTTAACTTTTCAGTTACCTCTACATCTTGAAGAGGTACTACCAGGGATTCGTCAGATAGACATTTCTTGAGATTGGATACATGAAATATGTCATGTACCCCGGCTAGCTCTTCTGGTAGTTGTAAATGATAGGCAACTGGTCCTATTCGCTGGATTATTGGGAATGGTCCTACGTACCTTGGACTTAGCTTTCCCTTCTTCCCGAACCGAACTACTCCTTTCCAAGGAGAAACTTTCAAGAGTACCTTATCTCCGACTTGAAATTCCAGTGGCTTGCGTTGATTGTCTGCATAACTTTTCTGGCGATCTCGAGTCGTTTTCAGTCTTTCCTTGATTTGAGTGATCTTGTCGGTGGTTTCTTGCACAATCTCGGGACCTGATAATTGGCTTTCTCCTATTTCTACCTAACAAACTGGAGTTCTGCACTTTCGTCCGTACAGTGCTTCAAATGGGGCAGCTTCAATGCTTGCATGATAACTATTGTTATAGGAGAATTCAATTAAGGGTAGGTGATCATCCCAGTTTCCACCAAAATCTATTACACATGCCCTAAGCATGTCTTCCAGGGTTTGGATTGTCCTTTTACTTTGTCCATCTGTTTGAGGATGGTATGCAGTACTTAAATTTAATCGGGTTCCCATTGCTTCCTGGAAACTAGTCCAGAAATGGGAAGTGAAACGACTGTCTCTATCCGATACAATGGAGAGTAGAACTCCATGTAAGGATACTACTTCGTCTACGTACAATTTTGCTAACCTTTCCATGCTAAAGGTTTCTTTCATGGGTAAGAAATGAGCTGATTTGGTTAATCGATCCACAATTACCCAAATCGCATCATTACCTTTTCTGGTTTTAGGCAACTTAGTAATAAAATCCATGGTTATAAGTTCCCACTTTCAAACAGGCATTTCTAATTGTTGGAGTAACCCTGAAGGTTTCTGGTGTTCTGCCTTAACTTGTGAACAAGTTAGACACTTAAATACATATCTAGCTATGTCCTTTTTCATTCCTATCCACCAGAAATTATTTCTTAAATCTTGGTACATCTTATTATTTCCCGGGTGCATGGTGTACCTAGATTTATGGGCTTCCTCTAAAATCTTATTTCTTAAATCTCCTTGCTTAGGTACCCAAATCCTCTTCTTGTGGAATCTCCAAATTTCATCAGCTCCTTGCTCTAATTCCTTTATTCTTCCTTTCATTCCTTCAATATCATCCTTGATTGCAGTGGCTTGAACATTTTTCAGTTGTTCCATTAAGTCTAATTGTAAACTTAATCTAAGAGCACGAACTCGCTTTTGCTTTTCATGATACTTACGACTTAAGGCATCTGCAACTACATTTGCCTTTCCTTCATGATATTGAATATCACAGTCGTAGTCACTTAGGATTTCCATCCATCTCCTTTGTCTCATGTTCAATTCTTTTTGCCCAAATATATACCTTAAGCTCTTATGATCTCTATAGACTGTAAACTTACTTCCATACAGATAATGTCTCCAAATTTTAAGGGCAAAAATTATCGACCCTAATTCTAAGTCATGCGTCGTATAGTTTTTGTAACACCCCAACCCGGAACGGGCTGGGGTGTTACAGTTATGGTATCAGAGCTCATGCACTTTTCTGTTGATTTTTTCATAACTAAACCTGTGCGGTAATGGGTAGATGTTACTTTAGAACTCCTAGACTGCCGTCAAATCATTAGCTTAGTTCCTATAATTTTTCTAAACCATCGTTCAAAATTTGATATAAGGTTTTACTAAGTCTTGTTTTTCTTGGAGGATTTGAAATATAAGACTATGCTATTATGATTCTTATGATTATCTTAATCTCTGTTTTAGTTAAATTTCGAGGACGAAATTTTTTAAGAGGGGTAGAATTGTAATACCTGAATTTTTAAATTTCAAATTTTTACTTATATTAAATAAACAACTTGTTAGTAATTAAATACTAAGATTTGTTATAAGTATTTTGAATATATTTTATACAATTGTAAGAGATTTTTAAAGTTAATTGAACTTAAAGTACTATATTTATATATATATATATATATATATATATAAAGAAAGATGAAATGTAAGTACCGTTAAAAGAAATTAAATTATATAAATTTGATGTTAATTAAAAATGAATAATATAATAAGCAAAGAAAGTCTTGTAAAAGAGTAGAATACAAGTGTCTAAAAAAATGAATTTTTCATTCCTTGAAACGTGGAAGTAATATGTGAAAGAAGGTGACTAACTGAATGTGTTATATATATTGTTTGATAGATATTATTAAGAAAATATATATTGCATTGTTGTTGTCCCACTGAGTAAACCCCGTTTACTTAGGAGTACATTTTCCTTCTTATGTACGTTAGGTTCCAAGAATCTTTAGGAAAGCTTGGATGAATGGTTCGAGGGAATAAAGACGCACATGGATTTTCATAAAAGTTTAAAATGTTTTGTATAATATTTTGATTTTTTTTGAAATAATGTAAAGTTTTACAATTTATGGAATGAAGTTTTGACCTCTGATGTACTGTATAAGTAACACGTCAGCCCGTTCCGGGTTGGGGTGTTACAGTTTTCCTCTTGCTTTTTCAATTGCCTTGAGGCATACGCAATTACCTTCTTGCATTGCATTAGCACACATCCTAATCCTAGCTTAGAAGCATCATAATATACTTCAAAATCTTCTGTCCCTTCTGGTAAGGCAAGAATTGGGGTGTTTGTTAACCTTTGTTTTAAAATCTTAAAAGCCTCTTCTTGCCTAGGTCCCCATTCAAACTTAACTGTTTTACAGGTTAGCTTAGTTAATGGCACAACTATCTTGGAAAAATCCTTAATGAATCGTCTATAGTATCCAGCTAAGCCTTGAAAACTTCTAACTTCTGTAGTTGATTGCGGGACCTTCCATTTGGTGATCGTTTCTATCTTGGAGGGATCTACGTGAATACCTTCGTGATTTACCATGTGTCCTAAAAATTGCACCTCTTGTAGCCAAAATTCACATTTCGAGAATTTGGCGTAAAGTTTTTCTTTTCTTAACAAAGTTAAGAGTGCATGCAGGTGCTGACAATGTTCATCCTGACTTTTGGAATAAATAAGTATATCGTCAATGAAAACAATTACAAATTTATCCAAATACGGTTTACAGATTCTATTTATCATGTCCATAAATGCTGCCAGAGCATTTGTTAGTCCAAAGGGCATGACTGTAAACTCGTAATGACCATACCTAGTTCTGAAAGCAGTTTTAGGTATGTCTTCTTCTTGTACTTTCAATTGATGATATCCGGAGCGTAAGTCTATCTTAGAAAAATATCTAGCTCCCTGAAGTTGATCGAAAAGATCATCAATCCTAGGTTATGGGTATCGATTCTTAATTGTAACCTTATTCAATTCCCTGTAATCGATACACATTCGCATCGACCCATCTTTCTTCTTTGCGAACAACACTGGTGCTCCCCAAGGGGATGAACTAGGTTGTATGAATCCTTTACTTAATAATTCATCTAATTGCTTTTTCAATTCTAACATTTCGGTGGGTGCTAACCGATAAGGTGCCTTAGCTATCGGTGTAGTTCCAGGGATTAGATGAATTCTAAATTCTACCTCCCTATCTGGTGGTAATCATGGTAGTTCTTCTGGGAATACATCCGAGTATTCTGATACTACAGGAATTTCCTTAAGTTCCTTACCCTTAGTGCTAATGATTACTGAAATCATATACACTATTCCTTGCTATCGTTCATAACTAGCAACTTTCATTACCGAAATGAACTTCATTGGTTTTCACGGCTTATCCCCTGTAATTATAATTACTTCTCCTGTGGGTGCACGAATTTCTATGGAATTCTTATCACAGAGGATTCGAGCATGGTTGGCTACTAACCAATCCATTCCTAACACGACATCGAATCCAGCTAAATTTATGGGTAATAGGTTTGCAGAAAATTTATGACCTGAAAGTTCTATATTTTCTTTTTGCAAAACCGTATCTATGTTAACAGAGTTCCTGTCTGCCATTTCTACTGTAAAAACTTGCCTAAGTTTGGTTAAGGGTAGCTTAAGAGCTTGGCAGAATGAAGTATTTATAAAACTTTGGTTTACACCAGAGTCAAATAATACTTTCGCATAAACATTGTGAACTAAGAACGTACCAGCTATTACGTCAGGAATCAGTTCAGCTTCCTGCGTGGTCAATTGAAAGGCTCTTACGTTTTTTTTCGTAGTCCCTTCAGCAGGTTTGGCCTTGTTGTCAGTTGGTTTGACCAATTTAGGGCATTCTGGTCTAAAATGCCCAGCTTCTCCACAGTTGTAGCAGATCTTTGTTTTCTTTCTACAATCTTCTTCACGATGTCCTATCGCTTTACAGAAGTTACAGGGTTCATTACATTTTCCAAAATGTTTCTTTTTACAATTCCTGCAGAATGGCGGAGTGGAAGATTGCCCAGTTTCTCTTTTCTTGAAATTGCTATTATTACCCACACGAAATCCTTGGGTAATTTTCTGAGCCAATTCCTTCTTCCTATTTTCTTCTCGCGTACGCACCAGTCCGTCAGTCAAAGTGTTGGCCAATTCTACCGCATCATCAATTGTGCGGGGTCTCGCAGCTTTGACAATATCACGGATCTCGCTAATTAAACCCCAAATGTAGCGAGAAATAAGTACCGGTTCTGGCGAAGCCAGAGTAGGCACAATTCGAGCATATTCGAAAAACTTCGGAAGTATACCCTCAACAATCAACATCCACTATTCGGTGGCTCAGGAATTTATTCGCCATTTGTTCTTTTTCATATTCTGGGCAGAATTTTCTTTCCACCAAACGCTTAAATTCTTCCCAACTCATGGTATAAGCCATGTCACTTCCCTTAGCTTGTAATACCGTATTCCACCACTCTAATGCTTCTTCCTTGAAAAGATGAGAAACATACATGACTTTATCCTCCTCGGCACATTTACTTATTTTAATTACTGCCTCGGCTTTCTCCAACCAACGCAGTGCAGCAGTCGCCCCTTCATTGCCTGCAAATTCAACAGGTTTACAGGCAAGAAATTCCTTGTAAGTGCAACCAGGCGTTACAGCTTTCATTCTTTTATGGAATGGGGCTTGCATCCCATCATTTTCATTATTATTAATGTTGCCGCCTCCATTTACGCTATTACTGAAGTTGTCTTCATGAGTACGTTTGCTAGGAATAATTGGTTGAGGTTCAACTGGATTTCGGGCAGCAGCAAGAATTGCTGGAATAATATTGGCTATTCCCTGAGCAACGATGTTTTCTATATCTTGTCTATTCAGAAAATGGTCCTCATTGTTCTGCTCGGATTGATTAACCTCGTTAACTGGTTCATTACCAGCGTGTTCCATCTGGTAATTAATATATATAATTTATTAGCATAAAATGAATAACAACCAAACATAATAAACAATTGCACATAATCATGTCAACACATATAGCCAAAATTGTCGACTTTGCCACGTTGATATTTATATATATATATTAGTATGCGTCCGTACACACTGGTTATCTTACAAAAGTTTTATTTTTAGTTATTTCACATGATTATATTTTTATTATTATTATTTTATTATTATTTAATCACAACCACCCCACCACCGTCAGCTGGCATCTCAGAAGCGACGTTCCCTCTCGTCGTACTTCCAGGAGATCTGTTCTCCCACCTCCCGGATTCGATTCCCTACGTCCACCAGCTCCTCGCCAAAATGGCGAAGTTCAGCCAAGTTCTCATTGCTCATTGGTGGGTTTGGTGCAGGCTCGGGGTCAAACTGAGGGAAAAAGGTATTAGGGTTATTTAAAAGATTCTGAAATTGCCAGTCGGTTTTCCACCACTCTTCTAGCTCTCCTGGTAACGGTTGGGCGTGGATAATAGGATCTGGGATATCAGGCTCTAGATCAACTGGAAGTTGTGCTTCTGCTGGGTAATTAAAGAGGTTTTCATTGGCAGGTCCGATGAGGTCACTAAGTGCCAGTTTACGATCCAGCTCCTCCCATGATGGCATCTCCTGGGCTTGCCCTGAACTTTCCCCAATCTCCTTTCCTTTGCCTTTATCATTTGGATCCTCAGTCTTTATAACTTTCTGTGTTGCTGGTTTCTTCCTACGCACACGCCTCAAGCCCACGAATCTCCTTTTCTTTTTCGGTTTGGGTTTCTCCTGGGGTTGGGCTTGGAATTCCATAGGTTCATCAGTGTCGGCCCAATAACCGGAAAAAGTCTCTGGAAACTTCCACATTAACAGAATGGAGATTGAGATTCTGAAGAGCTTCAGACAACTCATTCATGCTGTTAGCATATATGAAGAAACACACAAAAACTCTAAGTTAAAATTTTGTAACTTGAATTTTCCACAGAATCACAGAATGGTAATTAGAAAGATTAAGTATTTCTAAATACTTAATTGGCTTAAATCAGTGGATCTGATACCACCTTTTTCTGTCACGGCCCCCGTCCCGGTTTTACCCGGTCCAGGAGCCGCGGGACAGAAACCCGTGGTAATTAATAAGTTGGCAGCGGAAATTTTTAACAGGATCTTTTTAAAACTTGAAAATGCCCAATTTATTTTATTTCATAATTTGGGGATAACACCCATAATTTACACTAAAGGTGATTTCTCACGGAAATCCCCTATTTTACAAAAAAACATATTTATTCATTTTATTGAGCCACATCTTCAAGTTTGTAGTGCTACACGGCACTTTTTCCTGGATCACAGCAGATCACCTGAAACATGTTTTAAAAAGGTTTTATCAGCAGGGAAATACTGGCGAGTCATTCAAGTTGCACAAAAAGACACATTGTTATAATATACAGTATTAAGGGTGATTACATTGTTTTTATCAACCAATTACCCCAAATCGGTATTTGTCACTCGACTGTATCTGTGACTATGGTCATCACCCATTGGCTAACTCGTTGTCCAATGGTGACGGGTATCAAGTAATGTATATAAAACCCCACATACCGGCAGTAATTGAAGATTACAAAGACTTAATCCCTGTAATTATAACTAGAAAAACATTTAGAGTTTTGCAAAGCAATTTGATAAAAAGAGAATGACTCACATTACAAATTTAGACGGGCAGCGTTTAGCCTACTGATTTTAGCCTGGTTAACCTAATTCAAATAACAATGCACACGAAAACTAGGTCAGTAACTTAATACAACTTTTATGACAACTCACGAGATTCAAAACCTTCACGACAAATGACAAAGTGCAGTACTTAAACATCCATTGGATTCATAATGAATGACAAAGTATAGCCCGAGTTCGGGCATCACTTAAACATCCATCGGCTTCACAACGAATGACAAAGTATAGCCCGAGTTTAGGCAGCACCTAAACATCCATCGGATTGGTTTCAATCGATCGGACATTAAATCGTAGCAATGATCGAGTTATTACCCTGTTATTGCGGCAGAATTTCGTGCTGTGTGTGTGTGTGTTTTGAAGTAAAAAGATGATATCTCAACGTATGAAACGAGTTTTTACGTCGAACCAACGCCAAAATTCAAGTGCCAAACTCCACTATTTATACTGGAAAAACGGCTCCCTCGTGTGGCGCGAGGGCCTGTCACGTAGCGCGAGGGCACCCCCTCTAGCATAGGGTAGCCTCGTGTCTGCCTAGCTTGGGTGAGTCGACGTTTCGACGAAATTCGATTTAGACAACGAACTGTGAGGATAAAATCAATTAGGGAATCCCCCCCCCTGAGTTTTAGGGGCCCTGATCCTAATTCTAATTGTTTTGAAAATTTTAAGGGTCATGCAATATTATTTGGGGGTCTCAATTAGGGTTTCCTATTGGACATAATAAAATAAGAATTAATACTTTTGGGCGGGAGTTGTTACAACTATTGTCGCAACTAAAGCAATGGAATGGATGTTGCAATGTTTACGATAACTCTGAAAATAGAAATGGGGAGAAATTTGTAATATAAAACGTAAACGTATTGCTTAATATTAAAATAAAAGCATCCTTAGAAGTCGATGGATCAATCTTGGAAATAGCCCCGAACAGGATGAATTTACATGTGAGATTCTTTGTCGTTAAAAAAATTAAGATACATCCTTCGATTAATCATATGATAAAAGAATGCTTACAAAAGATATATGCAACATCACTTGCCATTTTAAGATTTTGAAACAACTTCAACAAAAAAGTGACTTTGACCATTTGTGATCAAACAGTTCATTCCAAGATACATAATTTGTACATATAATTTAAGTAATTTTACATTATGTTAACTTTCAAAGAAATATCATCACAATATGGACCACAAGTTTCAAGTCCCAACCGATACTTAAATGAATATAAAATTATGGATGACTCCCATAATCTTATTAGATCAAGAAAACTACACAAAAACTTGATTCTTATAATCCAGAATACCTAATACATGGTATTTATAAGCCAACTCATCACATCAGACTTATACTAGGTTTGCTCATATAATTATCCTCTACACATCCAAACCTCACTCGTTTATAATGCTAGATATTATCTAACCAATTAACCAGTACATGATAATTACAACTATTATATATGATTGCTCTAATGAATAAAGGCTTTGAGTCAAGGATTAAGGATTGTAAGTCAAGTTTTGAGATAGTTTCTTGACATAAATAAAATTTGGGTGCTTAGCCAAGCTCTTACTGTTTTCCATTTGCGTTCTTGTTCAATACTAATTCTATGGTTGACGTATGAAGTAAAAAAAAAGTTAATAGTTTATGTTCTTCCGAATTGAATTATTAAGCATAGCTTTTGTATTTTAGATTACACACTACATTTAGGTGCATTTTGTTTTTAAGAGGTAAAATGTTTCCGGTCTACGGACCACAACTGTAAAAGAAGAGTTGGACCAAACCTCTGCAGTCTGCAAGAAGAAGGTTGTTTGTTTTTTAACGTATGTGGACTTTTAAAATAAACTGGTGGTGGTGTACGGACAACGGTGGTGGCGGTTAGGGATGAGTTTTTTTCCCAAATACCCGTCTCGTACCGTACCTGTACCCATACCGATTTTAGGTATTTGGTACATATATTGGTACCCAGTTTTATATAGACCTTTAAAAGTGTTTAATATAATGTTTTATTTCGTGTTATAGTATTTATAGTACTTGTATTGATTTTACCTATATGGTACCCGTACCATATTGGTACTCGTACCAATTTTACATATTTGGCACCCGTACTATATTGGTACTCATGTCAATTTTACCTATTTATGTAAGGACCTGCAAAAATGTCCCACAATACTCCGTAAGTGAAAACCCGGACCCCTAAAACCCTAATCCTTGTGAAAAATCAAGAAATTCAATTTTATTGATCTGTCGCGGGCCGCGTAAGACTCAAGGCAAGCTTACGCGGGGCGCGACAGCCAGGCAAGTTTCCGGATAAGCTTTATGCCACGTGTCAGACATGTGTCAAGACCACCCCGACGACTCAGCAAACCCTACTGCCGCCTTTATGGCCTCGCGGGCCGCGAAGGAACCCCCTTCAAGCTTACGCGGGCCGCGAGAAACCTAAAATTTAGCTATAAATTGGATGAAGTTTGGGCATTTCAAACTGCTCAATTCTTTTCTTTCTCTTAGCTTCTATTATAGCAAAATAGTAGCTCGATATTATACCCTAAACCCCGAAACTCTGCCCATTATTAGGGTAATAACTCTAATCACTGGTACGATACTTTATCCGATCGATTGAAACCGATCCAACGGATGTTTAAGTGCTGCCAGTACTTGGCTATACTTTGTCATTCGTCGTGAGGGTTTTGATCTCGTGATTATCGTTAAAGTTGAATTGAGTTAATACACTAATACGAGTTCCATTAGAAATTAGAACTCATAATCAGGAAGTTGTTAAACTAGAATACTTAGCAATTAAGTAAACTTAATGATTAAGCAAACTTAATAGTTAAGAAAACTTAGTGTTTAAGTAAACTTAATGGTTATGTAAAACTTAACTTAGCAGTTAAGAAACTTAATAGCTAAGGAAACATAACAGGAAAGGAAACTTAGCAGTAAGTTAATTAATCAGCTAAATACGTTATTTAATTAATCGGCTAAGTAAATTACTTAATTAAACCGTTAAGGAAAATTAATCAGTTAAGTAAGATTAATTAATCAGTTAAGTAAGATTAATTAAGTTAAGTATGATTAATTAATCAGTTAAACAAGATTAATTAAGCTAAGCAAGATTAATTAAGCTAAGCAAGATTAATTAATCAGCTAAGTAAGATTTATTAAACACCTAAATAGATATACATGAAAAATAGATATATATGGGGTAGGTATTATCTAAGGAAAGTTTTACCTAGGGAAGGTTTTATCTAGGGAAGATTTTATCTAGGGAAGGTTCAACTAAGAAAGATAACACCTAGGGAAATTCTATATAGGGGTAAGACATATCCGTTGGCTATAAATAGGAAGCTTAGGATTCATTTCCCTTTGCTCATTTCTTCTATTCTTCTCTCTATACGTTGGTGTTCTAACTAATAATCACCGATACGATATTCTGTCCGATCGATTCGGGAACCAACTAATGATTGCCAAAGTGCAGTCTACACAAGACTATACTTTGTGAATTTCGTTAAACGAATGCCAAAGTGTTGTCTACACAAGACTATACTTTGAGAATTTCGTTAAACGAATTCCAAAGTGTTGTCTACACAAGACTACACTTTGTGAATTTCATTAAATGAATGCCAAAGTGCTGTCTACACAAGACTATACTTTGTGAATTTCGTTAAACGAATGCCAAAGTGTTGTCTAAACAAGACTATACTTTGTGAATTTCGTTAAGGTTCTGATCTCGTGACCATCGTTAGGTTTGATTTGGTATAACACTAATACGTATTCCACTATGTTAAACTAAATGTTTAACTATCAGAAAACTTTGCACTATACACTTACAATCAAAACAGATGCTTAGTTATCAAAAGACATAGAATCAGAAGGCTTGTTAATCAAGATTGTATGCTAACAAGGTGAGTCATTCTTCTTTTTACCAAATTGTTTGCAAAACCCTATTTGTTTTCAAAGTTATAATTACAGGGATTAAGTCTTTGTAATCTTCAATTACTGCCGGTATGTGGGGTTTTGTATACATTACTTGATACCCGTCACCATTGGACAACGGGTTAGCCAATGGGTAATCTGACCATAGTCACAGATCCGGTCGAGTGACAAATACCGATTTGGGGTAATTGGTTGATAGAAACATTGTAATCACCCTTAATACTGTAAATTATAACAATGTGTCTTTTTGTACAAACTGAATGAACTCACCAGCATTTCCTGCTGACCAAATATTTTTAAAACGCGTTTCAGGTAATGACAGTAGATCGGAATAAGAGACGTGATACGGCACCAAAAGGCTTACAGAAGTGGCTTATTTTATTAATTAAATTAAATCAAGAAAAGTTGTTTTATGTATTCAAGCTTATCCCATATTAAAGCTACCTTTGCAAAACATGGATAAAATCCTGTGTTTCAAAACTCTGATATTTTCCTAACTCACGGTCCTGATGAAAAATTCCGCTGCAATACTTTTCAAAATAAACCACCGGTACCACTTGACTGCTCGCGGCTCCCGTCCAGGGTGGGGTCGGGGGTCGTGACAGAAGGTGGTATCAGAGCCACTGCTTTAAGCCAATAGGTGTTGTGATAATAATACCTAAGCTTAAACGAAAGAGTTAGGAAATTATTATTTGGTAGCAACAAGGATAGTATTTAGACTTGAAATTAAGAAAGATACTTTAGTATTAGCCTCGAGATAAGCTATTTACTTGCATAAATAAAGTGTGATGGATGTTGGTATGCCGTGAGGATGATGACTAGAACATTGTAAGTATGGTAAATAAGCAATAACATGTGGCCACTGTTATTTCTTATTTATTGGTACTACATGGTTCTAGAATATGATCCATCATGTGAATACTAATTACCTTGTTCTTTGATAAAAGCCCTAATAAAAGATTCATTTTAAATCATGAATTAAGAAGATTCTATTTATGGGAAATACAAATTACCTCTCTGGCGAGAACCGGGTAAGATGAGGTTACCTCTCCGGCGAGAACCGGGTAAGATGGGGTATATATATATGTCAAACAAGTGACAGAATTCCCTAAATAGTATCATGACCTGATATCTGACTTGTTTTTGGAAATATGAATCTTTTAAATACATTAACCTTATGCAAGGTTTGTATATTACAGTATGTGAAATATATATAGATATGTATATCTATAAGGAAATCCAAAAACCATAAGGATTGACAATTTCAAATGAAACACGAGCATGTGCGTGTCACTGATAATTCTAGATTTCTTTATTAGGAATCTCTTGTATACATCTATAATTCCGATATCAAACATTATTCCGTTTGATCATCCTTCTCGTAACTCGTGTGACAAGATGAATAATGTAAACCCTTTATGTTGGGATGCCATCGAAAGTATAAGAATTCCCTTTGCGTTACCTTAGATTATTAACGCATTAGGAAACCTGCAGCTAAAGTTGTGCTAGGCACAACACGTCAAAAAACTTACACTAATAAGAGTAATTCTACTTTCTTTAAGAACTCGTGCAAAAATAAAAGTAACCACAACTCGATGCATTTACAAAGATTCTTCACATATAATCCTACTAAGATTACCAGTAATAAAAGAGCTGTTACAACAATACATGGGCTGCAAAGGACTAAAGTTGTCCAACCCAATAGTATAAATGCTAAAAAGGATGAAGTAATGTATGCTTCAAAAATTTAGACATTAAGATAGTGAGACCTGACCTTCGAAACACATGATCAAGACATATGCCATAAAATGGAAAGAACTGATAGAAAGGAAATTATGTCTGCTTCATAAAAAGGAACAAATGGAAACAATGATTCCGGAGGTGATTGCTTAATTAGGTTGAGATTTGCAAGCCAACCAGAGAAATGACCACAAGGAGACAAGACAGACCAGCCGACAAAGTTCATCTCTGTGATGAAAGTTGCAAGTTATGCACGGAAGTAAGACATAGCGTATATGGTCTAAGGGTTCATTAACACTAGAGGCATGGAACTGCAAGAAATCCCGACCGACGTTTTTCCTAGAAGAGCTACTTGGACTATCACCCGATCATGAGGAGAAACTCAGAATTCATCTGAGACTCGAAACAACACCGATTGTTATATCACAAATTTAAGACTAATGTAGTAGTAGATGCCTTCAGAAGCCGAAATAAGTACGTGCTCTTAGATTAAATTGCGGATAGATTTAATAAAATAATTAAAGAGTACCCAAGAAACAGCAATCAAGGATGATGCTGAAGGATTATAAAGGAATAATGAAGGAACCGGAAAAAGGAACTGATGGAATTTGGAAATTCCATAAGAAAAGAATTTGAATACCTATCTAAGGAAACATACCTAATTCTTAGGAAAGCTCATAAGACTAAGTATCAATGTTTGAATAAGAATTGAGGATAAATAGGAATAAAGAATGATGTAGCCAGTTACAAGTATTTAGTTTATTTGCAAAACTAAACATTTGAACCCTTTAGGTTTGCCTCAACGATAAAAATATCAGTATAGAAATGAGATTGATAACAATGGATATTGTTACCAAATTACCCAAAACAAGAAACGACACAATCTGAGTGATTGTAAATCGATTAACCAAGTCTGCTCAATCCCTACCAATGAAGAAAACCCTTTAGTATAAAACGCTTAGTTAAGTCGTGTGGGGACAAAATAGTCTAATTACATAGAATCCCGTTATCTATTGTATTAAATCAAGACAATCATTTCACTTCTCATTTCTGGGGAAATTTTCACCCGACTTATTTTGAGCAGTATGAAGGAACACTACAAACCTAGAAAGACATGCTAAGTGCATGTGCGATAAATAGGACTATCATTTATCACTCATAAGATTCTTCAATAATTGGCCTACAAGTATTAGTGTTACCCGTTTAAAAACACTTTATGGATGATAGTATCATCCAGTATGTTAGACATACATATGAGAAAAACAACTATCAGGCCACGAGATCGGTAAACCATTGGAATTTAAATCAGGGAAAGGATACCACTAAAAGTCTCTCTGTGTTTGGAAAAGAAAGTTAAACCATTAAAGTAACTAAGCAAAGTGGACCAGTAGCCTATCAGCTAAAATTTCTAGAAGAAATGGCAAGTATACATGATACATTTCATGAACTACTTAGAAATCTTTAGTTATACCTCTTCAAGATATAGAAGTAAATGCAATTTTAATTGAAAGACATTATCAGCCAATTATGAGAATTCCAAAAAAAAAAACATACAAGATTAGTTCTGGTCAAGGTGAAGTAGGACTTAAAGCGTGGACAAGAAAATAATTGGGTATCGAAGATAAGACGGAAGTCTCCTTACTTGTTCCAGTAAATCTCGAGGACGAGATTTTAATTAAGGTGGGGAGGATGTAAGGACCTGCAAAAATGTCCCACAATACTCCGTAAGTGAAAACCCGGACCCCTAAAACCCTAATCCTTGTGAAAAATCAAGAAATTCAATTTTATTGATCTGTCGCGGGCCGCGTAAGACTCAAGGCAAGCTTACGCGGGGCGAGACAGCCAGGCAAGTTTCCGGATAAGCTTTATGCCACGTGTCAAGACCACCCCGATGACTCAGCAAACCCTATTGCCGCCTTTATGGCCTCACGGGCCGCGAAGGAACCCCCTTCAAGCTTATGCGGGCCGCGAGAAACCTAAATTTTAGCTATAAGTTGGACGAAGTTTGGGCATTTCAAACTGCTCAATTCTTTTCTTTCTCTTAGCTTCTATTATAGCAAAATAGTAGCCCGATATTATACCCTAAACCCCAAAACTCTGCCCGTTATTAGGGTAATAACTCTAATCACTGGTACGATACTTTATCCGATCGATTGAAACTAATCCGACGTATGTTTAAGTGCTGCCAGTACTTGGCTATACTTTGTCATTCGTCGTGAGGGTTTTGATCTCGTGATTATCGTTAAAGTTGAATTGAGTTAATACACTAATACGAGTTCCATTAGAAATTAGAACTCATAATCAGGAAGCTGTTAAACTAGAATACTTAGCAATTAAGTACACTTAATGATTAAGCAAACTTAATAGTTAAGAAAACTTAGTGTTTAAGTAAACTTAATGGTTATGTAAAACTTAACTTAGCAGTTAAGAAACTTAATAGCTAAGGAAACTTAACAGGAAAGGAAACTTAGCAGTAAGTTAATTAATCAGCTAAATACGTTATTTAATTAATCGGCTAAGTAAATTACTTAATTAAACCGTTAAGGAAAATTAATCAGTTAAGTAAGATTAATTAATCAGTTAAATAAGATTAATTAAGTTAAGTATGATTAATTAATCAGTTAAACAAGATTAATTAAGCTAAGCAAGATTAATTAAGCTAAGCAAGATTAATTAATCAGCTAAGTAAGATTTATTAAACACCTAAATAGATATACATGAAAAATAGATATATATGGGGTAGGTATTATCTAAGGAAAGTTTTACCTAGGGAAGGTTTTATCTAAGGAATGTTCAACTAAGGAAGATAACACCTAGGGAAATTCTATATAGGGGTAAGACTTATCCCTTGGCTATAAATAGGAAGCTTAGGATTCATTTTCCTTTGCTCATTTCTTCTATTCTTCTCTCTATACGTTGGTGTTCTAACCACCGATACGATATTATGTCCAATCGATTCGGGAACCAACTAACGATTGCCAAAGTGCTGTCTACACAAGACTATACTTTGTGAATCTCGTTAAACGAATGCCAAAGTGCTGTCTACACAAGACTATACTTTGTGAATTTCGTTAAACGAATTCCAAAGTGCTGTCTACACAAGACTATACTTTGTGAATTTCATTAAACGAATGCCAAAGTGCTGTCTACACAAGACTATACTTTGTGAATTTCGTTAACGAATGCCAAAGTGCTGTCTAAACAAGACTATACTTTGTGAATTTCGTTAAGGTTCTGATCTCGTGACCATCGTTAGGTTTGATTTGGTATAACACTAATACGTATTCCACTCTGTTAAACTAAATGTTTAACTATCAGAAAACTCTGCACTTTACACTTACAATCAAAACAGATGCTTAGTTATTAAAAGACATAGAATCAGAAGGCTTGTTAATCAAGATTGTATGCTAACAAGGTGAGTCATTCTTCTTTTTACCAAATTGTTTGCAAAACCCTATTTGTTTTCAAAGTTATAATTACAGGGATTAAGTCTTTGTAATCTTCAATTACTGCCGGTATGTGGGGTTTTGTATACATTACTTGATACCCGTCACCATTGGACAACGGGTTAGCCAATGGGTGATCTGACCATAGTCACAGATCCGGTCGAGTGACAAATACCGATTTAGGGTAAATTGGTTGATAGAAACATTGTAATCACCCTTAATACTGTAAATTATAACAATGTGTCTTTTTGTACAAACTGAATGAACTCACCAGTATTTCCTGCTGACCAAATATTTTTAAAACGCGTTTCAGGTAATGACAGTAGATCGGAATAAGAGACGTGATACGGCACCAAAAGGCTTACAGAAGTGGCTTATTTTATTAATTAAATTAAATCAAGAAAAGTTGTTTTATGTATTCAAGCTTATCCCATATTAAAGCTACCTTTGCAAAACATGGATAAAATCCTGTGTTTCAAAACTCTGATATTTTCCTAACTCACGGTCCTGATGAAAAATTCCGCTGCAATACTTTTCAAAATAAACCACCGGTACCACTTGACTGCTCGCGGCTCCCGTCCAGGGTGGGGTCGGGGGTCATGACAATTTAGTACCCGTACGAGGGCTTAAAAACTATATAAATACAAAATGGTACCAAAGCGGGTACTGTATCTAAAATACTCGTACCTGTACGGTACTTATATATTTGGTACGGTATTTGGTACCTAGTTTTGTTCAAATTCGGTACCGGCACGGGTATGGGTACGGGTACGGTACCAATCCTATCCCTAGTGGCGGTGGTGGTGGGAGGTGGATGTGGATGATGGGTGGTGGTGGTGGTGGACGGTGGTGGTAGACGGTGGTGGCGGACGGTGGTGATGGTGATGGTGATGGTGATGGATGGTGGTGGTGGTGTTTAACTCTCTGCAGACCTTAGAAGATATTAAAAGTGGTTGTACCAAGTCTGCACCAAGAAGAGCTCGCGAAAACGTTTTTTAATGAAACATCCTTGAAAAAACAAATAGTCTGCAGATGACAATGTCTGCGTGTGGTCTGCGCGGAACAGACAGAAGAGCCTATGCAGATATTTTTTTAGAAAAACAAACACCATCTTAAAATAAGATGTAGACAAAAAACTAATGATCATTTAAGAACACACTAACATTGAAAAACCTGATTAGTGTATATGAAAACCAAGACTCAACCAAAAATACAACTCAAGACAAATGTTTGACTCTCTTTTTTAAAGTTTATGAGTAAGAAAGAAAATTGTATTTTTAATATTTAAAAGTTAGCATTTAGGAGAGATACACAGTGTTTGGACGCGTATACGGTCAACACTGCGCATGGGATAACAAGAATTCATGCGTTAATCGTAATAAATATGTTTAGAATACTTATGTATTATTGAAAAAGTATGTTTATAAGTTACAGTAACTTTCGGGTCATTGAAACGACAAGAATCAACAAGCCGATCAACTTACGCGATTTCAACGCGCAGCGCGTGTGCGCACGACATTTAATGCCATATTAGCAAAATACTAATATTTTGAGCATAACAATAATTATTTTAATTTATAAACTAATTTGTTTTGAAATTTATGTGAGAAAACAAGAATTCTGACGCAAGAACAAGCTGAAACGGAGTTATGTGCAGACAATGGTGGGCTGAAGAAGGATGTGCTTGGTTGATGGGCTTCAATGTTAAAATCTACTCCACCAAACCCTAGGTATATAAACCCCTATATACCTCCACATCCTTCATTATTCACAAACACTTTATCTCTCTACCTCCCTTCTCTCTCTAGAACACAAGATCCGTCGACCATAATCTAGCCACCACACGGCGGAGCCGTGGCGGCGGCGGCAGCCGACCATGGCGGCACGTACCGGCGGCAGTTTTTCGGTGATAGTTTTCCAGCCAAAGGTACACTTCTTTCTACTAATTTCGATGTTCCGAACACCATGGTGAGGTCCATTTTCTCTAATTCAGAGCTGTTTGAGCCGTAGAGCAACTCTGAAGAGAATTTCGGCCAAATTCTGTCAAGTTTGTTTTCAAGTTTTCTCTTCATGCATGTCAAGATCTTTCTTTTAGGAACCTCCAACTTATTTATAGTTAACTTCAACATCTACATCATACCACATATATGGTACATCTATCGAAGCGATCCGAAATGAGCCTACCCCCGCTCGTACCGAATTTTAGAGACCTAGCGAATTGCAACCCCGTTTCACGTTCTGTACCGGAGGGTACCACGAACCATGTGACTATGAGAAAAAACACATGCATATCAATTTATAAAGCATGATCCAGAAAGAGGAAAAGAAAACATAGAAAATTAAAGTATGAAAAGGAGTGGATTTCAGCTTTCATGAAAATGAGAGATGGAGAAATCGAGTAAAAGTAGTACTAGCAAAGTGAAATTGGGGGAAAGAAACCTTAAATATAGAAATGGTGCTGAATGTTTACAAAGTAATTGTCGATGTTGGCCGAAGGCAGTCAGTCGGGCAAGGAGTGGATGTATGGAGATGGAACCTAGGGTTAAGAGGCTGCTGAAAAAAGTGCCAGATTTCAATGTTCGGCTGTTGAGTTCGAGTCAGTGCAAATTACTTCACAAACATGCACGAGTTTAATAGGCCAGAAGTCGAGCAAAACTTCAGGTAAATAGCCTGGAGGATTGTGTTTTTTGGTGTGTTACTTTGATTACTTTGGATTAGTGTGGGCTAACAGTTAGTTAGTTCCCTTGAGTAACGAAGAAAATTTTCTTGGCCTTTCAAAAAAAAGGATAAATGATACGACTTTGTTTCAAATAATATTAGATTCAAGTTCTCGTTTGAAACAACGGGGAGTTGCATCCTGGTTGATATTTGCCAATTATTACATATTGTGGCGGCATAACCAGATTTTTTTCTATGGGTGTAAAAGTTTATGGTTTTTGGATGTCTTCCACTCGATTTTAGATTTTTTTGATCCAATTTGGAACACATAATAAAAAATGAGTGGCTCGTTAAGCTTAGTGTGTAAAATTTATAAATATAGATTAAGGAGGCCCAAAGTTCCTCTAAGTGGATTCATGCCATGCTCAATGTCGTTTTAAGAAATGGACACTAAATAAGAAGACTATAAGGGGTGTACAAAAACCATTAAAAAGACGAATCATCAAAACCGTCTCAAATCGGCCAGTTTGGCTGGCTTTGGGTTGTAGGGTTCGGCTCTCAGGTTAGGGGTTGAAAAACTTGGTTAAACAGTCTTGCTGATGGGTTTCCTCATGTAGCTGACTATTTAAACAGGACGAGTATGTACGTTAAAAAACATATATTCTCTAGATGGGGTGCCAAAACAACCTTTAGGCCTCGAGTTCAAACATTTTTCCAAAGTTACTTTCACATAATTAATCTCAAATTCAAAAGAAAACTCTTAATCACATTGACATGATTTTAATTATTAACTAATTAACTCTGGGCATAGTCTTATCCTAAGCAAGGTTAGATTCGACATGAAACATATCACATAATACCAACATGTTTTTCCTTCAACCATGGCATATTATTCACTCAAAATACCAACTAAACAGACCCTACGGTTTGACGTCGAGAATGACGATTGTAAGGCCAACCTTCAGGTCTAGGGTTATGGTAATGTGAGAGCGTTGCTTCTGCCATCTGCTTGAACACGTGGTAAATAGCCCCACCAAGTTGCTTGTAAAACTTTATATATATGAACACAAATATAAACACAGGGAAGCATAGACAATATGTAGACATCAAATAGCAAAGTGCTTTTATCTTCATCACTTTATAATCTGACCGAAATCTTCTCAACAATATTGTCCCATGGCATGTCTTGAGTTACTCCCTCAATAAGACTCCATGCACTTGTAAGTACAAGTTCACCATTTCATCTTGAAACTTTAAACTTGGACAATTATCCTCAAAACAACACCAAGTTGTTACAAATACTACATTTAAGTAGTAAACTCGAACAATTAAATTTGTTCACAACAACACCAAATTGCTACAAATACTACATTTAAGTAGTAAACTTGAACAATTAAATTTGTTCACAACAACACCGAGTTTTTTTTTTCACCAAATAACATCCACCAGACTGTTACTTTGTTCACCATATGCTACTTCTAGCAAGAGTAGCGAACCATTTGAATTATCAATGTTATGCAAAACTTTGTTTTAAAAATAATTCAAAACAGTTTCTTAGTTTTGCAATATACAATATTAATAATATCAATTAGGGTTATGAAAACAGAGATCAAACCCAAAATATCAAATGGTTTTATATTATTTAGTCTTACTACACATGTACTAAACATTTTCTAACACGCATGTTAGAAAAAAATGTTATAACAAGCACATTATAGAATCGAACGTTTACATAAAATGTTTTCCAAAGATATAGTTTATAAAATAAACCATTTCTCATCATTTTTAATGCATACAGAGCCAATTAAATGTTTACATAAAACATTTCTGTTCATTATGAACAATCTCTAACATCGTATTCGTGATACACATTTTCTAACACACGTGTTAGAAAATTTAAGTCATTTTATATAAAACATGACAAATCACAAACTAAAGTTGGTGATAAAATCACACACAACTACACCATCACTTTATGGTGATTTAATTCTTGTATTCTTACTCTTGTATTTTTTTTTTCAATCTCATCAAGTTAGGCACATAGCCTACTTTTAATACAAGAGACATGAGGTGGAGATAAGTCTCACTTAATTAAAGATTTTTTTATAGACATAAACTCTAATAAAAACTAATAAATTGGCATGAAACTCTCCTTAAGAGTTTATCTTCCATATGAAGAGTCTAATAAATGATTTTAATTTCATTAAATTCATATAAATACCACACCATCACTTTATGGTGATTTAATTCCTTGAAGCCAATCAAACATCAACTTCAATGTATGACATTTTATTTCTAAATCATCCAAAGCATTAAAAACAATGCTACAACAAATTGCTTATATAAAATGTTTACATAAAACATTTCAAAGCATTTGTATTTTAACCATTTTTAACAATCATGTTAAAATTAAAAAAATTCTAACGTGCACGTTAGAAATATTAATATTTCCATAAAATGTTAATTCGACTTGCTAAAATCACATATATAGTTCAAATAAATAAGTCATTTCTAATACACACGTTAGAAACTAAACAATTAAAAAATTGCTTCCAAACTAACACTTTTCATGAACCTTTCTAACACACATGTTAGAAGACAAGTGATTACAAAAATCATTATAAGATTTATTTGTTCATATCAATCTATGGGTGGATGAAGAGTCTACTTTAAATAGAGACTTAATTAGAGACATAAACTTTAATTAAGTAACATAAAACTCTTATTTAAAGACATAAAAAACTCTACTTAAGAGAATTTAACGTTTACAAAAAATATATGGTTTACACCAATAATTCCGGTCTAACACACATGTTAAAGGAATTTAACGTTTACAAAAAAACGTATGATTTACACTAATATACCCGATCTAACACAAAAGTTAGAAAAATTAACGATTCCCAAAACCGTTTTAAAACCAAACGTTGGAACCAAAACTATTCATTTTGTACCACGGTATAGGATTTAAGATTGTATCTCAACCTCAAAAAAACCAAACACAACAAGTTGTACTACATACATATTTCCAAAAAAAAAAAGATATTTATAAGATCATAACCTCTAAAAATATTTTTTTATTCTATTATAAATCCTTTCGTAAACCTAAAATCCTTATAAATAAGGTTTTTAAGATTGTACCAACAATCTCACGAAATCTGTTTTAAGTTTGTAGGAATTAGGTTCACCTTTTGTAAAATATAATTACAAAACATATAATAACGAATTCGTAGGAAATATCATAGTACAATACTGGTTGCAATAACTAAATAAAAAGAATATAAAATATAATTATATATACCAATCTTGATTCAAGCCGCACCTCTGGTGGGTCCTTCACGCACACTTGATAGCATCCTAGACTCGAATATTCATCATCTTGAGTCTTGAAAAATACTTCTTGACTGCAACAAAGAGCACACTAAAACGTTGACGATTTTGGTTGAGGCACGTGTTCAACACGCTTCCCTTAAAACAGATTTCTCGCCTCTACTAAAGACAACGCGTAAGTCTCCCAGGGTACAACAGCCGAAGCAATCTGTACTGCCGGAGATGGCTCATGGGCCCAAGGTTACATCCGGTAATTGTGTGTTTGAACTCATGTGGTGGAAAACAAGTAGAGAGTACTCATCTCTCTAGTTGGTCTTCAAGTGTTCATCCTACTTCTAGTATTCTTCATGTATCAAGCAATACCATATTCTTGTATTACAAAAGAAGCACATAGCCTAGTATTTGTACAAGACTTAAGGATTAGTGAAAGGTTTCACTTAATTAGTCACTTAATTAGAGACTTAAAAACTCTAATAAAACTAATTAAATGCCATCAAGAAGCTCTACTCAAGAGTTTCTCTTTTATTTACCACATGAAGATTCTAATTAATATTTATAATTTCATCAAATTATAAATATATTAAATATCCGTTCACCAAATTTCCAACAATCCCCCACATGAATGGAGATCGTTCAAAACACTTAAAATTTCCAATGTAACCTCGACAGTTGAGTTTTGCATACGATAGGTAGGTGTTACCCTTTGAACCTTCGCTCATGAAATACACTTAGCCCACTAGCTCTGAGTAGATCTTGATGTCTTTGAACTCGTCTGCCGTTTGTATAGATGACAATACACTTCACATAAGACTCTCCCTAGCTGGGTCATCTCCTCATAGTCGTGTCCAATAATGGTCGTGGAACACTTTCCTGGTTCTGCGAGAGCTCTAGGAATTGTTCCCTCAATTGCATTTGAAGCGACCCCACTTCTCTCTAACATAGGTGATTCTCCTTAGATCATTAAAAGCATTGTGGTTATCGTGATTTATCCAAATCATTTATCACATATTATTCTTAGCCTCACTCTTTGTCACTGAACATCATAGGAATAGACTAGGATGTATTTAAACACCCTTTTATACTTTGGGGGTATATATAACCATATATACTAGCTTATACATATCATTTATGCCCCCACAGTGACCACCTTTAGGCATATGAGTTAGTTGTCCTATTGAACTTAGATCTTGGGATCTCCAGTCAACTAAGTTAGGTGTCCTTCACATACCCTTTTTCCATGGGCTTCAGTCTCATTCCCCAACTTGATCTCTAATAAACCCTCAGGTTGTTGGATCCATAACATTAACAAATAACTTTGCGTATTTGAGATCAGTTGTCATGATGTGTTCTTAACTCGTAAGTTAATTTTGCCTATTGTCAACTTCTAAGACTATAACCTCAGTGGCCATCTGAATCTGGTTATAATATGTGTCTTTCTAAGATACACGTATCATTTAAGGCAAACACATCTCTATTATACACTACGACCTTTGTGTCCTCCACTTAGTCGTCTGTTTGCAATGTTAGATTGGATTTACAAAATCCTTAATGTCAAACTTTTATGATACAAATGCAAGACACCCCCACATGTAAGTGTTATAGGATATCATCTAGATGGGGTAATGAAAACCATTTCTACATACCCTTATAGGGTTGTTTCTAAATAGATCCTTGATGTGTGCTAAATAGACTATAAAAATTAACTATACTAGTCTCTCTAAACTAGACACTAAAAATCTTTAATTCTAGACTCGTCCTAAACCACACAATCGGCAAGTGTACCGATCAATATAGTATAACCCTAGGAAGTCCGGATATCGAACCACGAGACTCTATTTATCACGTAAACTAGACTCTAATAGACACTGACAGACGCGACTAAAACTTGTTTAATTGTTTGGGGGGGGGGGGGGGGGGGTTACGGAAAATCTAAGGAAAACTATTTAAACTAAATATTAAACTAAAACTAGACTAAATACGAAAGAAGGCAAAAGGATTTTCTTATATGACGAACGAGACCACCTAGACTAGAATCCTGGATTGATTTTAAGAAATTACCGATTAAGTTAATTGCATGATTTATGGAACCGAGATCTTAAAGTACTAAACCTATTAAGACACCAACTAAGCCCCTCAACCCTTCTTGAGGTGAAACTTATGGCGCTACCTAGGCCGTTAATCCTACCGGTTATTAGACGTATTTCCAGTTGTCTAATTATTGTGTAAGTACCCTAATGTTGACCTACTCTTTTCCAATCATAGATCTAGGGTAGTTTAGGTTCTTGATTTGACTTGATAAACTAATAAACCTACGGGGCAACTAAGGCACGACCTTTTCCAAGTACTGTCTAAAGCAATTCACCGGGTAAGACCTATCAATAGCCCCGCACCTTCCAGCTATTGGAACTAGTAGAACACTAAAACCTAGTAAATCACTACCAATTACTTCTAGGGTTATTTGCGCAATTTCACCCTAAAGAGTTAAGATTTCTTACGTGATATAGACACTCACCAAAATCCTAAACCCTAGTATGACTCTATATTGTGATAAAGACCGTCCCTAAGAATCATACGAAACAAATGATAATAACAAACCAAATTAAAGCATGCATATACATCAAATCAATAGACTAAACCTTTTACTAAACACAATCAATCCATAATATTCATGAAAATAACGAAAAGAGTTAAATGCCATTTTAGTCCTTGTGGTTTGGGCCATTTTGCCAGTTTAGTCCAAAGGTTTCATTTTTAACATGTGGGTCCAAAAATGTTTCACAGTTGCCATTTTAGTCCACTGGGTTAACCTTATCCATTTTTTCTGTTAACGAGAAGGCCAATTCTGTCATTTTATATGGCTGAATTGCCCTTTTAGTTAACAGAATTACATACAAAATGACCAAATTGGCCTTCTCATTAACAGAAAAAATGGATGAAGTTAACCAAGTGGACTAAAATGGCAACTGTGAAACCTTTTTGGACCCACAGGTTAAAAATGAAACCTTTGGACTAAACTGGCAAAATGACCCAAACCACAGGGACTAAAATAGCATTTAACTCTAACGAAAAAGGTAAAAACTTTATATTAATCCATTCATCCAAGTCTAGGTGGCATAAAAGTTTAGCCAAGCATGTCAATAAACGAAAACAAATCAAAGATAGTCAAACATGAATTCATTGTAACAAGTTTCAAGAAAGAAATCGACAAAACAAGGGATTGGAAAACCCGAGAAAGTCTTCGATTCTTCGTCCCGAAGTCGTACCACTGATTCGTATGCTTCAAGATCTCCGAAAGTGCTCAATGAATGCTCCAAAATCGCCTATGGTTGCTCTCCGTTCGTAATTTTTTTCCATTTTCAGCAATATTCAGTACCAAGACCTGGAAAACGCAATTTGATCAATAGTATGCACATTCTAACTAAAACGGAACTAAAAATAACGTGAAATTGTACAAACTATAAACGAATAAAGGATGTATTTTTTCAATACATCAAATATCCCAACACTTACTCTTTTTTCGTCCTCGAAAAAGAATTATGCAACGGAATCATAGATGAATAGTCACTTGGGCCAGAAGCATATGTATATTTTATTAAAACCAAAACTTGCGTTAGCCGCGATTGCGAATATAATTGTCCCTTTAAATCCGAATCCAATCTCAAACCCTTATCATGTGAATTTAATTTAAGTGCGGTCAGTCTACCAAGGGTCTCACGCTAGAATCTACAGTCCACATACTCTCGCCTCAAGCTTATAGAACTAAAGGAACGATCACTGGACCAATTCCCAACCGTCTTATATCAAAACCAAGAGAATTTAGAATCAACTTTTTCATTGTTTTTCATCGCTTTTCTTTCTTTTTTTTCTTTTCAATGAGCATAGACGTTGCTTTCCCTAACCAAGAGGCAATCCGGCTGTAGAGTCACTATCCCCAACTCGGATTACTTAGGCTTCGGTACTTTTTTACTTTTCTTTGCAAGGTCGATTTCACACACCCTAGCGGTAATCCGGTTGTAAAGTCACTATCCCCAACCCCGACTACATAGAAATGCGCTACTTTCATTCAGTTTCTAGCTCATTATTATTTTTTTTATTTTTTGCATGACCACAAACTCTAACGGTTTTAACTTATAACGGTGCCCCTTATACTTTTATTGGCGGTTTCAGTTTCCCATATTTCCCAGATGAAAACCCACTAGCAAACTGACAATTAAGGTAGTATTAACTCAAAGGGACTTAAAACCAAACCCGGGCCTATCCACACATCCCTAACTAGACACAAGCTCGATTTATTTTAATCTCTTATTATTATTATTCAAACCCAAACAAAAATTCATCTTTTCTATCATTTTCCGTTTTATTTATGCAAACTTCTCATTTCAAAGGACATTTTTCTAATTTTTCAAATTTTTTTTCAATTTTTTTTTTTTGAATTTTTTTATTTTTTTTCATTTTTTTGGTAAAAACTTTCTTCATATTTATGACTCGATTATTCACATGTATCCCATCCCCACACTTAGAGATTGCATTGTCCCTAATGCAAGAACGGAAATACGACTAAAAAACTACCTAAACACTAAAAACGACAACTAAAGACGAAATAAATGAATAAAATACAAAAGAATACAAGGGAAACGACTTCGCTGTATATGTGAGACTGTCAAAGTGCCAGTCGTTTCCACATAATCCCTCCAATTCGAAACGCGCTCAGCAAACAACTCCTAACCTCGGACACGCGAACGAAAGCGGCTAAACATCAACCTATCAATCACAATCAACAAACTAGCAAAACATAAATAATATAAATCATCAAAATATCAGTTTCAAACACATACCAACCCATCCTTCCCGACCAACCTGTTTAACATGTATCAATATCAGTACAGACCAACAACTAAGGATCAAAAACAACATAAAAGAAAAAATCAACAAAAAATATAGTCAGCTGCTGCTTCTGCATCCTCGCCATCCCCACACTAGTCCTCGTCACTGTCCTCCTCTTGTCCACTTGCACCAGCACTACTCTCACCAAATACACAGAATGGAGGATCCGGATCAAACCTTGCACCAGCACCAGCCGGGCCACCATGCTGCCTCGGCTGAAAGAAGTCTGGGATCCTCATACTGTCTGTAGTCATCATGTAACGAAGAGCATCATCCTGCCTCTCCTGAACCAACTGAATCACCTCAACATGATGCTCCAACCTGTCAAATCTCTGCTCCACATAGCCAGAGAGTGACTGCAACGTGAGAGGCTCAGGTGGAGGCTGCCTCCTCGGATACTGCTGTGCTGGTAGCTCGTGTCTCTGTGGTGGCCACTGTTGGTGTGTAGGGTCAATCTGAATCATTACATCCTCAGCTGGATGTCCCTCCGGCGGCTGCACCTGCGGGCCCTGCCTGATCGGCTCCCAGCCGTAGGGCTCCGTCCATGACACTATACCTGCCTGCTGCAACTCTCTCAAACCAAATGTCACCGTCTTGGGCCCCTAGTGTAGAAATTCGGGGACATACTTGGTAAACACCCCCAAATTTCGTGCAATCCGAGTAATATAGGGGCCCATATCTAAACCAGCCCGAGGACCTCCTCGACGACCTCTACTAAACGAGTCTGCTAATACTGTAGCCAGATCCGTCTCCCTGTTCTCTACCCGACACATGAGAATGAACAGCTCTATCCAATTCTCCTTATTCTCCCCAGATTTCCGACCCACCAACGTAGTAGATAAAATCTTCAACACATACCTATAAACCGGGTTACGAACCGAAGTGATCAGGTTCGTAACCGTGAACGGGTGGTCAGATATCGTCTTCCAGAATTCTCGCAGCTCAGTACTCCCAACACTGTAATCCCTAGTAGTAGAATAAGCACCCCTCAAACTAGTAACAAATCCTGGCCGCTTCACTTCCTCCTCAGTATAAAAACCCGACACTATGGCAAACCTCGCCATATTCATCTCAAAAACCAGCCTACCTAAGCTGAACGACACAGCTGTGTCCTGATCAAACTTTCCCTCTTTATGCATCCAAGTGCTATGAAACTCTAGCACCAACTCCTCATACTGCGGCTGCGTACACTCCAACGCATCTGTCAACTTCGGACCCAAAAGGTCCAACACTTCCTGCTTCGAGCCTATTTCACTCAACCACAACCAGTCTATAACCCTGTGTTGAAGTAGACCAGTATTTTTCAATTTATCATACTTGTTCCATTCTGGTGTACTCGGCTCAAACTTCAATATCGGGTGATCGGCTCTACTACATCTCCTATCCGGAATAAAATTATAAGACGTTTGATACTCGATCTTTCTCAACTTAGGATCATCGGCAGCTATCTGAATGATCGGGGTCTCTTGTGGGACTGGGTCTTGCTGGGGTGGATCCTGTTGCGGTGCTGACTGACCCGCACCTGTCTTTCGCGACCTACCTCTGCGTGAACTGCTCGCCATGTCTGCAAAACAGATACAATCAAGACAAAACAACCAGACAATCAATAATAACAAACTATTTTTGGTATTTTTCATTTTTTTGAATTTTTTTTTTTTGAACTTTTTTTTTGGATTTTATAAATTTTTCAGAAAAAAAATATAGAATAGCCGTATAGCATTTCATTCGCGGCTAATTCTGAAACAAACGGGCTACTTTTACAAATGTTAAGTGATAGTTAAACTCGCCCGAATGGAGATTGAGTACGGGGGTGCTTAAACCAATTGTACGTGCAAGTAAACCCAAAACAACTAAATACGACTCGAACTATACTAAAACTAACTAAAACGACATAAAAACACTAAACTGGACTCAA
Organism: Helianthus tuberosus; assembly: GCA_030545235.1. Taxonomy (NCBI): domain Eukaryota; kingdom Viridiplantae; phylum Streptophyta; class Magnoliopsida; order Asterales; family Asteraceae; genus Helianthus; species Helianthus tuberosus. Next base: position 63,346,042 of record CM060449.1, on the reverse strand, counting down.
TGTACACTACCCCCCTCAGCACTTTAATTGTCCACAATTAAAACGAGTGCCTAACAATCCGTCATTGACGTCCAACCTCACTTAAATTTAGTTACTTGTTAGTCGAAAACATATTTCTACATTGAAAAATTCTGCCTAATTAAAGGGGGTTTTGATCGTTGCAAAAATTTCGTTTTAATGGCAAGGTTTCAACTTAAAGTGTCAATGTATTCTAAACCAACACTAAATTCAGCAATATCAATTCCCAACTCCAACCCGACAAACATCTATACTCATATCAAACCACAAACCAAACTAACATTGGGTCACAACAAAGCAAAGTAGAAAACTTTAGTGTCGAAGTAATGAAACGGGTCAAAACGGCTTATAAATCTGAATTAAAACTCATACATTACCCAACCGCATCCCCACACTTAATGTTAGCGACCCCGAGACTAGGATGAAGTGAACATTAGCTTCAAGTCCCAACCCAAACCATCCCCAACCTGCAACTACAAGAATTGCCCAAACCAAACCCATGCTGCAACCAACAATAATACTAGCATATCTCAATTCGCTACTAAATCGACATAATGACACTAAACTGATCCACAACGAGCCGATAAGGGTCGACCACCAAACGCACCAACACACGACATAACCTAACAACTCAAAACCAACTGAGTAGACCTAAACACAGACACAACCCACTGAGCGACACTGGACTCGCAATCGAGCTGACAAAAATTGACCCGACAAAGCAACTATAACCTAAAAAGCTAAAACACACTAGACAAAGACTCGAGATAACCTAAAAAATATGAGTAATAATTCAGAGAGATCGTACCTGAGTAGCTTAGATTGTGCAAGAACAAAGTTAAACTTTTTCGTGTATGGTAAGGTCCCGAATCGAGATGTTCTAGCGGATGAATAGTGAAAATATTTGGTGGGTTTTGTGCGGGGATGAATTCCGGGCACTTAGGAAGTAAAATGGTGGAATTTGGTGGTGTAATGGTGGAGTTATGGCTGTTTTTAGGGTTGTCGGCGATGGGGGCTTTGTGAAAGGAGGGTTGGTGTCGTTTGGGGATGACAGATAAGAAGATATGTTTTAAATGACCTGTTATGATGTCGCGTGCCGCCATGTAAAATGAGTTTAGCCGTGGCGTAGCGCCACGGCACGGTTCAAGTAAAAAGGGGTCAATTATGGGCTCGCGTAGCGCGAAGGTGATGGTCGTTTGTGGTGGCGTGTCGCCACAGGTAGGGTCAATCTGAATTCCTGGCCCTAGGGGCTGCGTGACGTGACCAGAGGATCAACTTCAGTGTGGCGTGACGCAACAGCATATTTTTGGCAGAATGCTATGAGAAATTTCAAGTTTTAGGACTTAGAAAATTTTCTAAGTGTTACCATACCTTCCCAAATCCATCCCAAATTTTTCTAAGTGTTGGGACTTACCTGGAATGTCGTTTTCATTGCAATTTCAGCTCCTCGATGGTATTAATCCTGCAAAATTACTCAAACACACAAAACAAAGACACGAAAACAATACGAAAACTAACGAAATTACAAACGGTACATACTCTACACTTGGGATTTCAACCCAAAACACTAATTGGCGGCTTTGGATGGGATTTCGAGAGGAGTTTCCTCCATCTCATCCTTGTTTATCGCTCCTCCAATGTAATGCTTCAAACAGTGGCCATTCACCTTCCAACTTCGGTCATCCGACTCATCCATGATCTCCACCGCTCCATATGGAAACACGTAATGAACCATGTATGGTCCCGACCACTTCGATTTCAATTTCCCCACAAATAACTTATATCTTGAGTTGTAAAGAAGCACTTTATCACCTTTACTAAACTCTTTTACCTTTCTTAACTTTTTATCATGCAAGGCTTTCGTCTTCTCCTTGATTCCCAACGATCTAGCATAGGCCGCATCCCTAAGCTCCTCATGTTGGTGCATCCGTCTGTCGACTTCGTCTTGTATCGAGTGTTGTATTGTATTGTATTGTATTAGATAGATCAGGGCACGCAAAACGAGAAAAGTGTGTTTGTAGGTAATTTCGCACGAAATTACATGGGTAATTTCATACGAAATTAAGTGTTGATTCCGCACGAAATTAGATTTCGCATGAAATCTAATTCCTTTTGGACAGGTCCGTGCGAAATTAGCCTTGCTTATATATAGGTGCTTCCTGATTTCATTTGCAACAGTTGTGAACTTTCCGGTTTGAGAGCCGAAGTGCTGCAGAAGTGTCTACTCGCTGTAAAACTTTGTCAAATCAATCTAAAGACAGTTTAAAGTGTATATCTAGCTGAATTAAACTCGATACGTCTGTTTCCGCCTTTTGTATTGAGAAAAAGTCTTCTGATCGACTCATTCGGGTCAGAAAATGATCCTACAAGTGGTATCAGAGCTCAGGAGGAAGAGTTCATACCAATTCAGCTGAAAATTCTGATTTCTACACCTTCTTTTTCAAAATTAACAAGTTTTCATGGTTAAAATGGCTTGATTTTCTCACATTATGTGCGCAATAGTGTTTTAACAAACCCTTGAAAGTTTCAGACTTAAAATCAGCTTAAAACCTAATCAATTTTGGCAAAAACAGCTCGAGATGATGACATCAGCAGTATTTCATACGAAATTAGTCTTATTTCGCACCAAATAGATTATTTCGTTTGAAGAGGTTCACACGAAATTAGGTATTTCACACCAGTTTGTAAGTTCGTTTGGGTATTTCACACGAAATTACCTATTTCGTTTGAAACGGTAATTTCGCATCAGAGATCATTTCGTTTGAAGTTGTATTGGAGGATATTTCGTTTGAGCAGGGTATTTCGCTTGAAAGCGTGATTTCGTTTGAAAGTGTTATTTCGTTTCAGTTTGGTTATTTCGCTTGAAAGTGATTTCGTTTGAACAACTGTTTTGTGAAAATTGCTACCGAAACATGGAAGAAGAATTTTATAACGCATTTGCTACCACCCCGACTACTCCGGCATCTATTACTCAGAACTTGAACATGGAAAATGAAACGGGCACTATGCAAAAACCGCCTAAGCTCATGAATATCGAGGAGTATAAAGGATGGGAAGAACGATTTGAGAATTGGGTTCAAGCAAATTATTTGGATGCTTGGGAATGTGTTGAAACGAAATTTGTTAGACCATTGAATGATGATGAAGAGGAGATTGCTATTAAAGATCTAAGTGTGGATGATAGAAAGAAATACAAAAATGAAAGGATGATGATTAGTCTATTGCATCAAGCTGTGAAGGAAGATATATTGGTCTTACTGCAACATAATGGAAGTGCTTATTCAATCTGGAAAGCTTTAAAATCAAAGTTTGTTGGAAGTAAAGAAATGATCAAGAACAAAAAGTCACTTTTGAAGAAAGAATTCGATCTATTTCGTGGTTTGAAAACTGAGAGCACCAAGCAGATCATTGAAAGATATTGCAATTTGTTAGTCCAAATGAAGAGAGTGAGCATCACAAAAGATAATGAAGAATTGATTGAGAAGCTAGCTGATGCATTACCACATGAAACTTAGGGCACGTATCTCATGATGTTGAGAAACAAGAAAGATTTTAGTAATCTAACATTGAATAAGTTTATTGAAAAGCTTGAAGCTCAAGAGATAGAACAAAGGAAGATCTCAAGAATGAAAGATTTTGATGGTGAACAAGATATCGGTCTTTATTACAAAGGAGGTATCAGTGATAAGACCAACATGTCACCAAAGGTTGAGACTGCATTCAATGCTAAAAGTTCACCAGGAGGGTCATCTAAAGGATCAAATAGCAAAACTGAATTTTCTTCATATCCATCATATGATCCAAAATTTTCAACAACAAAGAATGGAAAGAAATTACAGTGCAATATGGTATTAGATCTTGAAAATGGTCAAAATTACACTGAGGAGGTTGCAAAAAGTCACATGTCTCTGCTGGTGACTGTTTTAGAATCATATGAGAGTTTAGTTGCAGGTCGGATCGGGAATCCAATGTTGACAAAAGAGGATTACGATCAGATTGATGCCGAGGAGATGGAATTGATGGATATAAAGTGGTGTTTGACGAGTGTGTTGAGGAGAGCCGAAAAGTTTAAACAAATTACGGGAAGAGATGATTTCCGTGATGCAAATGTTTCTACTTTAGGTTTTGATAAATCTAAAGTTACTTGTTTTCATTGCAGGGAAAAAGGACACTTCAAGAGAGAGTGCACAAATCGCGAAGCAAGTGGAGCTCAAAATCCGTTCAACAACAATGACTACTATCGGAAAGCAATTTGTCATCAAGTAGCTCAACAACAACAAGAACCACAAACTGCACATGCCAGGAAAGTAATCGAGGAGTCATCAAAGAGAGCTTGTATGGTAAATCAAGATGATAAAAAATCATCAAAAGGATTCAGTTGGGACAAATATGTTTCAGCTGATAGTAAAGCATGTCTGATAAATCAAGATGATGAAAAATTACCAGAAGGGTTTAGCTGGGAAAATTTCAGTTGGGATGATTATGATCCTAACAAAACTCCAAATCACAAAGCTTTTGTTGCTCGAGTTGCTGAAGACAGTGATAATGATGATGATTATTATGCAAGAAAAATGGAAAAGCACTTAAAGTTGATGGAAGATAGTGACAGTGATGATGGAAAAGTTAAAAAGAAAAAGAAGAAAGTTAAAAAACCAGTCAGCAGTGATGATGAAGAAGTTCCAGTGATAAGGAAAAAGTCAAAGATATTCCAGTTTTCACAGTTGAAGCTGAAGCTGATGCACAAAAGATTCCGGTGATATGTGAGAACTGTGAAGCAGTAAAGAAGCAAAACAGTACATTGATTCATAACATGAACAGATTGAAAGAATCTTATGATGTTCTGAACAAAGCCATGAATCAATACAATCTGTCTAGCAGTGAACAAGCAACAGCAATGAAGACACTTCAAGGAGCTTTCATGACAAAGCAGAAAGTTGTCAACAATTACATTGAAAAATGTGTTGTGCTTGAACAGAAGCTGGAAACCCAGAGGATTGAAACAGAAAGAGTAAATAGATTGTTAAAAAGTTACTCATGTACTTCTTATGTTATTGACAGGATTTATCCAACTGTTGAAGGCATGAAGGCATTTGATGAAGAGGAAGTATCTGAAGACAAGAGTTCTGAAAAGAAAAAGGATATTGAAGTGAAGATTTCTGTTAAGAAACAAAGTGCCAGTTATACAAAGTGTCCACCCCCGCTTGAAAATGGATATTCTCCACGAAATCCAAATTCAGAAAGAGTAAAAAAGGCAACCAATTTACAGTGGGAGTCTGAGTCTACAGAAAATTTTCCAGACAATATTGATGTTACTTTTATATCGTCTGACACTGATCATGAGTCCGAATTAATAAAGAAAGTGGTCGATCAGGTGTTGGATAACGATGATACCGAGGAGTCAAACTCAGAGTAAAAGTCTGACAAGTCAAAAAGGAGAAACGGGTTTACAATAAAGAGATTTTGTTATCAAAATCTAATTTTAATGACGAACCAATCAAAGTGGCATATACTTTGAATGATTCTGACAAATTATATTCTGATCAAGAATTTCCAATAAGAGGTGTTAAAACTGAAAAGATAAAAAAAGTTTTCAAACTAACAGAAATTAATATTTCTGAAATAAAAGATGTAAATCTTTCTAAAAAACCTAAAACTTACACCTCAAGAGTTCAACAAAGGTTAAACAAGAAAAAGGGTTACAGTTCTGGTTCTGGTTTTCAGAAGAAACCAAACCATAACGGTAATTTCAAAAGAAAGGGATTAGGATTTATTCCACCGAAAAATTATAAAAATGAGAAAACTTATAAACCAAAAACTGTTTTTGTTTCAGGAATATCAACTAAAGAAGAAAAGGAGCAGTTGTTCAGAAATCAATCAAACAAAGAATTCGTTGCTAAGAAGCAAGAAGAAATGATGAAAGAAGCTACTCAGAAGAAAGAAACGAGAACCTGTTTTCAATGCAAAATAGTTGGTCATATTGCTAGGAATTGTCTGGTGAATGTTCAAAAAGATTTTACAAAAGAAAAGCAAATCTTGACAATCACAAGTGGGTTGTTAAGAAATCTGATGATAGTTCTAGCAATGATTCTGATTCGTCAAAATCAGAGGAGCTATTTTCAGGCGATGAATCTGATTCCACAAAGTCAGAGGAGCCACGTGTTGAGTTAAAGTTGGAAACATCAGTTCCTCCAATGAATGATGTCAATTTTCCACCATTGAGGGCTGAGAATTTTAAACAAAAAGTTGGTAAAGTTGAGATTTCAAATCAATTTTTCTCTGAAAAGAAAGAATTTGATATTGAAAAAGCTTTTAACCCCACAGTGCAACATATTTTTGGTAAAATGGTTGACGGGGAGGTCAAAGGGGTAAAGGAGTTTTATGAGAAAAAAATGAAGAAACCAGGTAAAAATGGGTCATCCCAGGTTTGTGACTGGGATGGAACCTATTATGATGATTGAAAAAACAGGACTTGCCGGAGCTTCCAGGTTGGTAAGAGTGGAGAAGGAATCGGCATCTTTCTTGAGAAATTCACTCTGGTAATATTTCGACTTACAAGTGGTTGAAGAAGGGTGTTAACATACAAGTGGTAAATCAGGGACATTAAGTTGTACTTGATTTTCTACAAGTGGTGTTTGTTGTTTGATTTTAAAATTGTTACATTTTTTCAAGTGGTTTTAGAGAACAAAGTGATGAACGAATCCCCTAACCTACAAGTGGTTTTATAAAATAATCAAAACTTATTTTCCGAAAAAACCATTTGATTAAAACAAACTTAAGTGTTTTGAAATCATAATGGGAAAATAGTTTGTTGTTAGGGGGAGTTCTGATTGTTTATGCCAAGTGGATGGTGAATTGAAGCAATTCACAACAGTTGTCACTTTATTTGTACAGTTTGTTTTCAAATTTCTTTTATATGATTTTGAATTTTAGGGGGAGTAAGAATTTCTAGAAAATCCAAAAACATTTGAAAATTTTGAAAAAGCCAAAAACATGATAAAATGAAAAAGAGTTTTGTTGTGAAAAAGAGGAAATGATAGTACATCAGTAAACTATCACAACATACTAAAGAATTGGAAAGTCAAAATGTGATAAACGGTCTCACTGATGATGTGCCAGTAGGTTTTTGCACATTTAGTAGATTGTGACGAGATATAAACCTAAATTTCAAACTTACTTATATCGTGGGGAACATCTCTCGGATATATGGGTAACCCCCGAAATCTTGTTTGAAAGGTCCCTCTTTCTGAGATACTAGGTCTTTATACTTAGTGATATCTGGGGTATTATCCCGGGACTTCTGATTTTGCGGAAGCAATGGCCTAGTCCCCGTATAATACTTTACGCTTGCTTGAAATATAGCACCGCCCTCGGTACAAAAAATGATGAAACATTGCAAAATGCTAATCATGTGTTGTTGAAGAAAAGATTCTCTAAAGGGAACACAAAGTCGAAGCCGTCATATCTCTGATTTTGCGGAAGCAATAGCCTGAGCTCTCACGGCCCTCGCATTTAACCCTTTACAGATATCATCTAGGTAAACTCACCTGTAAGACAGAATATTGGGATCTGGATACGGGAGTATATTCTGAGGCGGGACATACGAATGAGTTTAAGTCTCTAAAACATTAAATTTGTATCTCGAAACAGTTGAAATTTGTGTGAAAATTTAAGTGGATCAGTATACTGACAATCTAAGTGAATCGTTTAGAACTAAAAATATTTAAAGCTTAACGGTGTTGGTGATTTGTCTCAAAAACTGATATGATCCTCTTACACAGACTCATAAAGATATTGTCTGTAAATATTTCTTTATTGCATTTTTTTTTCAAATTTAAAAATCCAAAAAGATTTTCAGTATGTTTTAGCATAAATTTTGAAAAATTCAAAAAGATTTTCGACAACTGATGTTGAAGAGATGATTTTCAAAATTCCGAGTGCTAAGCTTGATGAACATAAGGTTTGGGAGAGTTTGTTTGAGATGAAAAAGTGTTTGAAAATGAAAATGTTATTTTTACAAGTGGTCCATCAGTGATTAACATTGTAAAATCATTTATTAATTTGTGTATACAAGTGATAAGCAGAGAATAAATTTGTCAAATTTTAATTTTTGTGAAATTTGTTGTGAGGTAGAGATGTTTGCAGGAAAGCCAGGTTGCAGATCCTTGTTGCTACAGAGAGCCAGGAGACGTTCCTAAACTTGTGAAAATCAGACTGCGATCCTAAGCACAATTTAAGGGGGAGTCTGAAGTTGTATAGAGTCAAGTTTTAATCTTGGACCTGATGTTCATGCAAGCTGATGATGCTGATAAACTTAAGGAATCAAGAGACCTGATCAAGAGGAGCATAGAGTCAGGTTGTGATTCTGAAAGAAAGAGAAAGAGAAGATTGAGGATACTTTACATTGTAAGATACTTTGGAAGAGTTCGAGAAGACTGATAAAGACTGAAGATTGAAGACTCGACATCGAAGACTTCATCAACATCCGAGGGGGAGTCTGTTGGTGCATCCATCTGTTGACTCCATCTTGTATCGAGTCTTGTATTGTATTAGATAGATCAGGGCACGCAAAACGAGAAAAGTGTGTTTGTAGGTAATTTCGCACGAAATTAGATTTCGCATGAAATCTAATTCCGTTTGGACAGGTCCGTGCGAAATTAGCCTTGCTTATATATAGGTGCTTCCTGATTTCGTTTGCAACAGTTGTGAACTTTCCGGTTTGAGAGCCGAAGTGCTGCAGAAGTGTCTACTCGCTGTAAAACTTTGTCAAATCAATCTAAAGACAGTTTAAAGTGTATATCTAGCTGAATTAAACTCGATACGTCTGTTTTCGCCTTTCGTATTGAGAAAAAGTCTTCTGATCGACTCATTCGGGTTAGAAAACGATCCTACACCTCAAGCTCATGGATTTGAAATAACTGCTTCCTAGCGGCTTCGGTCATGTCAAGATTAACGGTTTTCAATGCCCAAAGCGCTCTATGCTCTAGCTCTACGGGAAGGTGACAAGCTTTTCCATAAAATCATAAACGGTGTGGTTCCTAAAGGCGTCTTGTAGGCGGTTTGAAACGCCCACAATGCATCGTCCAGCTTGTCGGACCAATCCTTCCTATTCTTACCGACTGTTTTCTCTAAGATTCGTTTGATACCGCGATTTGCATTCTCCACTTGACCACTCATCTGTGGATGGTATGCGGTAGACAAACGATGAGTGACTCCGTATCGTGCAAGCAATTTTTCCATTAATGCGTTGCAAAAGTGAGTACCACAGTCACTAAGTAAGGCTTTTGGGGTTCCGAATCGGGAAAAGAGCTTTTTAAGAAATTTCAAAACTACTCAGGCTTCGTTTGTAGGAAGAGCTTGAGCCTCTACCCACTTTGACACGTAGACGATTGCCACGAGTATGTAACGGTTTCCTTTGGAGTTGGGAAAGGGTCCCATGAAATCGATGCCCCAAACGTCAAAAACCTCCAACACTTGAATAGGGTTTTGAGGCATCTCATCTTTGGCGGAAATATTGCTGGTTCATTCACAAGCATCACATGTCTTCACGAACCCAACGGCATCTCGAAGTACGCTAGGCCAATAAAAACCGCAATCAAACACCTTTTGAGCGGTAGCATATGCACCATGATGTCCTCCCGTGAGGCCTTCATGCACATGCTTGATGATGTTCCAATCTTCCTCTCTCGACACACATCGTCTAAGAACCCTATCTCCTCCTATCCTAAAGAGAAAAGGATCATCCCACACATACTTCCTTGACTCACTAAGGAATTTCCTACGTTGTTGTGTGGTCATCCCCCTCACAATATTGCCACTAGAAAGATAATTCGCTAAGTCACAAAACCATGGCAATCCTTCTTTCTCGGCCTCAACAAACTCTATAGACTCGTGAGGGAACATATCTCCTATCTCCTCCTCACGAATCTTTTCTCTCTTGGGGTCCTCTAGACGCGATAGATGATCGGCCGCTACGTTTTCGGCCCCTCTCTTGTCTCTAGTCTCAATATCCTGAATGAGTCGAGGTTTAGCGTCTTTCTTTTGGAAAAGAAAATGCAACGCGAAATGATCGATGAATACTATGGTCTTAGATAGAATGAGGTATGAGCGGAATTTGTCAAAAGCAAATACTACGGCTAAGAGTTCTTTTTCCGTGGTGGTGTAGTTCTCTTGAGCATCATTTAGCGTTTTGCTTGCGTAGTATATAGGGTGGAAGTGCTTGTCCTTTCTTTGTCCTAATACCGCTCCAACGGCGTAGTCACTCGCATCGCACATGAGCTCAAACGGCAAGCTCCAGTCGGGCGAGATAAGAATAGGTGCACTCACAAGCTGTTCCTTCAAGAAGTTGAAGGCTTTAAGACACTCCTCGTCAAAGACGAATGGACCATCTTTCTCTAGCAAACGGGTCATGGGGCGAGTAATTTTTGAGAAATCCCTAATAAAGCGTCTATAGAAACCCGCATGCCCTAGAAAACTACGAATGGACTTCACACTCGTGGGTGGAGGTAACCTACTAATGGTATCTATTTTTGCACGATCTACCTCAATACCCTCTCTAGAAATTTTGTGTCCTAACACAATAACTTCCGTCACCATGGAGTGACACTTCTCCCAATTCAACATAAGTTTTGTCTCGACACACCGCTTCAACATCTTGTCGAGATTCTTCAAACACTCATCAAATGAGTTGCCATACACCGAAAATCATCCATGAAAACCTCCATGGAACTCTCAATCATATCCTGAAATATGGCGACCATGCACCACTAAAAAGTAGCTGGAGCGTTACATAACCCAAATGGCATGCGTCGGTACGCATAGGTGCCATAGGGGCATGTAAAAGTGGTCTTATCCTGATCCTCCGGTGCGATGGGGATCTGGAAGTAACCGGAAAAGCCATCGAGAAAACAATAAAATTGTTGACTTGCGAGACGCTCCAACATTTGATCGATGAAAGGCAATGGGAAGTGGTCTTTTCGAGTGGCATCATTCAACTTTCGGTAGTCGATGTGCACGCGCCACCCCGTGACCGTACGTGAAGGGATAAGCTCGTTCTTTGAATTCATGACAACGGTCATCCCTCCCTTCTTAGGGACAACCTGAGTGGGACTAACCCAAGGTGAATCAGAGATGGGATATATCATCCCGGCATCTAGGAGTTTAAGAACTTCCTTTTTCACAACATCTTGCATGTTAGGGTTGAGCCGCCTTTGGGGTTGCACCACCGGTTTATAATCATCCTCCAAGAGTATCCGGTGGGTGCAATAAGAAGGGCTTATTCCCTTGATGTCGGACAACCTCCATGCAATGGCCTCTTTGTTGGCCCTCAACACCTCCAACAATCTCAACTTCTCTTCCACTTCCAACTTTGACGAGATAATGACGGGTAGCTCGGAACCCTCCCCTAAGAAAGCATACTCTAAATGCGATGGAAGTACCTTAAGCTCTAAGGGTGGGGATTGGGTGGTGTCCTCACTAATGGTTAAGACTTCGGGAATTAAAGGAATTCCCTCAACTTCAACTTCCTCTACCAACTTCAACTCCTCTTCTACCTTCTCTCCTACCACTAGGTCCGCACCACTAATATAATCTAAACAATGGTCGACACACGAGATGAATGAATTCAAGAAGTAAACGGAATGGCAAGGACCACTATAGTCATCGGCACCACTCGGGTGGTTCATGGAACGCTCTATCTCAAAGGTGACTCTCTCCTCACCGACCCTAAGGGTGATCTTACCATCATGAACGTCTATGAGTGCTTTGGCGGTACATAAGAATGGACGACCAAGGATAATGGGAACTCTCTCATCCGCTTCCATATCGAGAATGACGAAATCGGCGGGAAACACAAACTTGTCTACCTTAACTAACAAATTCTCAACTATACCCCTAGGGTATTTAACGGACCGATCGGCTAAGGATAATGTCATTCGAGTAGGTGAAAGAAATCCTAGGTCTAGCTTCTCATAAAGAGAAAAGGGCATCAAATTAATGCTAGCACCTAAGTCGGCTAAAGCTCTGGTGTTGGTATTACTACCGAATAGACAAGGAATAGTGAAAATACCAGGATCGGTAAGCTTTTCGGGAAGCTTATTTAAAACAACGGCCGAACACCCTCCATTCAACGGGACATTAGACAACTCCCCTAACTTCTCTTTATTCCTAAGAAGGTCCTTTAGAAATTTCGCATACTTAGGCATGGACCGGAGTGCCTCAATAAAAGGAAGATTAATCTTCAATTGCTTGAAGATATCTAAAAATTGCCCGTATTCCCTTGAGTATTTTTGGTTCCTAAGATGTGAAGGGAACAGAACACGCGAATGGTCTACTAGAGGTGAAGGCCTAACATCTACGGGCATTTTCTCAACTTTCTTCTCACTTTGAGACTCACCGGGCTGTGCGGTACTTGCTGGGCTTAGCCATGGTTGCACTTTGCCGGGAGCCTCCATCTCTATCTCTTCATCAACAATCTCATCCTCTTCTTCAACTACTCTCTCCTCAACTCTAGGGTTTCCTACGATTTTGCCACTACGAGTGGTAATGGCTTTTGCATGAGCATTAGGGTTCGGTTGGGTGTTACCAGCAAACTGACCGAGTAATCTCTCCTCTAACTTCCTAGACATATCACCTATGACCCTTTGAAGGTCTTGGAAAGAGGCTTGGTGGTTCTTAAGAATAAGGTCATGTTCATTAAGTGTCTTTTGGGTGGTTTGGTCCTTAACAATTAATTGGCTCATCATAGCTTCCATTCTCTCTAGACTACCCCCTAGATCATAACTTGAACCCTGACCTGATTGAACCTGATTATTTGACCCCCCCTTCTTTGACCTGCCCATTGAACCCTTTGTTGAGCTGCCCATTTGAACCCCCACCAAAGAATGAACCTTGACCCCTATTTGGATTTTGAGCTATTTGAAAACCAGGAGGTCCATTTGAGCGAAAATTATTATTATTATTATTATTATTAAAATTATTATTGTTTCTCCAACCCGAACCAAAATTATTATTACCAAACCCACTAGGTTGACCTCTACCTAGTCCTCCTCCTATGAAATCAACTTGCTCCTCACCAACTAACAAAGGACACGCACTCGTATCGTGACCCCCTCGGCAAAACTCACACTTATCTACCTTGGCCTTAATCTCCTTAAGCTCCCTAGTCATGTTTTCCAACACAACGGCTAAACTAGGGTCCATGGTGACATGGTTCACCCCTCGGGCGGGTGCACTAGTAGTGGTATTCGAATTACCACTTTGATACCGCTGATCGGCTCGCGATTGAGACTGAGATTGGGCAAATGCCTCGAAACGCTCTAAACACTCAGCAACAGTAAGAATACCCATCATGTGACCCCCCGCATTAGTATCAAACTGATCATGAGTCTCTTGGTTGAGATTTCTTACGTGATATAGACGCTCACCAAAATCCTAAACAGTATGACTCTATATTGTGATAAAGACCGTCACTAAGAATCATACGAAACAAATGATAATAACAAACCAAATTAAAGCATGCATATACATCAAATCAATAGACTAAACTTTTTACTAAACACAATCAATCCATAATACTTGTTATGGCTCATTTTCTAAGCATACATATCTTGAACTATATCCTGCTTTTAATTGTTTATCTGTGATCAGGATACTGGACGGGGATATTGCTAACATCCTGGGTGATATCCTGAGGTATATCGAATTAATCACGTGCAGGTTAAAGAATGGGACTTGCTAACGGTCAAATGGACTTCATCTCCTCAAGACTCGGGCGTATTTGTTAAAGGAGAGACGTTGAACCCGAAAGACCAGGTCTACAACGTTCGACTAAGGAATATTCGTTGGATCCCGGTTATGTAGGATAGTTAGTTACATTTGTTTTACTATAAATAGATGGGGGCGGATCAGATTAAGGCACTCAACTTACACATTTTCGAACACTTTCTCTCTAGCTCATCGCAAACACTACACACAACACTTGTATTCGAATTGCATTGTAACACATAGTCGATCCGCACCACATCCTGCACTGTATCCTGATATTTGAAGCAATAGAAGAACAAGGCAGCTGCGATTGTCAGCTCCCGAGGTTTTATGCCGGCGATCTAGATTGATCAAGGGCTTTCCTCGTACATCACGTGTCAACCTTTACCTTTTTGCTCATTGTTTGATTGTAGATACAGTTCGATATCCCGAGCCGTATCCTGAAACTGTTTTCATAACTAATTTGGTTAACACATTTTTCACACATAATATTAGCACACTACCTCACTTAACTAATTTGATCACTAAATTGCTTCGGTAATTTTTGACCAAAACAATTTGGCGCCCACCGTGGGGCAAGTGGTGCTACTTTTACTAAAAATCTTTGTAAAATCGTTAATCGGTTTTCTATTTTCAAAACTTTTTGCCACATTGTTTACAATGGCCTCAAGATCAAACATGAGCTCCTCCACTATGTCTGCTGCAACCTCTGCTCCTACCGGTTCGGTGCTTCCACCACCTCCTCCAAGGATGCCATTTTCTTCACAATCTCAAGATGTTATCCCTACTCGGAGTGTTCAGGGATCTGTTCCCGTTTTAGCCTCTAATGATGAAATTCTAACTTTATTTGGAAGTGTGCAGGAACAAATGAGGCAGCAACAGGAAACTAATCAAATGCTGTTAAGAGAAATACAACTCTTAAAAGCTAGCTCGAGTAGACCCGCTGAAGAAACTGTCACTCCTATACAGCCCAGGGCTTTGAATTTCAGTTCCCCAGTTTACACTGAGGACAACAGGGGGAATATCGTCCCAAGCCATTCTCAGAATCATACCCCTGAGATACCCTCCTCGGTCAGGATGTCGACTGTGAGGAGTTCAGGATATGCTTCAGGATATGGCCAAAATCCTCAGACCGGTAATGTGTCAAATAATAATATTCTTGCTACTAACAACAATGGCTCTTTGCAGGATGCAGGTATGACGTCAACATTTACCAGGGAGCTCCAGAAATTGAAGGACATGATATCCAGTGTACCTGGAGTGGTCCAGCCAATTCCGGAAGTATCCCAAGACAGCCACAGGATATCCCGCTTTGCATATCCTATCTGTGATGCTGAAATCCCAAAAAGATTTCAAACTCCCAACATGAAGCTGTATGATGGGACTACGGATCCTGAAGAGCATATTGCCCAGTATAGGGAAAGAATGGAGATTAACCCTATCCCTCCGGAGCTCAAGGAAGCATGCTTGTGCAAGGGTTTTGGGTCTACCCTGACAGGATCAGCCTTAAAATGGCTATTAAATGTCCCTCCTCACTCAATTACTTCGTTTTCTCATTTGGTTAATTTATTCAATAGTCAGTTTTCTTGCAGCCGGAGTTTTGAGAAACTAACCAGTAATCTTTACAGGATAACTCAAGGGCCTCAGGAATCCTTGAGGAATTATGTGAACAAATTCAGTCGAGAATCCTTGGATATCCCACATCTTGATGTTGCAACAGCTGTGCAAGCTTTTAAGATGGGGTTGCAAAAGGATTCTCAGTTTTATCAGGATCTTGTAATGAATCCCTGTAGGAATCTCGACGAAGCTCGTAACAGGGCTTTGAGATATATCCGTTTGGAAGATGACAAGAAGATGCAGGAGAGGATGAATTCTACCTCAACCTATGAATCAACTAACAGGAAATCAGAACCCTCATATAAGCCATATCGCTCCAAGCCATATGGCAGAAATGATAACAAGAAAGTGAATGCTGTTGAAGACGAGGATCCTGAAGAATATCCCGACTTATCTGAATACTGCTTTTCTGTTAATATACCTGAGTTAATGTATGCTATGCAGGGTCTAGGGGACAAAGCTAGGTGGCCTCGAAAGAACCAGCAGAAAGCTGATTGGAAGGATAAATCTAAATGGTGTGCCTTCCATGAAGACTTCGGACATATGACCGAGGATTGCATTGTTTTAAGGAAAGAGATAAGTTACCTGTTAAGCAA
Organism: Helianthus tuberosus; assembly: GCA_030545235.1. Taxonomy (NCBI): domain Eukaryota; kingdom Viridiplantae; phylum Streptophyta; class Magnoliopsida; order Asterales; family Asteraceae; genus Helianthus; species Helianthus tuberosus. The sequence continues at coordinate 63,330,050 of CM060449.1, read as the reverse complement.
GGGGTATCTGAAGGACTTGCTGGGAAAAAAGAAGAATAAAGGGCAGGATCCCGAGAAGGATCCTGAACGAGCAGCATCACCCCCAGCAGATGCCAAGATAATTAACTTTATTTCAGGAGGATCCGACATTTGTGGGACTTCGTATTCGGCGGCTAAGAGACATGCAAAGGAAGCTAAGAGTGAAAGGGGAGACAAACCAGTCAGGATGACTACCCTCACAACTGATAAAGTGATCACTTTCGATAGTGATGACAGGGATACTGTTCAGGATCCTCACCATGATGCTTTGGTAATAACATTATATGTGGCTAACCATTTTGTACGCAGGATACTGGTAGACAACGGTAGTTCTGTCAATATAATTCAGCTAGAAACATTGAAGAGGATGAATGTATCTCCGATGGACATTACTTCGAAGTCTACTGTGCTCGTTGGTTTTAGTGGAGAAGCTAGAAATACTGTAGGAGAGATAAAGTTACCAGTATACGTTGAAGGGGTCAACTCGATACAACGCTTCTGTGTGATGGACTCCTTATCCTGCTATAACATCATACTGGGAAGACCATGGATTCACGATATGAAGGCTGTACCATCAACATATCACCAATGCATCAAGATCCATACCCCTTGGGGAGTTGTCAAGGTTGAAAGTGATCAGTAGGAAGCGAAAGAATGCTACTCATATTCGATGAAATCTTCAACCAAGCCTAATCAAGCATAGCAATTAAAGATGCGGGCCCAGGATACCTTGGAAGCTTCGGAGCAGGATGTGAAGAAAATAATCCTGGATCAGGATAATCCTGATATCTCGGTGCTCGTAGGAACCAATATCCCTCAGGATATTGAAGTGCAGTTAACTAACTTTTTGAAATGCAGGATGTCAACGTTTGCATGGAAGCATGAGGATATGACAGGCATATCCAAAGACATTAGCACTCACAAGCTTGGAATTGACAGATCATTCAAGCCTGTTCAGCAAAAGAGAAGAAAATTTGCTCCTGAGCGGAATACGATCATCCAAGAGGAAGTTGAAAGACTATTGAAGTCCAAGATGATCAGAGAAGTCAAGTTCCCAAGGTGGTTGGCAAATGTGGTCGTAGTGCAGAAGAAAAATGGGAAATGGAGAGTCTGTGTAGATTACACGGATTTGAATAAGGCTTGTCCTAAAGATCCGTTCCCCCTTCCTCATATCGATGCAATGGTGGATGCTACTGCTGGGCATGAAATGTTAACGTTCATGGACGCATCCTCAGGATTTCAGCAGATTCAAATGGAGCCTTCGGATCAGGAGGATACTGCTTTCATGACACCAACAGGTATATATTGCTATACTGCTATGCCTTTCGGTTTGAAAAATGCAGGTGCAACATACCAGAGATTAGTAAACATGATGTTCAAAGATAAGCTGGGAGACACCATGGAGGTATATATTGACGATATGGTGGTGAAATCTAAAAAGGCTGAGGATCACCTCCAGGATATCAAGGGAGCATTTGATATCCTGGATCAGTATAACATGAAGCTGAATCCTGCTAAGTGCCATTTCGGAGTGGGGGCAGGAAAGTTTCTTAGATATATGGTGACGAAAAGGGGGATAGAGGCAAGCCCGGAGCAGATTAAAGCTATCTTGGATATAAAATCACCCTCGAATATGAAGGATGTTCAACGGTTAACAGGACGAGTAGCGGCATTGAACAGATTTATTTCGAGATCCTCGGAAAAATGTAAGGAATTCTATGATATCCTCAAGAAGAATAAGAAATTTGAATGGGGAGCAAAGCATGAAGCAGCCTTACAGGATTTGAAGCGATATCTCTCAACTGCACCTCTATTGATGAAGCCTGAAAATGGTGAACCACTATCCCTATACCTCGCTGTATCAGGGAATGCTGTAAGTGCCGTTCTTATAAAAGACCATGAAGGTCAGCAATATCCTGTTTATTATGTTAGTAAAAGTTTGTTAGATGCTGAAACTAGGTATTCTCATTTAGAAAAATTGATATTAGCTCTAGTCATGGCATCGACAAAGCTTAGACATTATTTTGAGACACATAGGATCCATGTTAAAACGAATTATCTTGTCAAAAATGTGCTTAGGAAACCAGAGATGTCAGGCAGGATGGCCAAGTGGCCAGTAAAGTTAAGTGCTTATGATTTAGTATATGAACCTAGAAATGCCATAAAGTCTCAGGCTTTAGCTGACTTTGTGGCTGATTTTAGTAGTGACATTCAGGACGAGGTAGACCTAGAAGTTCAACAGTTAGGAGAATCTTCAGGATCATGGACGTTGTATACTGATGGTGCATCCAATATAAGAGGTGTAGGTTTAGGTATACTACTAAAATCGCCACAGGGGGACATATTACCCCAGGCTATTAGGTGTGAATTTCCTGCTACTAATAATGAGGCAGAATATGAAGCTTTAATTGCAGGATTAGAATTGGCTAAGAATATGAGTATCAAGAATTTGCAAGTATATGTTGACTCCTTGCTAATTACTAACCATTTTAATGGATCCTATGCAGTTAAGGGTGAGAAATTAATCGAATACCTCGATATTCTCAAAAAATTAGCAGGATATTTCGATGTTTTTACACTTAAACAGGTACCAAGAGAGGATAATGCTGAAGCAGATGCCTTAGCAAATCTGGGATCATCGATTAGGATACCAGAAGGAACCCAAATACCAATATTACATGTCTTGTATCCTGCAACGAATCCTCGGGATAAAGAAGTAGCGGGTATTCAGGATCCTGGAGCAGAGTATCCTGAAGAGGATCCTAAATCTTGGACGGCTCCAATCATGAGATATCTCAAGGAAGGACACATCCCCGAAAATGAAAATCCTAAGGCATTTAGGATGAAGGTATCACGATTCACTATTATAAATAATGTTTTATACAAGAAATCTCTTGCAGGACCGTATTTAAGGTGTTTGGAGGATCCTGAAGCCAAAGAAGTACTTCAGGATATACATGAAGGGGATTGTGGTAACCATACTGGGGGCAGGTCATTATTCTCAAAGGTATTAAGGACAGGATATTATTGGCCGACAATGAGAAAAGATGCCGCAGAATATGCTCGAAGATGTGACGCATGTCAAAGACATAGTAACATATTACATCAGCTTGCTGAACCGCTGTATCCTATTATTTCCCCTTGGTCGTTTATGAAGTGGGGTATGGATATAGTGGGAAAGCTTCCAAAAGCTCCAGGAGGAAAGGTTTTCATGTTGGCAATGACGGATTATTTCTCCAAGTGGGTTGAAGCAGAAGCATTTGTTCAAGTTAGAGACCAAGAAGTAGTATCCTTCATAAAGAGAAATATCCTGACCAGATTTGGAGTACCAGCCGAGATAATCTGTGACAATGGTTCTCAGTTTATAAGCAAGAGAACTACTGACTTTTGCAAAAGTTGGGGAATCAAAATGATAACATCTACTCCGGTACATCCTCAAGCGAATGGACAAGCAGAATCCTCAAACAAGATAATTGTCAATAACTTAAAGAAGAGGCTTGGAGCCAAAAAAGGAAGATGGGCAGAAGAATTACCCTTTGTTTTGTGGGCTGATAGGACAACGGTAAAGAATGCAACAGGCCAAACCCCATTTTCCTTAGTATTTGGAGCAGAAGCAATGATTCCAACGGAAATGGCAATACCTACTGCAAGATCTACCCTACGGGATCCTGAACAGAATCCTGAAGCCTTGAGTCAGGATTTGGATACTATAGATGAAAAAAGGGATGCAGCAAGGCTAAGGATGGCAGCATATCAACAAAGAATATCCAGAGCATATAACAAGAATATTAGGACCAGAAGATTTAAGGTTGGAGATTGGGTGTTAAGAAAGGCTTTTCAGAATACTACTAATCCTGCCGATGGCAAGCTAGCTCCAAAATGGGAAGGACCATATGAAGTTGAATCAGAAGCAGGGAAAGGAGCATATAGACTCAAGAATATGGAAGGGGATATGCTACCAAGATCTTGGAATGCTATACACCTTAAGCTTTATTTCAAGTGAGTTTAGAATTTAATTTCTAACTCAGGATGGTATGAATTCTATCTTTTTTAAATATGTTTGGTTTAATTTATTCTTTGAAACCCAATACTAACTTAAGCATCGGAGGGGTGTTAGCCAAGCTAACACCCACCTTAGTTTAAGGATGTTTTGCAGTATATGCTCCAGGATATAGCTCCAGGATGCTCACTCAAGATACTTCGGAAGATTAGAGGATTGGCCCCCTCTCTCACGTATAAGGGATTCCGATCCCTTCACAGGTTTAAAGGTATTCACCTTTCTTCCGAATTGGGTTTAAACACTCCGCCTGGAGCGCAAGTTATTCAGGGATAGTTCAAGGTGGCGGGACCAGTCCATGTAAAAGTGGCTGACAATTTCGTTACTGTTGGCTATATCCTGAATCCTAAAGGTATATGAGGATTGATCACCCTCTCTCACGAAAGGGTATTTTCATACTCTCTAAGGTTTAAAGGTTTTCACCTTTCTAAGTCTTGGAGTTTATACACTCCCGCCTGTAGCGCACGAAAATTTGGGATTTTCCCCAGGATACAAGGAATTTATCTCCAGTACATTCTTGGGTTTTACCCCTGTAACATGAAAAATTGTCTATACAATGGGAACTGATATCCAGAAGATTTCTAAGTATTTGAAGACATTGTACACAGGGGACATTCCTACTAAAGCAATGGTGTAAAGCTAAAAGGATAAGGCTCGGAACTAATGCACTAAGTGTCTCAGACAGGGGACATCTTCATCGGAAAAGTTGCAAAGGGATTGAGGTTTGATAATAGGGTTATACCCTATTCCTGGTATGATCTTCCTTTGTAAACATCGTTTAAGTTTTTGATAATACTATGTTTGGTAAAAGGTTAAATATCCTGATATATTCTCAAAATATATTTTCAAAATACTTCTCAGAATATTTGATTAAAATATTTGAAACTAATACTAGTTTGAAACTTTGATCATTTAAGTGTTATCAAAACAGGTTTTGGAAAAGTGGATTGTTTTTCACTCTTTAAAAAGCTTTCTACAAAGTTGAACGAATATTTGGAAGTCCTATCTAATAAAAAGTTTTTATAATATATCGCTGAGCATATTGATCAGGATATTTTCATAAGATAACACTACAAAATTTTTACAAAGCTAAGAGTTACATTAAGTAATGCAAGGCAATAACAAATAAGTCAAAAGATAGTTATATTATTAACAAGTCAAAAGTTGTGCTTTTGGTTTCACCTTAAACCAAGGCCCATCCGCCAAAAGCACGATTAGTTTTTACCATACCTACGTAACGGTTGAAGGTTTTATCTCAAAACGAAACCTGTTTACCTTCAACCGCTACGAAATTCAAAACAGATTATACTAACCGATGACCAAGGGCTTCATCCTAAAACCTAGGACCCATCCACCTTTGGTCATCGTATTGTTCTAATGCAGGAAATATAAATTGTTCAAAGACAGGAAATGTAAATTGTTTTTCACAACCACAACCATGAAATTTAAAAAAATGGGCTCTGGCCTCAGCACGTATATCCATCATCGCCCACTCCACTGCCTAAGGGGCAGCACCTTCTTGAACAGCAACCTCTTTCCTGACATCCGTACCAGCATCATCCTCGGGATTCTTCTCAGCATCTGCAGCAGCATCCTCTCCACCAGCATTTGCCCCAGCATTCTCAGAAACATCCTTTGAAGCGCTAGCATCCATTGTCTTGGCGGACTCTTCCACAGCAGATTTGGCAGGAGGATCCACAGGATTTCCCCCAAGATCTTTTAACTTCGCCTCCCAGGCCTTGGTGTTCCAAGAAGGGCATTGTAAACCCAAAGCCATCGCCTCGTAAGCCATTTTCAGCCTGGCCTGGAGAAGGGAGATCACGACGGAATTCTTGAGGCTCTCTCGATATGAAGCCATGGCCTGCTCGTGTTGAACCTGGGCCGCGTCAAACTTAGATTGAGCCTCCTGAGTGATCTTCTGGATGACGGACTGGTGATCTTGAGTTATAGCCTTATACTTAGCTTCGTAGTGTTCTGATTTAGCGGTGGCAATTGTTGCTTGATCTGCAATGGTGGCCTTGGCCTTTTTTAGCTGGCTTTCAAGCATGACGTTGGAGCCACATGCGTCTTCATAAAGGAAAACCAGGCGTTCAAGGCCCTGCAAGGTAAAGAAACAGGCATTATTCTAAATGAACATTTCTATTTAGCACACGGTGCAGGATATAGGTCAGGATACTAACCTGGTTAAGGAAGCCGGTCATAAATGTGTTGGATTCTGTGAACCCGTGGTTCTCGAATGGGAACACGTGGGGTGGTGTCGTGATGTCGCGGTCACAATCAAATTTAATCCAATTACTACTAATAGCTAGCGGTAAGTGGGTATCGAACACAGGGAGTTTGTGGAATATGTGTTATTTAGAAGTGTATCTAAGTTAACTAAGATTAAACTAATTGCAATAAAAAGTAAATTCAAAGAGTTGGATTGTTTGTTTGCTTTTTTAAAACTAAGATTACTAATTAATTTGCAAAATGAGAATTTGAGTTTGTAAACAATTTGGAGACAAATGACCATCCTAAGTTTTCGGTTTGTTTCGACATTCATATTATCATTCCACTAGAAAGAACTACATAGACATAGTTCGTGTGTAATTACTTATTGTGATAAAAGGGAACGAAGTACTCAGATTCCGAGAACGTGAGGTTGTTACCCGATGACCAATCAACCCTTACCCAATCCTAATTTTACCCATGATATCTCGATTGCCAATGGCACCAAGAACGTATGGTTTCAAACTAGAAAAAATCATAAGAATTAACAATTTACAACTAAGCAATCACACACCATGATAAACAAAACATAGATAAAGTTTATCATTCTAGAAATATGGAATCAAAACACAACCGTCTTAAACAAACCTTCAACCTAGGATGATCATAGAGTGTTTAGCCACGCATAGCTTCAAACAACATCTTAACACAAGTTTCAATGTTCATCAAGATCAAAAACAATAAACCTAATGATTCCCAAGTGTTGTTGTTGCCAAAAAGTCTCCAAAAGCCCTCCCAAATTCGTTCACAATGATTGATAACCGAAAACAAGTGAAAAGCCTCCATAAAATCCATCAAATTGGCCATTAAATGAGGAGTTACACATTTTGGATCAGTCGGAGCCGTAACCTACGGCTCCCAGCCGTAGGTTACGGCTGGCAATGGGTCAACAAGTTAATGTAGAGCCGTAACCTACGGCCACCTGCCGTAGGTTACGGCTGGCAGTGAACATTACGGCTAACACTTCCTGTTTTACGGCTGGAACTTTGGAGAACATTGGTGGCCGTAACCTACGGCTGGGAGCCGTAGGTTACGGCTCTGAGTGGCCTTCTTCTCCTTGTTCTCCTTCTACACTTGCTCTCTTCATCCTTTTTGATTCCGAACTTCTATCATTCATCCAAGCTTCCTAAAACTCTTGTTTAGAGCACTTTCACACCTGCATAATCAAACGTAAAGTAGTTACCAAGTTCGAGCAATTAACCGGGCAAAGTATGGAATTTTATTCTATTTAAAGCACTTAAGGGTTGTCCTACGGACCACCCGTCACATCCCCACACTTACCCGTTGCTTGTCCCAAGCAACCCATTCAAAACTATTCAGCAAACACAAGTGATCAATTATGCAAACCAAGCTAAAATATGCCATCCTTTTACTAACCTTCAACTATACCATAAGATACACCCCTCGCCAAACTCTCGGTAACAAGAATTACTAGCATGTAATGCAAAACCACTCAATGCGAGTATGTGTGTGTGCGACAATAAGCTTGTATAAGAATCAAGTTTCCTCCTAACAAATAACTAGCATGCTTATGAATCAAGGGAAACTTACGGGTTGTAACGGGGCTAGGTGCAAAGGTAGGAAAATGATGGAACATATATATAAGAGCTAATTTGATTTGACCCGGTTTTTATTTTCACTACTAAGCAAAACAACCAACAACTATATACACAATTCATCAACTTTTAAACTACCAACGCAACTACATTCTTCTTTCTTTTTTTTTTTTTTTTTTTTTGTATTTTTCTCTTTTTTTTTTTTTTTTTTGTTTGACATATAAACTCAACAATATATACAAGAACATCAACCATCACAACTAAATTCCTAAACCGGGTCATCTCAAAGGGTAAAATTTTATAGGAAGTAGGCTTGGGTCACAACCAAATGGTTTAAGGCTCAAACTTGGCTTTCTAAAGACCAAACCCCCACCCCTCACAATACCAAGCTCATATATGTAAAGTATGAGGTCCAACCCACCAATCCCGCACTCTCACACATCTAGACGAGGCTACCGACAAGTCCCCTATCATTTCCAAAAGCATGCTAACTCTAGGATTTAACAAGTATTCACACACAAGTTCTATTAACACACAACACACACCGCCACTCAAACAATGAAATCTCTATAATAATCATGTGTGGCTCAAATCCTCACCAAGAAAAGACTAGGAATGGGTATCGGTGTGTCAAATGGCATAATATCAAGTTTTCAAATTCTAACAATTTTCGCTTGGGTTTACAAAATTTTAAAACTCTCAAAAATTTCCCCCATCCCCACACTTGGGATACATTGTCCCAATGTATGGCTTTGAGGGAAGGATCGCTTCTAACCACAACATTAACCTTTTCTTAAACTCTCAAATCCCAAAAATTTTATTTTATTTATTATTATTTTTTTTAGAGACACCACCAACATTCACAACCCAACAACATATCAACATCAAACACCACCCTACCTCCCAAACATACATAAACAAACTACATAAACATATACAAAAATGTACAAAGGAACGAGATACGACCTGGCTAGTAATATTTCGGCTGTGGAGGCCCGAAGATGGATGTCATCATATCCTTCCACTCGCCAAAACCAAATGCTCCACCGCTACTGCTGCTTCCTTGGTCACCACTTGGATTCGCTTGTTGATAACTCATAGCATGTGGATCCACCCATTGAGAGTGATGCAATGGTGGGGTGGAGTATAACACACTACCATCATTTGGTGGCAATGTGGTGTAGTCCACAACGGGCGGATCTCCTACAATTGGCTGACCTGCTTGATATTGTTCATGCATGCGTCTCTGACGATCATCTAAATAGCGGTTGTTCACTTCTTCTTCATGGGCATACATATGAGCACGGTTCCATTGCTCACTCCTATCATAGCTCCGCTTCAAAGCCCTCTCTATACTTGCCCCCATGAAAGTTTGTTAATCAAAAAGCACTTGGTTTGGTTCACTCCATCCTCCAAAAGTGGGAGGCCACCTTTGTTCAATAATTTGACCCATGTCTCCCGCGTGGGCCCAATAAGGATCATAAGCTTGCTGTGCATAATCAAATGCACCCCCCACATAACCAGCTTGCACACCGGCCCCTTGAACTGGAGCATCAACCATAAAGGCATCTTCGCGGTAATCCTCATCTCCACTTACCTCTTCATCGGTTACTTCGGGCTCCTCAGCCTCACCCGGTCGTAACGGCCTCGCATCTACCTTCAACGCTCTTCACCTTCTCCCATTTGTTTTTAACCTATGATACCTCTCCGTTTCTGTGTAAATCCAATCTGGCCCAAGATTCTTAAGGTCGAATGGTTTAAACCTCTTGTAAGAACCTTTTTCAACTCCTTTAATCGCCCCATATTTTTTTAACAACGCCGTAATCAACCGGCAATGAGGTATAATTTTTCTTTCTCCACTAATTTTGCTCAACCAGATGTTATTCATCACGAGAAATCGAAAAGGGACCTTGGGGGATCCATGCATCAACATATATAAAATCGGTACTTCCTGATGCCGCACTTCCATCTTATTACCCCGCCTTGGAACCACATTATATATGCACAATGTCAACAACAATTTCGCTTCCATTTTCAAATTGCTTCTATATAACTTCCCATGTGTTGTGCCCGGAAGGAAAAGGTAATCAAGCATATTTTGCCATTGCGGATGCTCTTTGGGTTCGTGGTAAAGATATTTGAGACTCGGGTGAATGTACTCATTTGCGGGTATATCGTCAAACCTTGCTATTTTGCGCAAAGAGTCATAACACATTTCTACTTTCACCCCATTACACTGTCCAACGAGTCTCATCTTGCTTGGGGACTTATACGGGGGACATTCAAGTGAAGCTACCCATTCTTGAATCTGCTTGTCGTACATCTTCTTCACTTCCCCGTCATAACACTTCAAGGCTGCACCCCAATCCAATGCTTTGAACTTGTCCGTTATCCCGAACGGCCCGAAATCAACCTCTTTGATCTCCTTCTCACAGATAAACGCTTCACCCCTTTGTTTTAAGTTGTTCATTTGTTCATGAAACAAATCCTCTCTCCATTCCTCAGGTTGGTCTAGCAATGAACCGGTTGTCCAATCCGGCTTCGGACCTCTTGGAGGTGCATCCTCCTCCGAGTCCGGGTCACCAACACGGGTCAATCTCCTCCTCTTTTGTTGCTCCTCTTGAGGCGCATTAGAAGAACTTGCAATTCCTTTCCCTTTTTTCATCACCATGCCTACACACATTCAAACATCAACCACATAAACAAATCTAGTTAATACTTTTCCCAATCTTCCCCACACTTGCTTCATATTATGGGTGTAGATGTGCAAAAATCAAAATTTCATTCTTTCAAACAAAATTTTGGCATGATGTCCCTATAAATCAGAATTTTTCCAAAAATTTCCACTAGACATCAAACACATTTACACCCAAACATTCAATGGCTTACTAAAATCCTATCATCTATCTCATACAAGCAAGTGTGTAAGCAAAAACTATAATGAAAACTTACAAACCTTAATGTACATCAAATAATGACAAGAAATTGCATACCTTGGTGTTGTAGGAGATGAGAATCACAAAAACTTGAAATTCACACAAAAACCCACAAAAAGTCCCAAATTTTCGGCACCTCTAGGCTCAAATCCGACCCCAAAACAAAGGAATCTTCAAGATACAAGAGTAAATCTGAATTCCTTGTGAAATTCCACCCAAAATGGACCCAAAAATCACTGAAATCGGACTTGATTTGAGAGAGATATGAAGTTTGAAGTTATGGAGGTTAGGGTTCTTGAGGGAAAAGAAAGGTGAAGAAGATGATTGAGTAGTTGGGAAAAAAGGAACAATATGTGTGGATAGGGTGTAAGAGAAATTGTTTTGTTATTATTATTATTAAAGAATTTTCGGTTTTTATTATTATTATTATTTTTTTTATATACAAAACCGACAAAAGAGGGACCCCAAGAATTCAGATGCGAGCCGTAACCTACGGCTCCTTGCCGTAGGTTACGGTTAGAGCTGGGGGATTTTTCTTCGCCGTAAAACAGAGACCATCCGGCGTAAGACTCTAAACTGCACACCTTGAGCCGTAAGCTACGGCTAAGTGCCGTATCTTACGGCTATCGCTGGGCATAGGAGATTAGACCAAAAATTTACTTGTAAAAATTTTTTATTTAATTTATTTATATATATATATATATATATTTTTAAGCTTTTCAAAATTGTTTAATTTTTATGGTTTTTTAATATTTTGAAAACATGAAAATTTAACCTACCCCCCGTTAAAAACCCGTGTTGTCCTCAACACTATGCTCGGAAAATTCGCAAGGATTTCCCCACACTTGTTTCAAACACCGGTTCTAAACGGGACTTTATTCAAAACACAAAACTACACTACAATATGTACAAAATACCAAACCTGGGCCTCTTTCAAGTTTCCTCATCATCCAATGGGCGTAAAATGAAACCCACTTTGTCGAGATCAATATGGTTAATGTCGTTACCTTCCAAGTACGGTTTGAGTCGATGCCCGTTCACCGTTTGTTGCCTATTGGATTGTTCGTCTTCTATATCAACATCACCAAATTTTCCCACTCTTCGGATGATGTAAGGACCCATCCACTTGCTCTTGAGTTTTCCCGCAAACATCTTCAACCTTGAATTGTACAACCACACCTTTTGACCCACTTCGAAGTTCTTTTTCCTTATCTTTGCATCATGAACTTTCTTCAGTTTGTCTTTGTATGCGGAAGCACATTCATAAGCTTCATCTCTTATCTCCTCGATCTCATTCAATTGCAGCTTCCTTGTTCGACCCGCTTCGTCATAATCCGCATTAACAGTTTTAATGGCCCAATGCGCTCGATGTGCTAACTCCATTGGTAAATGACACCCCTTCCCATACACCATCCGATAAGGGGTGGTTCCAATTGGAGTTTTGTAGGCCGTTCGATATGCCCACAACGCATCATCAAGTTTACTTGACCAATCTTTTCGATCCGTTCTTACCGTCTTCATGAGAATCTCCTTAATTTGACGGTTGGACACTTCAACTTGTCCACTTGTTTGCGGATGGTACGGTGTCGCCACACGATGGTTCACATTATATCTTTTAAGCAATTTTGCAAAATTAAAAATTTTAAAATGTGAACCGCCATCACTTATTATCACCCTTGGCACACCGAAACGAGCGAATATATTGGATTGCACGAACTTACACACCACGTAATGATCATTGGTCCTTGTAGCAATGGCTTCTATCCACTTTGTCACATAATCTACCGCAACCAATATATACAAGAACCCATTCGAATTAGGAAACGGACCCATAAAATCTATCCCCCATACATCAAACACCTCCACCACCAAAATCGGTTGTAGAGGCATTTCATCCCGCTTCGATATACTTCCAACCTTTTGACAATTTAAGCAATTCCGGGCAAACTCACAAGAATCTTTGAAAATTGTGGGCCAGTAAAACCCACATGATAACACCCGGTAACCCGTCTTGTTCCCACTAAAATGCCCACCACATGCCGATGAATGAGCATGGGTCAAAATTTCTAAAACTTCAGTTTCGGGAACACACCTCCTTATCACTTGATCGGGTCCAATCTTGAACAAATCCGGTTCATCCCAAATGTATTGTTTAACTTGACTCAAGAATTGTTGCCGTCTCTTCTTCGTCCAATGATTCGGAATTGCACCCTTGGCCAAATAGTTCACGTAGTGGGCATACCAAGGTGCAACAAAAGTAGAAACGGCTAACAATTGCTCATCGGGAAACCGTTCATTAATCTCACTCGGGTCATCAACACCTTCCAATGGGATTCGGGACAAATGATCCGCAACAACATTTTCACACCCTTTCTTGTCCCGAATCTCGAGATCGAATTCTTGTAACAAAAGCACCCAACGAATCAACCGGGGCTTTGCATCCTTCTTTTCCATTAGATATCGGACCGCGCTATGATCCGAGTAAACAATCACCTTGCTCCCCCAAATGTAAGCTCTAAACTTGTCCAAGGCATACACCACCGCTAATAGTTCTTTCTCGGTCGTGGTGTAATTCAGTTGCGCCTCGGACAAAGTTTTGCTTGCATAATAGATCACCACCGGTTTCTTATCAACCCTTTGACCCAAAACTGCTCCAATGGTCGTGTCGCTAGCATCACACATAATTTCAAACGGCTTCGACCAATCCGGTGGTTGCAAGATAGGAGCCTTCACCAACTGTTCCTTCAACACATGAAACGCTTGCAAACATTCGTCAGTAAAATCAAAAGGAACATCTTTTAATAATAAGTTACATAAAGGTTTTGTAATTACACTAAAGCCTTTAATAAACCTTCTATAAAACCCCGCATGTCCCAAAAATGATCTCACCCCCTTAACATTCTTTGGTGGGGGTAGAGATGAAATTACCCGAATTTTTGCTTTATCTACCTCCATTCCCCGGTCCGAAATCACATGCCCCAACACAATACCCTCTTGAACCATAAAATGGCTCTTTTCCCAACTTAGGACCAAGTTTGTCTCCACACACCTTTTCAAAACTTTTTCTAACTCATCAAGACAAGAGTCAAAACTTGGCCCAAAAATGGAAAAATCATCCATAAACACTTCAAGAGACTCCCCCACCATGTCCGAAAATATACTCATCATACATCTTTGGAATGTGGCGGGGGCGTTACATAGTCCAAATGGCATTCGCCGAAAAGCAAATGTACCATATGGACATGTAAACGTGGTTTTATGTTGGTCGTCCGGGTGAATAGCAATTTGGTTATATCCCGAGTACCCATCCAAAAAACAATAGTATTTTTGACCGGAAAGTTTTTCAATGATTTGGTCAATGAAGGGTAATGGGAAATGGTCTTTAGAGGTAGCGGCGTTTAATTTTCTATAGTCGATACAGACTCGCCACCCGGTTACCGGGCGGGTGGCGATTTGCTCACCTTGCTCATCTTTAATTACCTGAATGCCTGATTTTTTAGGCACTACCTGAGTCGGACTTACCCACGCACTGTCTGAAATGGGATAAATAATCCCCGCATCCAACCACTTGATAACTTCTTTCTTGACCACCTCTCTTAGATTCGGGTTTAACCTTCTTTGTGTCTCACGAGTCGGCTTTGCATCCTCACTTGTAATAATTTTGTGCATAACAATGGATGGACTAATACCTTTTAAGTCGGCTATTGTCCACCCAATTGCCGCCTTGTGAGCCTTCAACACCCGTATCAACTCCTCCTCTTGAGCTTCCTCCAAATTGGAAGCAATGATCACCGGTAAAGTGTCATTCTCCCCCAAAAATACATATTTTAGGTGCTTTGGTAGCTCTTTCAATTCCACACTTGGTGGACATTCCAAAGAAGGCTTTGTACCCGAATCAATTTCCACCGGTAGAGTATCCGTTTGGTGGGTCCATGGCGGTCTTCCTTCCTTTACCGCAAAAGCCTCTTGCTCTTTCTCTTCCTTTTCCAAATCACATGCGTGCACCTGCAAAGACACATCACAAACACAAGAACCCAAAATCTCTTCTTCGAACTCCTTTGGGTCGTATCCATCTATGAAATCTGCTACAAAACACTCATCACCATAAATGTTAGTACCATTAGTAAAAACATGTAATCTCATCTTTCTATTACCGAATGTCATGTCGACCGTACCATATCGACAATCAATAACGGCATGTGCGGTGTTTAAAAACGGCCGACCCAAAATAATATTTTGTTGTTGAATTGGGTCCGCTGATGAGTAGTCTAGCACAAGGAAGTCCACGGGATAATAAAACTCATCAACCTTAACTATCACATCCCGTACAATACCCCGAGGAAGTTTATGAGACAAATCGGCTAACACCACCGTTGTCTCAACCCGTTTCAATGGACCAAAATCATATTGGTCGTATAACCCCCCCGGTAAGATACTTACTCCGGCTCCAAGATCCAATAACGCCCTTACAGTTTGAAAATTTCCAACTTGAATATTTATAAGAGGCGTTCCCGGATCTTGTAGCTTAGGAGGAAGATCTCCTTTCAAAACCGCGCTTACCCGCTCCTTCAAGTCAACCAATTTAGGCACTTTTTGTTGCCTCTTTTGGGTACATAATTCTTTTAAAAACTTGGCATAAGCGGGTACCTGTTTAATAGCTTCAAGCAAAGGAAGATTGATTTTAACCTGTTTAAAAACCTCCCACATTTCCTCTTTTTGAGGCCCCCTTTTTGAAATGAAAATTTTCTTACCCGGATCTAATAAAGCCGAGGGAAATGGTACTTGACTAGATCCCTCACCCTCGTTTTTCTGTTCGTTTTCTTTATTAATTTCGGGTTTTTCAAAATTGGGTTTTTTAGAAGAAATAATAAGTGGTTCATTTTCTTCCTCACTATCTTGACCCGTTATATCTTCAACCACCCCATCAACCAAGTCCGGTAAAGGATTGGTTTTGTACTCTTTCCCACTTCTCAAAACACTTACATGATGAATGGGAACATGATTACCTCTAGAAGTACCATGAGATGGGTTTACCTTAGTGTCGCTTGGTAATTGACCTTTGTTTTTCTTCAATTCTGACACTTCGGTTGCAAGTTGACCCATTTGGGTGGTCAAAGTTTGAATTGCCTTATCTCGAGCCTCATCCTTTTGTATGCGAGCATCATCCATTTGGTTTCTCTTTTGCATCTCCGCTTGCATGCTCTTCAACATATCCATCATCTCATTTCCACCCGAAGACCCCCCTTGTTCTTGACCCGTTTGCCTTTGGTACCCTTGGTTGTTCCCACTTCTATATCCACCTTGATTGTTATAAGGTTGGCGCGAACCATAGTTTCCTTGGCTACCTTGAAAGTTCGGGTTTGATTGATTCGAAGGGTTCCCATAACGAAAATTCGGATGGTTCCTCAACCCGGGGTGGTAAGTGTTAGAATTCATGTTGTTGTAATTTCTACCACCCCCTCCTTGACCTTGTACTGCATTGACTTCTTCATATTGCCCTTCCACCATCCCTTGGCAATTTTCAGCCGCATGACCTATTTCATTACACAAAGCACAAATATCATAAATTTGGTTAGTAGTTTGAACATTACCATCATCTATGGCGTGCACTTGAGGTCGGGCAATGGCCGGTCGGGCTCTCCTAGATGCTTGAGCTTTTCTTTTTGATGTAGTGGCCATGTTCTCCAAAAACTCCCAATCATCATTTTCGTAGTTTGTACCGAAAGTCCCACCGGTAATAGACATGAGATCACGAGCATCTTCAGCACTCAACCCCTCGTGAAAAGCATTCATTAATTCCCACAATTCAATTCCATGGTGAGGGCAATTTTTAATCATCATGTTGAAACGTTCAAATGCCTCATGGAACATCTCACCATGTTGTTGTTGGAAGCTTCTCAATCCTTTTCTAGCATCGTTTGTCTTTTGGGCGGTATAAAATTCATCGAGGAAAGTTTGTTGCATCTTTCCCCATGTGTAAATAGATGCTGAAGGCAAAGTGTAAAACCACTTCTTTGCCTTATCCTCCAAAGAGAACTGAAATAAGACCAACTTGACATCATCAGCCGAAAAACCTTGACTCCCAAAAGTGTTGCAAATTGAGTCATAGGCCTCTAGATGGAAATACGGCTCTTCCGTTGCTAGCCCTTTGTACTTCGGTAGACTTTGCAACGAATTTGTTCTTACTTCAAAAGTTCTCCCTTGGTTGTTGTGAGGGATAACCACCGGTGAAGGATTTTGAGTAATGATTGGCCTGAAATGTGCTTCTATCCCCCGTGCTTGTTCCCTAAGATGCCTTCTTGGAACACCCACTCGACCCCTTGGGCGAATAGGACCCATAGGTCTTGGTATATGCCCTTGTGGTGCGATTGGTTGTTGAAATTGTTGTTGGGGCATCGGTGGATATTGAATCGGCCTTTGGAATTGCGGTTGTACATTTTGTGGCCGAATTTGTTGCAAAGGAATAGGGCGTTGTATTGGTAACCCTTGTGGCCTCGACCGAATGTGTTGTGGTATGAGTTGTTGTTGTGGAATCCCACCAACACTTGACATTCTTTGAGTTTGACCAGGCACATAAGTCAACTCTCCTTGATCTCCACTACCCACATAAGCATAACCCTCTTCCTCATAACCCTCGAAATCTTCATATCCTTCTTCATATCCATCTCCTTCTATACCCCCCGATGATGGCCCAAATGGAATAGATGAGTATTGAAAACCGGACTGGTTTGGTACTCCAAATGATGAAGTAGCATGAACAACAGTTGAGCCTTGTGGTAATGTATAGGTGGATGATGATTGACCTGAAGCTGGGAAAAAATGGGTAAGTGGTGGAATTGTAGAAGCAGGGCTAAAGGTAATGGTAGGTTCAGTTTGAGAATTGGTAGGTAATGTAGTATTGGGTGGTGGGATATCAAATGGTGAAGTAAATTCGGTAGTAGAACTGGGCATGGTGGTATCAAAACAGGTTTTGGAAAAGTGGATTGTTTTTCACTCTTTAAAAAGCTTTCTACAAAGTTGAACGAATATTTGGAAGTCCTATCTAATAAAAAGTTTTTATAATATATCGCTGAGCATATTGATCAGGATATTTTCATAAGATAACAATACAAAATTTTTACAAAGCTAAGAGTTACATTAAGTAATGCAAGGCAATAACAAATAAGTCAAAAGATAGTTATATTATTAACAAGTCAAAAGTTGTGCTTTTGGTTTCACCTTAAACCAAGGCCCATCCGCCAAAAGCACGATTAGTTTTTACCATACCTACGTAACGGTTGAAGGTTTTATCTCAAAACGAAACCTGTTTACCTTCAACCGCTACGAAATTCAAAACAGATTATACTAACCGATGACCAAGGGCTTCATCCTAAAACCTAGGACCCATCCACCTTTGGTCATCGTATTGTTCTAATGCAGGAAATATAAATTGTTCAAAGACAGGAAATGTAAATTGTTTTTCACAACCACAACCATGAAATTTAAAAAAAATGGGCTCCGGCCTCAGCACGTATATCCATCATCGCCCACTCCACTGCCTAAGGGGCAGCACCTTCTTGAACAGCAACCTCTTTCCCGACATCCGTACCAGCCTCATCCTCGGGATTCTTCTCAGCATCTGCAGCAGCATCCTCTCCACCAGCATTTGCCCCAGCATTCTCAGAAACATCCTTTGAAGCGCTAGCATCCATTGTCTTGGCGGACTCTTCCACAGCAGATTTGGCAGGAGGATCCACAGGATTTCCCCCAAGATCTTTTAACTTCGCCTCCCAGGCCTTGGTGTTCCAAGAAGGGCATTGTAAACCCAAAGCCATCGCCTCGTAAGCCATTTTCAGCCTGGCCTGGAGAAGGGAGATCACGACGGAATTCTTGAGGCTCTCTCGATATGAAGCCATGGCCTGCTCGTGTTGAACCTGGGCCGCGTCAAACTTAGATTGAGCCTCCTGAGTGATCTTCTGGATGACGGACTGGTGATCTTGAGTTATAGCCTTATACTTAGCTTCGTAGTGTTCTGATTTAGCGGTGGCAATTGTTGCTTGATCTGCAATGGTGGCCTTGGCCTTTTTTAGCTGGCTTTCAAGCATGACGTTGGAGCCACATGCGTCTTCATAAAGGAAAACCAGGCGTTCAAGGCCCTGCAAGGTAAAGAAACAGGCATTATTCTAATGAACATTTCTATTTAGCACACGGTGCAGGATATAGGTCAGGATACTAACCTGGTTAAGGAAGCCGGTCATAAATGTGCTGGATTCTGTGAACCCGTGGTTCTCGAATGGGAACACGTGGGGTGGTGTCGTGATGTCGCGGTCACAATCAAATTTAATCCAATTACTACTAATAGCTAGCGGTAAGTGGGTATCGAACACAGGGAGTTTGTGGAATATGTGTTATTTAGAAGTGTATCTAAGTTAACTAAGATTAAACTAATTGCAATAAAAAGTAAATTCAAAGAGTTGGATTGTTTGTTTGCTTTTTTAAAACTAAGATTACTAATTAATTTGCAAAATGAGAATTTGAGTTTGTAAACAATTTGGAGACAAATGACCATCCTAAGTTTTCGGTTTGTTTCGACATTCATATTATCATTCCACTAGAAAGAACTACATAGACATAGTTCGTGTGTAATTACTTATTGTGATAAAAGGGAACGAAGTACTCAGATTCCGAGAACGTGAGGTTGTTACCCGATGACCAATCAACCCTTACCCAATCCTAATTTTACCCATGATATCTCGATTGCCAATGGCACCAAGAACGTATGGTTTCAAACTAGAAAAAATCATAAGAATTAACAATTTACAACTAAGCAATCACACACCATGATAAACAAAACATAGATAAAGTTTATCATTCTATAAATATGGAATCAAAACACAACCGTCTTAAACAAACCTTCAACCTAGGATGATCATAGAGTGTTTAGCCACGCATAGCTTCAAACAACATCTTAACACAAGTTTCAATGTTCATCAAGATCAAAAACAATAAACCTAATGATTCCCAAGTGTTATTGTTGCCAAAAAGTCTCCAAAAGCCCTCCCAAATTCGTTCACAATGATTGATAACCGAAAACAAGTGAAAAGCCTCCATAAAATCCATCAAATTGGCCATTAAATGAGGAGTTACACATTTTGGATCAGTCGGAGCCGTAACCTACGGCTCCCAGCCGTAGGTTACAGCTGGCAATGGGTCAACAAGTCAATGTAGAGCCGTAACCTACGGCCACCTGCCGTAGGTTACGGCTGGCAGTGAACATTACGGCTAACACTTCCTGTTTTACGGCTGGAACTTTGGAGAACATTGGTGGCCGTAACCTACGGCTGGGAGCCGTAGGTTACGGCTCTGAGTGGCCTTCTTCTCCTTCTTCTCCTTCTACACTTGCTCTCTTCATCCTTTTTGATTCCGAACTTCTATCATTCATCCAAGCTTCCTAAAACTCTTGTTTAGAGCACTTTCACACCTGCATAATCAAACGTAAAGTAGTTACCAAGTTCGAGCAATTAACCGGGCAAAGTATGGAATTTTATTCTATTTAAAGCACTTAAGGGTTGTCCTACGGACCACCCGTCAGGTGGAGCAGAGGGCTCAACTTCCTTTCTTTTCAAGGAGCTGGAGGCTCGGGTCCTGGATGCTGGGGGAGCTTTGGGAGCAGTGGCGGTCTTTGAACTGGTAAGTTTTGGTGTAACGGATGACTTCGGGTTAGATTCTTGCTTGACCGGTTCAAGGCTGGAATAACTGTCCAGCTCATCGAGTTGGAAGCCTTCGAGGTTAATAACTGGCACTGCCCATGGGAAGATGTTTTAAGCTTATTATATCTCTAAAAATAATAATCAATTTAATATAAAAATAATTCCTGAAATTATGCTTACCAGACATGTTGGAACTTGAACTTTGACTTGAGCTTGTGAGTAACCGGTTAAAGGTTCTTTCACCCTCTGGAAGCTTGTAGATCTCTTTTATTCTCCCTTCCGATTCAGCACTAGGAGGAGCTAGTTCTTTAAAGTTTGCTGCAAGAAAAGAAATAAACATATCAGGATGTTGGTTCAGGATGGAGGTTTGGGATATGATTGGGGATATTCCTAAAACCCTAAGTCCTACCAGAAGTCAACCATCTTTTAGGGATGTCAAAACCCTTATCAATGGAGTCTCTTTTCACAAAGAAGAATTTTCTTGTCCATTTATCCTCATTCTTGGTGGCCTTAAGAATGAGAGGATCGCTGGAAATAGAAAAAAAGGAGAAACCGGCTGGAACCATGTGACCTTAGACGGTAGGCCATCGGAAGGTCTTCGATGCATAGATCAGGCATATGACGAGCCTTAATCTGCTCCAGGGTGACTAACACGCGCCAAACCATAGGCATGATTTGGGCGAAACTAAGACCGGTAAGCTCAAAGAAGCGAGATATGAAGGGAGAAAATGGATATTGAAGCCCTAATGAAAAAGGATATTCAAAAAAGCAAACCCATTCGTCGGAACAAAAATCCGATCGGACCTCTCGGTCGAATGGACGGAAGATTGTCCCGGCGGGAAAGGCACCGGAAGCTCGTAGGGCCGCGATGTCGGAATTATCGAAAGAACACACCTCTTTTGAAGGATTCTGAAGCAAATTTTGTTTGTAGAAGGGGGAAACAGAGTCCGCCATTTGCGATCTGGTACGGGTCGCCATGGAAGAACACAATCGGAGAAAAAGAGATATAAACAAGGAAAATAGAAAGGGTAGAGAGGAAAGTACCTGATATCCGGTTGAAGATAAGGGTAACCATAATGAGGAGTCCCTCGGTTAATATAGGCTGAATATAGGGGGGTAAAGAGTAAATAACGCTTTGAAAGATGCACCACTGTCATTTCAAGGGTCTAGTCGTATTGATTGCCTTAAGTTATGAGGTGAAACTTTTAAAATATATCCGTTGGATTGGTATACCAACCGATATATTTGGGGACAATTGTTATGGCTCATTTTCTAAGCATACATATCTTGAACTATATCCTGCTTTTAATTGTTTATCTGTGATCAGGATACTGGACGGGGATATTGCTAACATCCTGGGTGATATCCTGAGGTATATCGAATTAATCACGTGCAGGTTAAAGACTGGGACTTGCTAACGGTCAAATGGACTTCATCTCCTCAAGACTCGGGCGTATTTGTTAAAGGAGAGACGTTGAACCCGAAAGACCAGGTCTACAACGTTCGACTAAGGAATATTCGTTGGATCCCGGTTATGTAGGATAGTTAGTTACATTTGTTTTACTATAAATAGATGGGGGCGGATCAGATTAAGGCACTCAACTTACACATTTTCGAACACTTTCTCTCTAGCTCATCGCAAACACTACACACAACACTTGTATTCGAATTACATTGTAACACATAGTCGATCCGCACCACATCCTGCACTGTATCCTGATATTTGAAGCAATAGAAGAACAAGGCAGCTGCGATTGTCAGCTCCCGAGGTTTTATGCCGGCGATCTAGATTGATCAAGGGCTTTCCTCGTACATCACGTGTCAACCTTTACCTTTTTGCTCATTGTTTGATTGTAGATACAGTTCGATATCCCGAGCCGTATCCTGAAACTGTTTTCATAACTAATTTGGTTAACACATTTTTCACACATAATATTAGCACACTACCTCACTTAACTAATTTGATCACTAAATTGCTTCGGTAATTTTTGACCAAAACAATACTCATGCAAATAACGAAAAAGGTAAAAACTTTATATTAATCCATTCATCCAAGTCTAGGTGGCATAAAAGTTTAGTCAAGCATGTCAATAAACGAAAACAAATTAAAGATAATCAAACATGAATTCATTGTAACAAGTTTCAAGAAAGAAATCGACAAAACAAGGGATTGGAAAACCCGAGAAAGTCTTTGATTCTTCATCCCGAACTCGTACCACTGATTCGTATGCTTCAAGATCTCCGAAAGTGCTCAATGAATGCTCCAAAATCGCCTATGGTTGCTCTCCGTTCGTAATTTTTTCCATTTTCAGCAATATTCAGTACCAAGACCTGGAAAACGCAATTTGATCAATAGTATGCACATTCTAACTAAAAAGGAACTAAAAATAACGTGAAATTGTACAAACTATACACAAATAAAGGATGTATTTTGCAATACATCAATCCTCCCCCACATTTCTTGCCATTTGATCAACATTTATGTAACTTCACTTATGACGGCATTTCAACCTCATTGTATCAGTGAATTAAACTCATATTGCATTAGCTTACATAAGGTTCCGAGCTGACCAAAGCAACACATGCCATTGTCATAAGTTTGTCACCAACTTAGAATAATTCTAATTTAACATCTAGAATAAGCCTAAACAATGAGTTCTCCTCATTAGCTTTTCGAACAAACTCTTCAAAAGTTACATGTCTTTTCCTTATAATGAATGAAAAATTCTCCCTTAATTTTGTCTGTACACAAATTCTTTTTATGTTCATACACATTTGAATGTTTAGAGTTAATTAGTCTCCGTCAAGACCCATAATTAACCAAGTACTAGTCTAGCATGCTTTAGACTACAATACTTTAGCATGTGAACAGAAGATGCATCATTCTGATTCTTCACAACCCTAAGGATATCATAATATCACTTTGCAACATTCATCCCTTGTTAAGACAAAATAACGAGACTTATTCATAATCCTAAAACATCAATATTTAGGAAGGTCTACCAAATTATTGTATATAGCACATAGCTGAATTTCATCATTCATTTAAGGAACATAACTTGTTTACCTTTGATCTCCAACAATCTACCATTGACTCATAAGTACTTAAACATAAGTCTTAATCCAAGTCAACTGGTGAACACATTCATCACCAACAAGATGAATGTTTCTCGTCTACAATCACTATTATGTGTGAGATATAGTCAACTAGATCGACACTCAACAACAACTGGCATTCATAATTTTGCCATAAGTGATTTGCACACATCTATTGTTATTCATTAGGAGATATGTATATTTAGGATGCTCTCCCAAATGAAGGTAAAATCTCCATATAGATCTAACAATAATCAAGTGGTAGACGCATTTACTTATAAATCTCGCAAGATTTATCAAAGGTATACAATAACATATAGTACTTTTACTTTCATATATTAGAATTCACACTTGTGAATTTTACAATGACTTCTAATGAAGTATGTCGACATGAATGTCATTAGTGTATTTCATCTCAATACAATCAATACGTTCTTTCATTACTCACTCATGATGTGGTTATACATTTGATGTATCGTCTTTGACTTTTAGTCAATGTAACAACTCTCAAGTTGTTTATGTCCAAGTATTTTCATGTACTATCCGTTTAAAACCATATTCTTTTAAACAATGTATAACCGACGTTATAATTATTTTCCACAAAAATAATTTATACGTCACAACCATTAGTGATTTATTTCTTTGTAAAAATTGAATGTGTTATCCGAAGATATTGAACACAAAGCAATAAAATACATTGGAAACTAAATCATAATTGCCAATCACTTTTGAAATTTAAACGGAAGCAAGGACAATATGTAGACATCAAATAGCAAAGTGCTTTTATCTTCAACACTTTATAATCTGACCGAAATCTTCTCAACAATATTGTCCCATGGCATGTCTTGAGTTACTCCCTCAATAAGACTCCATGCACTTGTAAGTACAAGTTCACCATTTCATCTTGAAACTTTAAACTTGGACAATTATGCTCAAAACAACACCAAGTTGTTACAAATACTACATTTAAGCAGTAAACTCGAACAATTAAATTTGTTCACAACAACACCAAATTGTTACAAATACTACATTTAAGTAGTAAACTTAAACAATTAAATTTGTTCACAACAACACCGAGTTTTTTTTTCCACCAAATAACATCCACCAGACTGTTACTTTGTTCACCATATGCTACTTCTAGCAAGAGTAGCGAACCATTTGAATTATCAATGTTATGCAAAACTTTGTTTTAAAAATAATTCAAAACAGTTTCTTAGTTTTGCAATATACAATATTAATAATATCAATTAGGGTTATGAAAACATAGATCAAACCCAAAATATCAAATGGTTTTATATTGTTTAGTCTTACTACACATGTATTAAACATTTTCTAACACGCATGTTAGAAAAAAATGTTATAACAAGCACATTATATAATCAAACGTTTACATAAAATGTTTTCCAAAGATATAGTTTATAAAATAAACCATTTCTCATCATTTTTAATGCACACAGAGGCAATTAAATGTTTACATAAAACATTTCTGTTCATTATGAACAATCTCTAACCTCGTATTCGTGATACACATTTTCTAACACACGTGTTAGAAAAATTTAAGTCATTTTATATAAAACATGACAAATCACAAACTAAAGTTGGTGATAAAATCACACACAACTACACCATCACTTTATGGTGATTTAATTCTTGTATTCTTACTCTTGTATTTTTTTTTTCAATCTCATCAAGTTAGGCACATAGCCTACTTTTAATACAAGAGACATTAGGTGGAGATAAGTCTCACTTAATTAAAGATTTTATTAGAGACATAAACTCTAATAAAAAGTAATAAATTGACATGAAACTCTCCTTAAGAGTTTATCTTCCATATGAAGAGTCTAGTAAATGATTTTAATTTCATTAAATTCATATAAATACCACACCATCACTTTATGGTGATTTAATTCCTTGAAGCCAATCAAACATCAACTTCAATGTATGACATTTTATTTATAAATCATACAAAGCATTAAAAACAATGCTACAACAAATTGCTTATATAAAATGTTTACATAAAACATTTCAAAGCATTTGTATTTTAACCATTTTTATCAATCATGTTAAAATGAAAAAAATTCTAATGTGCACGTTAGAAATATTAATATTTTCACAAAATGTTAATTCGACTTGCTAAAACCATATATATGGTTCAAATAAATAAGTCATTTCTAATACACACGTTAGAAACTAAACAATTAAAAAATTGCTTCCAAACTAACGCTTTTCATGAACGTTTCTAATACACATGTTAAAAGACAAATGATTACAAAAATCATTATAAGACTTATTTGTTCATATCAATCCATGGGTGGATGAAGGGTCTACTTTAAATAGAGACTTAATTAGAGACATAAAACTTTAATTAAGTAACAAAAAACTCTTATTTAAAGACATAGAAAACTCTACTTAAGAGAATTTAACGTTTACAAAAAACGTATGGCTTACACCAATAATTCCGGTCTGACACACATGTTAAAGGAATTTAACGTTTACAAAAATACGTATGGTTTACACTAATAAACCCAATCTAACACAAAAGTTAGAAAAATTAACGATTCCCAAAATCGTTTTAAAACCAAACATTGGAACCAAAACTATTCGTTTTGTACCACGGTATAGGATTTAGGATTGTATCTCAACCTCAAAAAATCCAAACACAACAAATTGTACTACATACATATTTCTCAAAAAAAAAAAATATTTATAAGATCATAACCTCTAAAAATATTTTTTTATTCTATTATAAATCCTTTCGTAAACCCAAAATTCTTATAAATAAGGTTTTTAAGATTGTACCAACAATCTCACGAAATCTGTTTTAAGTTTGTAGGAATTAGGTTCACCTTTTGTAAAATATAATTACAAAATATATAATAACGAATTCGTAGGAAATCTCATAGTACAATACCGGTTGCAATAACTAAATAAAAAGAATATAAAATATAATTATATATACCAATCTTGATTCAAGCCGTATCTCTGGTGGGTCCTTCATGCGCACTTGATAGCATCCTAGACTCGAGTATTCATCATCTTGAGTCCTGAAAAATACTTCTTGACTGCAACAAAGAGCACACTAAAACGTTGACGATTTTGTTGAAGCACGTGTTCAACACGCTTCTCTTAAAACAGATTTCGCGCCTCTACTAAAGACAACGCATCTGTCTCCCAGGGTACAACAGCCGAAGCAGTCTGTACTGCCGGAGATGGCTCATGGGCCCAATGTTACATCCGGTAATTGTAGTGTTTGAACTCATGTGGTGGAAAACAAGTAGAGAGTACTCATCTCTCTAGTTGGTCTTCAAGTGTTCATCCTCCTTCTAGTATCTTCATGTATCAAGTAATACCATATTCTTGTATTACAAAAGAAGCACATAGCCTACTATTTGTACAAGACTTGAGGATTAGTGAAAGGTTTCACTTAATTAATCACTTAATTAGAGACTTAAAAACTCTAATAAAACTAATTAAATGCCATCAAGAAGCTCTACTCAAGAGTTTCTCTTTTATTTACAACATGAAGATTCTAATTAATATTTATAATTTCATCAAATTATAAATATATTAAATATCCATTCACCAAATTTCCAACACAAACCGCGTAAAGTAGGAAGTTTAAGCAATAGGCATCTGCCACTATTTGGATTATACTCATTTGAAAAGACAACTAGAAATAAATGGTTGAAATTGCCACCTTCTAATAAATGTAATGAGCATGTGTTAGAAAGTTGAACTGACCTTAAACAAAACTGCATCCTCTTGTAGTAATAGAGCAGGACCTTTTAGGTCCTCTGTAGGATTATCAACTTTTCGCCAACTAGATGAAGCAAGGTGTTCCCATAGTTGTCAATGTTTCTTCTCACCCTCGTCTTTTGAATGTTCAACCTATCAACAAGATCGATAATTTCAATACGTCGATGCATGATCGCTAGACTTAAAATGTTACGCCCCTCATGATCAATATACTCAATTACACTTTAACTATTTCCTAAACAATCTCAGTACAGCCGTTTATGGTTGCTAATAATAGTGGTGTGTCGGGATTATACATATCACCTGTCAATTGTTCATTTTCAGCTATGGATTTACGCCTTCCATAGAGATGAACAGTTGATCTACCCTTCTTTATCCAAGATTCAGTCATTTGCCATGACATGTCAGCTTTTACCAATACCTTAACAAGCTTCAATGCCCATTCACATCTATGCTTTTCTTTCTTCAGTTTTTTTTAGCCAGGGAAATATTCTGTTGGTATCTTCAAAATCTACATCAATCACTAAGACAGGAAACTTTCACATTTAATAAGTCTTTTATCCTTGAAGTTCTCAACAACTACAACTATGAGTAGATTAGAGAACCATAGATTTTTTTTTATTTTCAATTATGGGTTTGTCGTTATCCCGACTTATGTGTCTTAAACCAGTGGCGGACCTAGCTTGTTAATACGGGTAGCCCCCGCTACCCCTTGACGCTCCGGTGGTAGTGTAAATTTCGAAAAAAATTGACGTTTTTTGATTCTGTTACCCTTTTTTTAAATGTTGCCCCTATAAAGATTTTTTAGATCCGCCATAGTCTTAAACCTGCCAATATATGAAACCACTTTATCTTAATTAGACTATCCGCATCAGTGAAAGGCTATCCTTTCTACAAACAGCCTAATCAGCATGCCACATCAGCTTTTCACTTATTCTTCCCACAAACACTTTTTACCCACAACAATAACATATATATCCTTCCCACAAACAACCTTATAAAAAAAAAAAGGACCCACCATTAGCCCATTCTTCACCATTCTTCCCCAAGAATTGTGAAGAATGAACACCCTCCATGTCATCCTCTATAACACCCACTAATCCATCCCTCTCACAAATGCCCTCCACATAGGAATGAACACCCTCCATGTCACCTACAAACATCCTTGATGTGGATAGTCTTAGTTGAACTCAATATCTAAGATATGCAGTAATTCAAAAACAAAAAGAAAGGGCAAAACTAATCTATCACTCATCTAAATATTGCAGATCATAAATTTCAATTTTCAAGAAGCTATATTCGTTATCTTAAATAACGACCAACATTAACCCATTTCTCAAATCCCAAAAGACCCGAGTTGTCATTACTCACTTTTGAAACAACTTAATTATAAAAAGAAAAAAAATAGGAAAAGTGATCAAGTAGAAGTATAGTGTTCGCATCATCGTACACTTGTATATCATGCGCTTGAAAAAAGTTTTAGGACCGAATACTGGTGGGCTGCACGAAAGAAGCTAAAGAGGTGTCATCTCGTCACCATCCTTCTCGTTTATAAAATGTGGGTGCTTGGAGGCTATCTCATGAGCCAGAACTGTTAAAAGAGATGCATGATATACAAAGTATATGTTAGAGTCACAATGAAGCCAACTTGTGTGGTTAGGGGTCTTCACATCCGGTTTTAACAGTTTTTTATGTAAAACTGTGAGCCAAACTGTTAGTAACCTTTTTGATATTGGAAACCAAATCCGAACTGTTGAAATTTAAAAATGAACCATTACTAACTGTTTGATCGGGTCAGTATGAATTGACAGTTTAGGTTGTCAGATAAAAATAAAAACTAGTTACCCCAATACTAATTGACAATTTTGAATGCATATTATCTAAAAAACAGTCCTGATATACATAAAGAATTAATATTGGTCCGGTTTTATGTGGTTGGCTTTCCGTACAAACCACAAATTATATCATTCGCTATGGTTTGAAAATTTTAAGCCGACTGACCAAAAAAAAAAGATCCGGTGTGAAACCAAAACGGGACCTGTTGGAACAATTTCATGGTTTTAAACCGAATCATGAACACCATTGTGTGTGAACAAATATGCTTACAGTAGTTGCTACTAAGAATTGCTCTATGAAGTATGGTAGATTTATCATCCCTTTGAAGAAACGTTTTCAAATCGGGACCCTGAGTGGTTAAACACACTTGGCGATAAAGTAAATTAAAAATCTTGGTCTTGCCATTTGATACAGCAGTGAACAAAGCAGTCTCGCCGAGTCTATTAGTCATGCCGAGCAATATAGGGGCCCTGGCTAGCATCTCGGCTGCAGCCTCGACTGTCTTGTTGTTGAGTCCAGTCTCGTGAAGTATGGTGTGTCCACCACTGTTTTGCCACGTGAGTTTGTGGGAGTCACACATTGGCACTATATCTAGGAGTTGTAATGCTAGGTCGTTTCTTTTTGAGGTTGGTAGCCAAACTTAAAACGGTCTCATCATGTATTGTAGGTGTATGTAATGGGCCCTTGGGAATGCCTGTACATATCTCGATAACTTTAGCTTCCTCCCCACTTGTTAAAGCTTCATACAATTATGAACTAACCCGCAAGTCCTCGGCTTCCGCCAGAGCCATTGTCTTTGATCTAGAGAGTGTGAGAGAGGTAATCTAGATTTTAAAATGCCTACACATATACATTTATAGACATATTTAGGCTCCATAGAGGGCTATATCACGTCACCAAATGGGGTAGGGGTGCTACACTTTTCATCACTCACCACACCCAATCATGTTCCGTCATGTCATCAAACTTGGTTCCATCACTAGTGATGGATTTTAGTGGGGGTGCCCATCACTCACCACACTCAATCACACACACCCAACAGTTTCCCTCCTTCTTCACACGTCATGGCCAGCACGAGTGATGAGTTTCACGCATTATGGGAATGGGTGTCGGCGGTGTATCACGCTACACCACGCGTGATCTTTGCTTTATAACGGGGCGCCCCGACCCCCCGTGACTGAGGCCTTTTTTGTTAGCTTGCACGGTGTTGAATAAAATCAAGTCCCAATTGACAATCAAACAGAAGAAAACGAACACGAGTGGAATAACTCTCCAATATATTAATCACAATATATAACTCAAAAAACTTGTTACAGACTCTTAAACCATAACTCGGTTTCTCTTTTCTCATGATAATTCTAACCCTATCTTGGTTTATATAGACTAACCTAACTTGGTAGCCAGCCAAGACATTACCAGGTATAAATAGTTTAATTATGAAACTTAACTAACTATGACCAACTTGTCAACACTGATTCCCCTAGTTCATCGACTTGTGACTTGAAGTCCGTAAATTACCAACAAAATACCCCCTTAACGATATAATAAAAAAAGAAATTTAAAAAATAAATAAATCTGATTGTTCAGAATCAAGTGGACCCCCAAAACCAATGCTTGGCGCTCGTTATCTGCATGGTGAAGCCACCTACACCCCATAATCGGTATTGGGGGCGCCATGGGTCGGACATGGCACCGGGCGCGGAGCCACACCTGATAGCCTTGTATCAATCATATTATATATATATTGTTGACGAAGAACGATGAATAGTAACTTTATTTTTATAATAATATATAGTTTTTTATTATTTTTTATTTAATATATTATAATAGTTTATTATTATATTTACTTTTAATAACATATTTTTTATTTTTTTCCATTTTTAAAACCATATATTTCCTTTACCATTTTCTAATAATTCTCTTTTTTTCTTTTTTTAAACATATATTAATTTATCAATTAGTTTGATACTTCTTTAATAGTTTACGTTTCCTTTTTTTAGAACATATATTAATTTATCAATTAATTTGATACTTCTTTAATAATTTACGTTTATAACTTTTTTCTAAAAACTTAAGTACGTGGTTGTGCTTGATTTTTTTATTGTTGATAAGGACGATGAATAGTAGCTTTATTTTTAAATAATATATAGCTTTTATTATTTTTTATGTAATATATTATAATAGCCTATTATTTATTATATTTACTTTTAATAACATATTTTTAATTTTTTTTCCTTTTTTAAAACCATATATTTCTTTTACCATTTTTTAATAATTTCTTTTTTCTTTTTTAGAATATATATTAATTATAATTTACGTTTATAACTTTTTTCTAAAAACTTAAGTAAGTAGTTGTGCTTGATTTTTTTCCTAACATTCCGTTATAAGTTTTGTTAAAAACGAAGTTGTACTTAAACTAAAATATTTATTTGGTATCATAAAACGGTACGATAATAAATTAAACCGTTTTAATGGTTTGACTTTTTAAACAACACGCTTTATTTTTAAATCACATTTGTTTAACATTATCATTTGTTCGGTTTTACCGTAACACGCGGCGTAAAAAAACTAGTATATATTTAAACAAAAGTGAAGTTGAACTTATACACACGTACATCAGTATTCTTATATGCCAAACACCGTTATTCTAAAATCCTAGTATTCTTCTCATTCAAACTATTTTTAAAGTTAATGGTAACAAACCAAAGTAGCAAATGTTATCTATATTTTATATTTTTCAAAGTTAATTAATTATAAAATATATAGGGATGAGGTAATTAAAGTTAATGGTAACAAACCAAAGTAACAAATGCTATCTATATTTTATATTTTTCAAAGTTAATTAATTATAAAATATATAGGGATGAGGTAAAATAGGAACCACCTTTAGATGCGAGAACTTCAGGAACCATTATCCACCCTATATCTCTAATGTATGAGCTGTTGAGATTGAATTGTTAAATTTGATTTGTCTTTTAATGATTTTATTGATTAAAAAGAAATAAATAGTACAAGAAGGATATTTTGGAAAATATGACTTGTGTACTATTCATGTTAACTTGTCAAACTGACAATCAAACATCATAGACTACGTCAATCTGTATGTCAACATTAATTACATTTGTCTATTTAAAAATAGAATTAATTCTAACACATATTTTTTTATACAAAAAAATTTA
Organism: Helianthus tuberosus; assembly: GCA_030545235.1. NCBI lineage: Eukaryota > Viridiplantae > Streptophyta > Magnoliopsida > Asterales > Asteraceae > Helianthus > Helianthus tuberosus. Next base: position 63,297,659 of record CM060449.1, on the reverse strand, counting down.
CACTACATGTATAAAAAGAAAACGTATTCAATCTCTGATCTTGATCTTCATTTTTTGTTCATTATCCTCGTCATTTGAATGTAAAAGCCCCAACACCTATGAAAATCAAAGAAAAAACAAAGTGTTTACATTCCACAAACGTTAAGAGAAGCTCGGGCCGGCGATCATGAAAACATTTTTTTATCGTGTGTAATAAAAAAATATTTTTTACATTCGACACCGTGCACGAATTTATTTTACATTCGACAATGTACGAGAAACAATTTTTCAGACATATGTAAAAACTAAACATTTACGCATGCGTTTTTACATACGTTTGAAAAATAGATTTACACATGACGTTTAGAGGAGCTCGGACAGACGATTAGGGGCGTAAAAAAACATTTTTTTTTTCATTCGACACCGTTCACAAAAAAATATTTTACATTCGACAACTTACGTAAAAACATTTTTCAAACGTACGTAAAAACTATTTTACGCCTTCCGTTTTTACGTACATTTGAAAATTAGATTTACGCATTACATTTAGCTGAGCTCGGGTCGACGATCAGGGCGTAAAAAAACTTTTTTTTTTATGCACGTTGTCAAAACATTTATTTATTTATTTTTTTACATAGTGGTTCTCATACTCAGTTCGTGTAAATGTTTACGTACGTTGTCAAACTTTTTTTACGCACGTTGTCAAAACTTTTTTTTACGCACGTTGTCAAAACTTTTTTATGCATGTTGTTAAAACTTTTTTTACGCACATTGTCGAATGTTTTTTTAAAGTTGTAGTGCAAAGTCATCAAACGTTAACGAATGAAATTGAAATTCTCAATAAACATATAAGACAAATATTAGCTTGCATTTTATAAAGAACATTATGATAGATTTAGGAAAAATTGAGCAAAAAGAAATAGATATCATTTTTGATAATTTTGTATTTTCTAATAAACATATAAGACAAATATAGCTTGCTTATAAAGAACATTATGTCATAATTAGGGTAAATATAGCAAAAAGAAATAGATATCATTTTCGATATTTTTGTATTTTCTAAATTACGTAATACTTTTGGTGTTTGAATTTAAAACCTAAGATATATTTTTCCAATTTTAAATATAAAAAGTATAAAAGAGATGAAAGGAGAGAGATATTGTTAAAGTATGATGTGATGTGTTTTAGAGATAAAAGAGAGTGGATGCGACATTGAGAGAAATACGCCAAATCCATGCACCATTTTGGTTCCTTCTCTTATACCAAAATTCCCGTGTCCCTTAGCATATCCCCAACTTCTTATGAGTCTAGAATTCATTCCAGTTGATAAACTCACCTGGAAGCCACACTGGAATGGGGGAACTTGAAGAGGTATGATCCTGAATCACAGATGCACATGTGTCAGATGGACCATACCACTTCCACGCTGGCAGACTTACCACACGAGAGCATCCAGAAGATTTTAGAAGGTTCTGGAAGGAAACACCTGGCAACAAGAAGATGCTCCCAGTAGACAAAAGGACGACAGGTGGCACCAATGACAGCGCGCCAGCACGGATCACAAGATCTCCAGGGGTAGACCAACAGCCAGTACAAAAGGACGTTGAGCTGGAGCGAATAACCTCACGCCACGTCACCTCAAGGCCTGGTCACGACAGAGGAGACAGAAAGGATATTCCTCTTGGTCGGACAGCTGTCAAACAACGGCTAGCTGTCAATCTCCTCCCTTCACAATTCTCCGGCTATAAATAGAAGACTCAACCTTCAGGTTTAGGGATTCGATTTCTTACTCTCTCACTCTGTACACACACTTATCCTCAAAACGATTACTTACTCTCACGCCGGAGGGTGGTTACAAAGAGAACCCCCATCATCTCCTCCTTGTAGCGAGTCAGTGGTGTTGTTCGTTTTGCTGGACACCCTAAAGAATCAGTCATTCGGTGGGTGAAGAATAGAGGTTGAACCTTAGTACATGAGACGACCAACTGTGATAGTCCAGTATTCACCAGTATTTCAGCAGCACTGATGCATATATGTTGTTGAGTTTATTCCAACACCCTTTGTGTCATATATCAAACTGAATATATTAAAAGTGCAAATAATTTACATTTAATACTAATCCACATATGAAAAACACAAAAAAATAATAAGAAGAAGAATCACAGGACAGAAACTCAAACTTTCAACACACTCAATATCCTCAACACTTTCTAGTCCTTAAGAATCAATATAATTAAAAAAACAAATAACATCTTATATAAGATATGTCGTTTATATAAAAGGTTGTGCCGCAGCCCACAAGGGCAATTTATTTTCAAATTAACCTACACCTCTATTTTTTAACGATAAATTTGGATCACTGATGGACCACTGGAGTATTATCGTGTCATCAGCGGAACCACCTGATCGTAGCCATCTCCACTAGACAATAATAACTATATACCAATTCAAAAGGAAACCCAATAGATCTATAGATCTGGTAAAACCACTTTGTGAGAATCGAACAAAGGACCTAATGGCCCCCCTAAGCCTTATCTCATCGCATAATGCTACTTACTATAATCCCAAAGGATAATTATATTATACATATATTTTTACATATATTAAAATTAGAAGTTAATAAATAGTAACTTTAATATTATAATAACTAGTAATATTCCTCGCGTGTTACAACGGGTCTACGGAAGTATCAGTTCGATTTATAATGGGATCGGTATGGTATCGGCACTCGATATAGTAACCAAAAGACAAAACCAAAAAATAAACGAATATCGGTTCCAATAATAACGATACTAGTACCAATGTTGTTCGGTTGAAATTGACAGGGCATTGATGTTGCAATGGTCAAAAGACGAAAACCATAAAAACGAATATCGGTTCCAATAATAACGATACCAGTACCAATGTTGTTCGGTTGAAATCGACAGGGCATTGATGTTGCTAGGACGGTGTCATTTTAGTTAGTCACGGTAAGGGTATGGTACCAACACTCGCTAAAAATAAGCATGTCGCAACATTATAGTCAAAATTGTTCAAATGGTATTGGTTTGGTTCGTCACAATAAACAACAAAAAAGACAATTATAATTTACCCGATTCAAACAAAACTTATATTTAAATATATCACAACATTATAGTCGAAATTTTATAAGGCATTACTAGGCCTGTAAATGAACCGAACGAACACAAACATAGGCATGTTCGTGTTTGTTCATTTAACTTTAACCGAACACGAACATATAATTGAACACATTTTTTTGTTCGTGTTCGTTCATTAAGAAATCGGGCATGTTCGTATTCGTTCATGTTCGTTCGTTTAAAGATTAAACGAACAGTTCACGAACATTAACGAACACAAACGAACATAAACAAAAAAAAAAAAAGTGAACATATTTGAATAAACATAAACAAACATAAATTAACATGATTGAACAAACAAGTCTAATATATTAAAATTCATCCGAAAACACATCTAAATTAGAGTTCATAAATATACTAATTAGTCATATTAATAGAAGTAGTTAGAAAACCTAAATGAACATTCATGAACATAAATGAACGAACATAAACGAACGTTCACGAACATAAATGAACGAACACAAGGTGTGTTCATGTTCGTTCATTTAATTAAACAAACAATTTTTTTGTTCGTGTTCGTTCGTTTATTAAATAAACGAACATAAACAAACTTCCCGCCGAACAAGTTCATGAACAGTTCATGAACGTTCGGTTCGTTTCCAGGCCTAGGCATTACTTGTATTATTAAAATAATGTAAAGGATATGTATAATGTAAAAGATAAATGGCGTCGACATATAATAAATACTAAAACGTAGATAAAAAAAAGACACGTCGTAACTGCATACTCAAAATTTTAGAAAACATCATATCATAAAAGTTATAATAGAAAAACAAATTATGTTTAATTAATATAAAAAATAATTAAAAGCTAGAAAAAAATATAATAACATATATAATATTAATATTGTTTACTGTTCATCAACCCTTTCTTTTAATATGTATAATAACTAGTGATATTCCCCGCGCTTCACGGCGGGGATTAAGTCGATATCGATTTGGTTTGTTACAGTACCTGCACTCGATATAGTAATTGAAAGAGAAAGCATTACATCGATTGAAACATAAAAAAACACATATTGATATGGTACCTATACATGTTGTTCACATGATATCGGTTCAGTTTGCTTGCATTTTATGTTTATTTTATTTCAACATTACGATACTTTTTTTATAACGGATATTCTGCCGCTATCGTACCAAGCCCAATCAAAACCAATTGAACAAAATTTGTATCGGAACTAATATTTTTTTTTAGTTTTTTTGCTTTCAATAAATTAATACCGTATCACTACCATATTGTACTGAACATCATTGGTCCGGTATACATTCCGTTTTATTGTTTCATGTTTGATAACGGGTACTATGATCGTATCTTAAAAGTTATATGAGAGAACAAAATATACTTAAATCAATTAAAGTAATAAACTAAGAAAATAATAAAACCTTAGAAAAAACAATATTGAAAAAAATCAAAAACAATTGTTCCCCTCTTTTTATTTCAGCATTACGATATATATTTTTTAAGCAGATATTGTGTCGCTATCGTACCAAATTCAATCAAAACCGATTGAATAAAATCTGTATCCGTATTTATTTTTAGTGTTTTTGCTTTCGATGAATTAATATCGTATCGCTACCATATTATACTAAACAACATCGGTACCAGTATATATTCATTTTTATGATTTCTTGTTTGATAACTGGTACTTTAATCGTATCTTAAAAGTTATATAAAAATATATGTTTAAATCAATTAAACAAATAAAACAATATAATACCAATAAAAACCTAGAAAAAAACAATATTAATAAAAAATTAAAACATTGTTCATGGCCACTTTCTAATAATATATATAATAATATAATATAATATAATATATAGTTTTTTTAATACTTTTATTATTTTAAGATTATAATAATAGTTATTTCTTTACTTTTTAACTTTAATCATTTTTTAATCACGGTTTGGAAAAAGCTTGGTGTCAACCGGTATCAAGCCAGTACTGGTATCAAAAATATCAGTACGGTCCTGTTCGGTACCGGTACATGAAGGTAAAACCTGCACTAATACAGAAAACGCCAAAAGTTGGTGCCAAATTGATATTTGAAATCTTTTGGTTCGGGAAATTCAGTGCTGCTACCCGGTACCATTTGCTCATCCCTGATCAAGGGTACCGTACGAACAACAACGGTATCGTACAACTTTTTTTTGTTGATTTTCTTCAACTTTTAATTTTTTTCTTTTTTTAGTTTCAGGGGTAGGGATGAGCTCGGTGCCAACTGATACAGAATCGGTACTGATACCGAAAATACCGGTTACGGTACCGGTATACGAAGGTAAAAACGGTAGTGAATTGGTACCAGGAATACCAAAAGTCGGTACCGAATTGGTATTTAAGATCATTCGATTCGACAAATTTGGTACTGGTACCCAGAACCATTTCCTCATCTCTGACCACGGGTTTCATACGAACAACATCGTTACCATACAATTTTTTTGGTTGATTTTCTTTCGGTTATCTTTTAGTGTTTTTTTCTACATTTTCTTTTTATTCTTGTCAGCAGTTCTGTTCGTAACGTGCCCGTAGTGATTTCAAAATCAAAACACATGTAAACACAAACTACATAACAAAATAATTTCGCCGCAACACGGCAAACTTATTTAAACCTAGTTAATTAATTAATTAAATTAAAAATTAAAAAACCAAGCCAATGAATAGTGCTTGGTCCATTAAGAAGTTGCTACGTGGCAATTTATTTTTTTATTGTTTTTTTTCCGTGTAAGATTCTTACAAAACTTTGAACATTTCATGTAATATGTTGTGCATTTCTATATCAAAATGCCGATTTTCAAAAACTTCGGTGTAACGACGTTTGCATAAAGTTCAAACCATTCAAACTATATTTACAAAAGTTAAACATTCAAAAGATGTTTATAAAGTGCTACTTAAGTTTTGCAAAAAAACACAAAAGTGTTTAGTAACTAAAGACATAATTTAGTTGCGGAAGCTTCATTCATGTGCGTGTTCGGTTCTTTCGCCAAGTGTAACACCCGTCTCAATAAATCAAGATTATAATAATAAAACACGCATTTTATGCTAAAATGTGACTTTACAAAAACTTTTCCAAGTTAACATTCTTACATGTCAATAATATTCAAATATAGTACTAATTGTTTTACATAGTTCAATTAAAAAAAAAATAATAACACACCAAACACACACCTAAGTGTGTGTCTGGTTCGTACAAATCGCAGGGGGCGACCAAGAAACCCTCACCAAACCCTAATTCTCATAAATCTCACAAATTGAAGGCTCAATTCAGTCCCAATACGAAATCCGAGCTTAGACTGGTGATCTCCACTGTAAGGGGGTCATAAGGTATGTGAATTTTATAGGAAATATCTATTTTGAATTTTTGGATGAACATAGAGAACTCGAAAATTGTTGATACATGAGTGTTATATTGATGGAATAGGAACAATATTGTGTCTAGGAGTGAACCCTAGACAATTATGTGTTGAAATCATGTCTAATTCTTGTAAATCATAATCACCATTGAAGGTGATAAGTGGGTTTTGTAGAAACATGTTAAACACTAGGATTTTGATAGTTATTCTAGTGTAATTTGAGTTCCATGAAGTAAATTCAGATTTGTTGATGCTAAATTCGTGTATGTGATGTTTTTAGGGTTTTGATTGCTAAAAATAAGTGTTATAATGTCATAAACATGTTTTAATTGAAAGCTGAATTCAAACAACTTCTGATCAGAATTTACAGCCGACCTGTATTGGCTGTAACATGGACAAAACGTGACAAAAACATGTGTTTCTTGAGTCTAAAATGTAATTCCAGGAAATATCTTTAAAACCCCACTGGAATTGCATTTTTTTTTACGAAAATTGAATGTTCTATGAATTTTTTGGTATCGAAGGTTCAGGCTGCGTTTTCTAGCAGAATTTGCAGCCCATTACGAATGTTATAACTCAATTTAAGAACTGATTTGATGATCTCAAATTTTTACTGTAGGTAGCTTCAGGTAATTCCAAAAATCTCCAACTGGAATTTCGTCAATCGGATAAACGAGAAATTTTAAATGAATTTTTTCGTAAGCTGCAGTCAGAAGTGACGAATTTAATTGCAGCTTAGTAAATGAATTTTTTACGAATTTTTGGTAAAGAGTTAGATCTTGAAATTTTAACACAACGCCTAACCCTCCGAGAGGTACGTCGCATAAAAAAATCATAATTTTTGAAGACTTGTAAACAGGTTAAACAGGTCACCAAAAACAACCTATTTTTCGGTGATATGAACTTGCCTAACTGATGTTAATCTTGGCTAAATGACAAGTTATAAACTAGTTGTTGAATATATGGCATGCTTTGATTGATAAGTGTGTAAAAAAATGGGGGTCTATAGGGTGATGGTCATTGTATAGAACTAGTGATTCGTCTCGCGCGCGTTGCTGTGCGACATGCATAATGCAAAATACTACAATAACTATACACATGCACAAAATAAAGTTGAGCTTTTAAAGTACACAAAATACAACTAAAGCTATTGCTTTCTAAGTTTAAAATATATGAAATACCCACGGCTTTGTGGCATCCATACACAATAGTAAAAATCAACTTCTAGAGTTAAAAAAAAAACAAGTCCATTAACTCTTATCTTGATAAATATTAAGATCGAATGCATATACTTGAGAAAAAATGAAAATGATTTGTTTACTTTATAACTTTAAAATTTCTTACAATAACATATAATATTCTGTATAAAACTTTATACTATTTTATGTTTTTCATTTTATTATGTAATAAGTCATTATTTTAAATACATATTTTTAAATTTGAATATTTAAACTTTTTAGAGAGCTTAATATCATATTTTTTTTGCAATATCAATAATAAACTTGCTAGTTTGAAATAAGAGGACATGTAGCAAAATATAAATACATATTTTTAAATTTGAATATTTAAACTTTTTAGAGAGCTTAATATCATAATTTTTTTGCAATATCAATAATAAACTTGCTAGTTTGAAATAAGAGGACATGTAGCAAAATATGGTTTAGGAAATAAGAGTAAGATGTATCATGTATCATGTATATAACTAAATCGAAAAGTATATCTTTTAGTATGATGATTATAAACTTAGTAAGTTTATGATTCATAGAATAATACTTTATAGTTTATAATGATAAAAATATACCAAAACCATGGATTCCATATCTTATCACTTTCTGAATACCATTCTCCAGACCAACACATAAAAACCCAAAACCAAAACTGCCCTAAACTCCCCCACCCTCTACACAAACTCCATCTTCCTCTGTAGATGCAGAGGCCGCTGCCATATCGCCGTTTTATGCACCGTTTACCCATAAAGCATCCCAACCCCCCTCAACACTACACACATCAACATCTATTTCTTTTTGTTGAACCGTGACGGTGATGAAGATGAAGATTGGTCCCGAAACCCGCACCGGAAACGTTGGTGTTTTGAGCCAACCGGCGTTGCGGTCGCTGGAGTTGGCGATTGGAAATTGATCGATTGGGTTTTAATGAGCCGGTGTGGGTTATATATGGTGTAAAGTGGTGGCAAACGACAGGGGAAAAGGCAGTTGTAGGAGACGTGTCGGTTTGGTTTCATATGTAAAGTCATGACGGTAAGAATCGTGAGTAGGAGAAGTAGATGGAGGGGCATCTTTTTGGATGTATGACGGTTATAATTTGGTGATTCGGTATCACGGCAATAGCGTCGGTAACAGTGATGTGGAATTCAATTTAATTGTTCTGAACCGACGTAATGTTTTGTGAAATTCAGTTTAATTATTATGAACCGGTGTAATGTTTTATGGTGTCTTTTTGTTGCTTTTTGTATGGTATAGTAATGATCAATCTAACCATCTTATGGATGTTATGATATAGTTTGACTCTAAACAAGCTAGGTGGGGGCTTGGAGAGGAACGGGTCAAACGGATCATGGATGTGAAGAATGTTTGCGCGGACGCGAGGTAAGTAAAGCTTACACCCAATTTAAGTGTACGTATTTATTTTATAGGTGATAAATATGACAACGGATTGTATCCGGATATGGGTTCCGACACAAAACAATATGAGTCGGAACGAATAAAAACGATTAAAACTATGGTTAATGGAAAAAGGATCTTGTGGTAAAAAAAATCTGAAATGGGTCGGATGTGTGAATGGGTAGTTAAAACCATGTTTTGTTATAAATGTAAATGTTTGGTCGTATAGGCCAAACGGGTCAAATGGTGGTGATAACACCATTTGACAATATCGACTAACGTTTGGTTGTCAAGTCATATGTTCACAGGAGTGAACAGGAAGTGAATAGTTGCGTAGCTATTAAGTAGCGGCTAAATAAAGTAAGGTATAAAACGGGTCTATACGTTGACCCAAGCCAGGTACGCATAAAGTAAGTTTATAGTTAAAAGTGCAATTTGGTCAAATAATTAGTGGAAGTCCTTCGTCGTAAAATGAGGGACTAAAATTGACCAAAAAACCCTTGATGGGAAAACCGAGCAAACGACCCTTAGAGGTTGTTTAGGAATTTGCATTAAGATTATGAAATATAGGTAGATACCTTAATGTAGTAAAAGGATGGGTGAAAGAAGAGAGTGAAATTTAAAGTTAATGGTAAATCCCTCTAACGGGTCAAAATGAAGTTTTGCGCATAACACAACTTTTAGTTGCATAATGTATGAAAGTTTTGAACTCACGAGTTAATGGTTTTGAGATAATGAATATCTCAAGAATTTACAGTGATTTAAACGAAAGTGGTTTAATGAATCATGAAACGGGTCAAAAGTGTTAAAAAGGAATTTCAAGCCAAGAGCTTGAAATTTGGATTTTTGAAGTAGTTAAATATCACGTTTTAACTCCATAAGATGGAGAATTAAACTACAAACGCGTAGGAAAAAGAATCGGGTAAAACGGATAAGTAGATAAAAAGTTATAGCATTTTGAAGTTGGAATTTGGTTAAAAACTAGAGCTGGGCAAAAAATGCAGGTTTCAGTAACGAATCTGCCGGAAATTGGTCTTTCTCGCGCCACGCAACGGGTCACAGGGTTTGGGTTGCGACACGCGACAGACGTTGTGCCATGCGACAAGCTGAGCAGAGTCTCTCGCGGCACGCGAGAGACATAAAAGCTGGAAAAATATTTTTGTTATGTTTGTTTGATGCGTAGAACTTGTTTAAACTTATTTTAAGCTATCAAAACTAACTTTTATGTTGGTTTTGAATTTAGGTGAACCTATTAAGCATCCGGATGAAGATCAAGCATGGACAAGAATCGAACAAAGCTTCCGCGTTAATCTAATATGTTTTTGTTTTAAGTGAACTATGTAAAACAATTAGTACTATATTTGAATATTATTGACATGTAAGAATGTTAACTTGGAAAAGTTTTTGTAAAGTCGCATTTTAGCATAAAATGCGTGTTTTATTATTATAATCTTGATTTATTGAGAAGGGTGTTACACCAAGCTTGATCGCCACCCAAAAGTTTTTTCATAGATACCTATAATCAAAATGGTCATAAATGTTAGTTATAGAAGTTTATAACTTAATAAAAACGAATCTACAGCTCAAAATAACTAACTCAACAACTTTTGTTGGGTTTATAACCCATCGCATGCCGAGACGGGAACTAAAGTTATCGTCGCGTGACGCAACGCTGGTCACGGGCCGCGAAGGCTGAGAGTATCCTCGGTTGCGTGACGCGAGGATCATGTTTCGACAGAATGTTTTGAAATTCAGACCTGCATTTTCCAGCAAAACTAGTTTCTACTAAAACGACCATAACTTGTTTAATTTTGATTTGATTTACGTCACGTTTCTTCCTGCGTGATCGTAATTCATTCTTCTATAATATGAAGTAAAAATCCGATATTTGGATTAAAAAAATTTCTTAGCTTTAAGCTATCGGCGTTATACTTATTTCCAACTTATTTTACCCGTTCAGATTTATGAACAATCAACTTGGTTTATCACTCTCAAACTTCTATGAGAATGATGTTTATGAACATATCTATATTTACGGAGCGTTATATGTAAAATTTATGCGCCGTTATCTATATGTATATCATTTATTTGACCCGTTCAACTATACATAGTTAAACGAACTTAAAACGAATCCCTTATATGGAATTGCGCATCATTTAGTCATACTCACATAAGAGTTTTTTACTTGTATTCAGCGTTCCCATTTCTCGGTCAACGCTTATAGTAAATTTCAATTTATAATCCGGGTATCATTTTGAAGTCATTATTCGTGCAACCTTCCCGGTTTACATCAAGACTTCAATTTGACCCGTTTGACTTTCTTAGCGACATCCATCGCTTTTCTATAACCAATGTTTCAACACTTTAGTTATTTTGACCCGTTCGGTTTATTAGCGAAATCCATCGCTTTCATTCTACCAAACATTCATCATCCGAGTCATTTTGACCCGTGTAACACCCATCTCATTTTAACAAAAGAAATCTATCACAATTGCTTTTTCGTTTATGGAAAACACGGGTTTACAAAAACTTTACGTTAAGTTTCAAGTTCCTACTAAATAAGGTGTCCAGGATCTTTAAAATCCTTCTAGTTAAAACAAACATATTGTAAATTAAAGTATTACATAATCCATATTTAGTTACAAAAGTCGTGCTTGCGGAAGCTTCAAAATGTTGTGTTCGGTTCTTGCCATATGCTTGATCACGATCCGGAATATTACCTAACATCAAAATCATACTGAATGTTAGTTTTGATGATATAACAACACGTGTATATAAGTTCCATTGCCAAACAACGAAAACAAAACAAAATGCAGCGAATTGGGTCTGTCGCGCCCCGCGACAGATCCTGTCTCGGCTTACGCGGCCCGCGACGAACGTCGCGTGATGCGACTATGTTCTTGGTTTGGCGTCGCGTAGCGCGAGCACCCCATTTCGACAAAAGGTTTGTAGATTGGAGCTGCATATTTGCCCAGCAAAGTTATTTTCAATATCAAACTTCAAACTCACATAACTTTCGATTTACAAACCCGATTTACGTGATTCTTTTTCCTACGTGTCCGTAAATTAAATACGGATCCGTTTACCATCTTAGTTCGCATAAAATCTGATTTATAAGTTAATGGCTTATAAATATTTTTTATAATTATTCGACCCGTTTGGTTTTTATGTTATCCTACATATTTGTTATCACTAACAATTACCAACATTTGTTACCTTATGTTTCAAGCATACTAATTTATGCAAAGTCTACAAGGTTATAATTTTGAACTTTTGACCCAATATCATGGGTTAGTTAAATCGGATTTAGCGTATCCATTTCTTGGCTTACGCACTCTTAAGACCAACTCATTTTGTGACATCTAAGTCACTTCAATTGTTATCGTTTTGGAAACATAGTTTGACCCGTTTGGTTGCCGAGTGAAAACCATCACTTCAACGACAAGCCCAACTTATTCTAACCATTATTTTGACCCGTTTGATTCTCGAGTGAGCTTCGTTACTTCAATGACACACCAAACACATATTCTACACTTTGACACCATTAACAAACTATATCAAACATTTATGCGTAATGTAACGGAACTAAAGTCACGTACCTTTAAAGCACCCCTTTCAAACGTGTATCTCCTCCGGCTTGTCCACTTGAGGATCCGGACTCCTTGCCTAAAGAGTTCAATTCACAACCGTTTTAGAACCCTTTTTTATAAACTTTAACGCATAATTTGCCATAAAATCAAACATGTGTTTTTCAATCAAATTTTCAACACCAGGCTTTCTTTTAGGCATTTCTACGAACACCTAAAGGGCATAATTTCTGGAAATATACAATTAAGCTCATGACTACTTATGTAGCCAAAATTAATCATCAATTAAGCAAGTTCATGTCACTTTTTCACATCACATTCTGAATTCACTTCATAGAACTCTAATTACACTAGAATAACAATCATAATCCTAGTGTTTAACATGTTTCTACAAAACCCACTTAACACCTTCAATTGTGATCATGAAATTCTCAAGTATTGAGCATAATTTTATCAATCTAATGACTAGGGTTTATTCCTAGGCACTATTTCACTTCTAATTCATCTATACAACAATCATGCAACATCAATTTCGAATTTCTCATGTTCATCCAGAAATTTAGATGGAACTTTTCTATGAAATTTACATACCTTATGACCCCTTTTTCAGAGGAGATTACTATTCTATGCTCGGATTTTGATTTGGAATTGATTTGAGCCTTCAATTTGCGAATTTTTGTATGAGTTAGGGTTTGCTGAGGAGATCCTTGGTCGCCCCCTGTGTTTAGTCGACCAGACACACACTTAAGTGTGTGTTTGGTGTTTTTAATTTTGTTTTAATATTACTTGTTTCAAATTTAATAACTTTGGTCCCTCATCTATCATTCGGTTCTTATTTTAGGTGTTTCTAACACGCTAACTTATTACCGCAAGGCTTCTATCTAACTAGGTTATTTTTATTCCTAGTTAGTTCATTTTATTTATTATCGACGTCGAATTTATAATTAAAGGTTTATATTTTAGGGGTGTTACAAGTCCACCCCCTTAAAAAGGGTTTCGTCCTCGAAACCGGAATACGTACCGAATAATGTAGGGTAGAGTCGTTGCATCCCCTCTTCGGACTCCCATGTGGTATCCGAACCCTTTCTGTGCTCCCATTTGACCTTTACTTGGTTAATCTCTTTTTTCCTCAAGCTTTTAACTTTACGATCTAGAATCGCATTCGGCTTCACCGCGTAGTTAATACTATTATCCACCTCAATGTCGTCGTAGTGGATATAAGTTGTTTCGTCGGCTAGACATTTCCGGAGATGTGATACGTGGAATGTGCTATGAATTCCACTCAGTTCCTCGGGTAGTTCGAGACGGTATGCGACCTTACCAATCCGTTCAACGATTCTAAAAGGCCCAAATAACCTTGGGCTTAATTTCCCCCTTTTTCTGAACCGAATAATACCCTTCCACGGAGATACCTTTAGCATGATTTTATCACCAACTTGAAACTCAATAGGTCTCGTTCTTTTGTCCGCGTATGATTTTTGTCGATCCTGAGCCACTTTCAAATGGGCTCGGACCAAGTCAATTTTTTCATTTGTGATTCGGACTACATCCCTATGTGCAAGCTCACGTGGACCAACCTCATCCCAACACACCGGGGTTCGACATTTTCTACCATAAAGCATCTCGTACGGAGCCATGCCGATGCTTGCATGGTAACTGTTATTATATGAAAATTAGACCAATGGTAAATAAACATCCCAACTTCCCCCGAAGTCGATAATACACGCCCGTAACATATCTTCCAACGTCTGTATTGTTCTTTCACCCTGTCCATCCGTTTGTGGATGGTACGCTGTGCGAATGAACAATTTAGTTCCCATTTTCTCTTAGAATTTGCGCCAAAAGTTTGAAGTGAACCGAGTATCTCTATCGGACACGATGGATATCGGTACTCCGTGGCGTGCCACTATTTCATTGGTACAAACCTCTGACATCTTTTCGGACGTATAAGTCTCACGAATCGGAACGGAGTGAGCACTTTTTGTCAATCTATCCACAACTACCCATATAGCATCGTATCCGTGATTGGTTTTGGGCAGTTTGGTCAATAAATCCATTGTGATTTGCTCCCATTTCCACACTAGGATGTCCAATGGTTGCAGTTTACCATATGGCTTTTGGTGCTCTTTTTTGACTTGCAAACAGGTCAAGCACTTCTTTACATACATTACAACATCTCTTTTCATTCCGGGCCAGCAAAAGTTTTGCTTTAAATCATTATACATCTTGGTTGCCCCCGGATGGATAGAATAACGGGATTTATGAGCTTCGTCAAGTATTACAGAATCCATATTTAGTTAAAACAAAAGTCGTGCTTGTGGAAGCTTCAAAATGTTGTGTTCGGTTCTTGCCATATGCTTGATCACGATCCGGAATATTACCTAATATCAAAATCATACCGAATGTTAGTTTTGATGATATAACAACACGTGTATATGTAACACCCCAAAACCCGAATGTTTATATTCGGAAAATGTTCTAATATAGTACATCAAGAAATAAATAACTAGACTATTTAACCTAGTTAAGAATATAGTAGAAACAATTAAAGGATGAAAGTTGTGCCAAGTATAATTTAGTGGCAAACTTGAGGGGCTAAAGTGGGGTAAAAGGAAAGTAGAATTTATTTATGAAATACACACACAAACACACACACGTACGTGTGTTCTGGAAGGAGCCAGGAGCTCCATGAGAGCTCAAGAACCCTAATTAAGAAATCATCAAATTGAAAGGTTAAATGAAGCTTAAATTCATAACTGAGCATGGATTAATGATCACCTTCACAAGGGGATCGCAAGGTATGTCTTAAAAGTTAGATTGGTGATTATGCACGAAGTGGGTTATGTTGTAAATCATGAATTTGTATGAAATTGAGTATGAGTATGTGTTAGAATCATCATTTGGAACATGGATTATGCATGGTTTGGGTTAATTTGATGTTTATAGGTGAAACCCGTTGGTTATGGTGATGATGACGACTTGGATGATCACCCATGTCCAATTCTTGCTTAATATTGATGTATTTTGATATGTATGATAGATTCTTGTTAGAGGAATTGAAAGAAATGTGATACTAGTATGTTTGATGTTTATGTATGAATGATTCATGTTGATTAGAAGGAGGAATTTGATGAATTATGTATGAGGTTAGAAGAATATGCATGAATTAGTTGTACACTATGCTTAGGAGGTAGTATACACACCAAATGTATGATAAAATTATGAGGTAATTAAGATTAGATCATTTGTAAGTGATTAGCAAAGTAGTGATGAAGTGGGTTTTGTATAACATGATGAAAATGATGAGTTGCATATGTTAATAATGTTTGAAATCATATATGTGTGTAAATGTTTGAAGAAATCGGATAAGATTTGATAGATTAGCATGTTATGAGGTCAAACGATGATTTCAATATAAGATATGTGTGATGAAAGGGTCGTGATGAATGATGAATAAGCTAACTATCTTGAGAATGATATATGATAGTTTAATGCTTGATAAGCGGCGTGGAAGCTTGGAAAAGAAGCGGGTCAAATGGAACTTATGCGCATGGGAAGCGTACTCGGATGTAATGTAAGTAAAGCTTACCCCTTTTTATATAGAATATCTACTCGTTGAATAAGTTACGAACATGGTAAGTGAATATGTGAAGTATGATGTTCCGACAAGTTTTCATACGGGTCGGAACATGTAGTTATGATAAGAGACTAAGTTTTATGGTTAAAAAGGGTAAAAAGAGTAATATGGTAATTTTGGTTTACGTGTTAACGAAGGGATAAGTTACATAGAGGGAATAATGACTAATCAAAATCCCACAAGGATAAAATGGACAATTAGATTTAATGGGTTAAATGGTGAAGATATCACCATTTGGTAATATCGACTAATGAATTGTTTGTCAAGCATTACGAATTTACAGAATGAATAACGAAAGGATTGCGTTGCTATCATCTAGCAATTTGGTGGGTGAAGTATTAAAACGGGTCATAGCTTTGATCCGAGCAAGGTATGTGCGATTAGAGTTGTAGTTAAGTAGTAGGATTGGTTAAATATGCAATGAAGTCCTTTGTAATGGTATAATTTAGCAAGTGAAAGAAATTGAACTCAGGTATGTAAATTTAACATGTGGGCACATGTAATGGTATAATTTAGCAAGTGAAAGAAAATTTTTAAATGGAATATAATAATGGAATGGTAATGAAGTTTTGAAAATGTTACACGTGCCGAAACTTAATTCTTCGGACATAAGGTGGCGATTACACGAAGACACGAAACTAGTATGTGGACTGTGTACCTGGCCAGTACACAAGAAACATATGACGTTCGTGAGACCGTGATAATTGTTACAGGTATGTCCGGTAGAATTAGGTAGTAGGTGGACGTGAGGGTGAAGAGAAATGTAAGACTTTCAGGAATGAAAGTATGAATGATATGTTAGAATCCGTGGGACGGACTCGAAGCATGAAAGGAATGAATGCATGAATGATATGTTAGAATCCGTGAGACGGATTCAAAACCAAGAAGGAATAAAAGTACAAATGATACGTGAGAAACCGCGCGACGGGTTTGAAACATAATGAATGATAAGAATGAAAAGATTCGAATGTGTAAGTAATTACAGACTAAGCAAGTAAATATTCTTTAAAAAGCGAATATTACCCAAGTTATGTCTTAAGCTTATATATATGTGTGAATAAATGTATATATATATATACAAATATGTTTGTATGCAAGAATGGTTAAAGAGACGAATGAGTCATGCGAGTCAAATGGTAATCGCCATTTCAGCCCGATATATTTAATGTTTTGATCTGTTAAGTTTTATACTTATAGGTGAGTATAATGTTTGGCACGCAAACCTAAGTTTTGACGAAAGAAGGAAGTTATGGACATGTTATGTGTTAGACGTGTTAGAAATCGACTCTTAGGAGACATAATGAATGACGGGCTACGACCCGGACAATTATTTAAGTATGAACAAGAATGGTAAGTTTTGTTAAGAATACCGAAATGACGTAATGAATGTCTTTGCAAGTAAGCATGAATAGAAAGAAGTACGAATGTGTACCTCAATACATATACGATAAGTAAGAAATATCAGTTTGACCTTGAAAAGTCAAACTGCAAAGGTTGACGAAATAAGTAACCAGGATAAAAGAATTGCATGTAGGGAATGAAGTGTGGAATGTGTTATAGCATGTACGTAGGAAATTGGAAAAGAATTATAGGTGAGTAATCACCTAGTATAATGAATGTTTGAATGAAATATGCTAACCGCCGATTTTGTAGATGTAAATGGTAGAACTCTCAATGTGATGAAACTAATCGAATTGGTGAATAAATGTGCACGAGTGGAAGCTCGCTACAAGGATGAATGAAAGCTGGCCGGGTACGGTTAGTACTCGTGAAGGAGTGGATCGATCTGGTTTACGGATCACTGAAGTAGGAAATGAAATCAAAGTAAGTAAAATGTTTTAACTCATGCCAGATAAGTATGAATTAATAAACGGAAAACGACCTACAAAATGAATGATGAAATAGGTATGGTACGATATGGAATGTTTGATTTCAACATTTGACATAAGAAGAAAACTATGTCATTAAGAAGTAAATCTTAAAAGTCTGGAGCGAAAATTTCGGGTATTGGTTAAACTCTCGTCTAATGAACTTGCATGACACGCTTGCTCATGCAAATTAAGTGATGCATGAAATGAGAGTAATAGTAATGTAAAATGAATGAGAAGATTTGAAGGTGATGTAAAGGTATGCACTGTACAAATAACTATAGAAATGTAGAATGACGTTAACTTGGGACTTAAGCATGTATGTGTGATAAAGAAATAGTAGTTTCATTGCGACAACAAAACAATAATTGAATGTTATATGACACATGAATAGAATATAACCTAAGAGGTGGGATGAAGGTATTAGATCCGTTATAACGGATCATACGAATGTAGGTACGATAATAAGTGTGAAGAAGTATGTATATTGACCCACTACAATCGGGCCAAGGAAATGAGAATGTTATGTAAAAGTAAAGTATGAAAAGTATGGACTTGTTAGAAGGAAGTCAATTAAATGAATAGTTATGAATCGAGAATGGATAGTTACTTAGTATTATGATGTACCTGTCGAAATTAAACATAGATGTGTATGTATAAATTACGAATTTAGACAGTATGGTCGATGAAAGTAATATGAATGTTGAAATAAACAAAAAGGAATGTTATTAATGGGATGTTGGAATTGTTTCAAGCAAACAAAAAGGTATATTGTGCGTGATATACGAGTATTGGAATGATGAATAAACCGCTAGCTATGAAGTGCGTTAGAAACTAGCGTCAGCTAGAGAAAGCGACACTAATAAGAACTCTGGGACGGGTTCTTGAAGATAGAAGGTCGCCATTAGATGGGCTCGTGGTCGTGTTAATGGGCCGGGAAGAAAAGATAATTAGTGTTAAATGGAAATGAGAAAGGTTTCGGGGACAAAACCTCATTTAAGGGGGGTAGACTTGTAACACCCTGATGTGTGCAAAATGCAACATATAAATTACATCAAATGTGGCATAAAACTAACCCTTTTTTAGTACTACTGTTGGAAAAAGTGTGTTTTTGTCTTCCTTTTGTATTTTCAGGATTAAATGAGCTCAAATGAACAAAAGAAGCAAAAAGGCAGCTAAATCTAACATAAATACAAGAAAAGGAATAAACGTGGCATGCCCGACCCCCCGACAGCATCTTCCAAGCAAAAACAAGATAACAGAAGGCTGAACACGCCCCGTGCTCAATGAGCACGGGGACGTGCCCAAGTGTCTGCAGAAAAGACAAAGTTGTAGAAGCTTCTATCACCCACCACGGGGGCGTGCCCAGCGGACATGGGACGTGGTCAACTTTAAGATTCACAGAATCTGGGGAAATCTTGATAGTACAGATACGCTTCTGCACACGGGGTCGTGCCCAGCGAACACGGGGGCGTGGTCAACTAATGTAGACAAACTGCAATTAATGAAGAAAGAGAAGGAGGATGGACACGGGGCCGTGCCCGAGCTGCAGTTCAGGCTATAAATAGGGGTGCTTGGCTCATTTGCAAACCATCCCTCGGCACACCACCTCTCTCACACTTCACCCACCCACCACCACCATCACAACACCATCATCCACCACCATCATCCATAATCCATCATAGAGTGTGTGAGTCGTCTCGGGATCCAAGATTAATCGTAAGAGTTCTTGACAATCAAAGGCCATGTTTGCCTAAGTCTCTTACATAACTTGGTGAAGACAAGTGTCTAGTGTAATACTTTTTATTTTTAATCTTTTCGCACTTTTTATTTGGTTATGTATTAATGACTTTAATAACTAGTTTCTTATGTTGAAGGTGATTTTTCCTTATCGTTTGTCCGTGGTGTCTTGGCATTATTTTACTGTCTATATAAAATAAAAGATTTTCACCATTCATATCTCCACGGTCTATATGGAGGTATGTTGGCTACCTGGTTGGGGGTTAAGGGAACGGTTTGGTAAGAGTCTTGCATTGTTCAGTGTATAGATCCTGCAAGGACCTGGGTCAAATTTAGTAGGACCTCCTTCGATACCCACCGGTATTGGATGGCGAGGGTCCAAATTCTTTGATCCCCTCATATGTAAGCTACTATTAAAAATTTAACCCGGCTATTTAGGATTGTATCCCTGCTGACTCAGACTACTTAGCCGAGGGTAACGTCACCTTCAAAAGAGGGGCCTGCCAAATTATACATTAATAACTTAATTAGTTATCTTTCAATAATCCGACCCTTTAGGATTGTATCCTTGCTGACTCAAACTACTGGGTTGAGGGTAACGTCACCTTCAAAAGAGGGACCTACTACAATAACTAAGATAATCTCTTAAAAAGTGCAAAAGTGTAGAAATAATCAAAGGTTATACTACACACGAGTCGGATCCAAGTGATTCATCTTTTCTATCTATTTTTATTTTATTTTATTTTTCAGCATTTTAGTTAGTTTTATTTTTCTAGTTTAAAAACCTTTTTCTAAACTTTTGATTTGAGTAGACGTTGAGGATAAACCGGTATTAAAAGCTCTTGTGTCCTTGGACGACCTCGGTATCTTACCAACACTATACTACGCTCACGATGGGTGCACTTGCCCATATGTGTGTTTAGTGTTAGTAAATATCGTGTTTTATAAATTTAAAACTTGGCTAAAAAGTGTAAAAGGGCTTAAATTATACATTAAAAACCTATACACACTTACGCACATCAAGCTTTTGGCGCCGTTGCCGGTGACACAAGGATTTTAAGAAAGCTTAAAATCGACGGCCTAATCAGTTTTTCAAAACGCGCGCATATTTTTCTGCATTTTAGTTTAGTTTTGCATTTACAGTAACCTGAACACGGGGCCGTGTTCACTGAACACGGGGCCGTGCTGCATATTTTTCATAAAACACCCAGATACAGAGTCTGAACACGGGGACGTGCTCACTGAACACGCCCCCGTGCTACACAAAACCAGTAACTTTTAATTCAAACGCCCAGATACAGATCCTGAACACGGGGCCGTGTCCACTGAACACGGGCCGTGTCCAGCCTCTGTTTCCGTTTTTATTTTTGTTTTCTGGTCTCGAGACTCTGTTGTGGTCTGCTGAGTGATTCTTATGGATCAATACTCAAGAGGCTACAACTACACCTATGAGGAGGATGATTATAGGGAAGACTATTGCACTAATTGTGGAAACCCACACTCGGTACAATATTGTGACTTATTTCAACCATCCACTTCATACACCTACTATGAGGAGCCCAGGTACGAGCCATCAACTTCATACACATCCTATGAAGACCAAAGGTATGAACATTCTCCCTCATACTCATATTTTGATGAACCAAGGTATGAGCCTTCATACTCATACTTTGAGGAACCAAGATATGAGCCACCACCTTCGTATACTTATTATGAGGAACCATGGCGTGAACAACCCACCTCATATGAGTATTATGAAGAACAAAATTACGACCCTTATCCATCATATACTTACAATGAAGAATAATGGTGTGAACCATCTACTTCCTATGAGTATTATGAGGAACAAAGGATCGAACATCCGGATTCAAGCTTTGAAAATCCCGATCCTTACTCTATCGCCGACGTAACCGATAGGATACTAGAACACCTTAAAACTATCGAGCATTACATAAAAGAATTTCGCGCAAGGGAAGAGGAGTCCCGCGCAAGAGAGGAATTAAATAAAGAAGAGATAGTTGAAAATGTAAAAATGGAAGAACAAATAAGTGAAAAACCGACACATGAGTTAAACAACGAAAAAGGTGAGTCCAACAACGTTAAAATTCAAGAAGAGTCTAATTTTGAAGAAATTAATCTCTTGTCACCTTCCTTTGAAAATCATTGTTTAGTACCCACTCATGCTAAGTTTTTAAAAGAGTTAAACACTAACACTAAAATTGACGAAACGGTAAGCATTAAGTTAACTAATGATCAAACCTCGCTAATAAAAGAAGACAAATTTGAAATCAACATTACACCGGTTCCATGTTTTTTTCAAAATTCATTTATTAGTAATGTCACAATTGATAAAGATCTTTGTGTTAACATAATGCCCAACTACATTTTTGAAAAAATAAGTATTAGTGATTTTTCTCCACTTCAAATACCCATTTTTCTATCCAATCGGAAAGTAATAAAATCAATCGGTGTAGTTGAGGATGTCTTGGTCCAAACAAATCAAATGGTAATCCCAACCGACTTTGTCATCCTCGATGACGCTCCTCTAGTGTTGGGACGACCTTTTGTAAAAACCCACGAAGCTTTGAAAAACCGGAAGTACAACAATCTATCAATTCAATTAGGGGCATTTAAAAGAAGCATCGATATTGAGCGTTCAATGAAATATCCTTTCGGCAATAATGACCCCCTAATTGAAGATGAAGATGAACCACCCGATACAAGTGAAAAGATTGACCACTTTGTTGAAGAAGAGGTCACCATAGAACAAACTTTCAAAGTTCTTGATCAAAATGAGCAACCAAATAAGGAGTCTCCTAAAGACCCACCTCTTGAGCTCAAAGAAGTTCCGAAAGGTTTGGAATATGCTTTTCTAGACAAAGATGGTAAATCACCTGTAATTATTTCGTCTAAATTAGGTAGTTTAGAAAAAGAAAAATTAATTAAACTTTTGAAAAAACACAAAAATGCGTTCGCTTGGAAGCTTATAGATATAAAAGGAATAAGTCCTTCCATGTGCACGCACAAAATTTTAATGAACGATGACTACAAATCGGTAATACAACCACAACGTCGAGTAAATCCAAAAAGATACAAGAAGTGGTTAAAAACGTAGTCATCAAACTACTTGACGCCGGACTTATTTATCCTATCTCCGATAGTCCTTGGGTAAGTCCCGTCCAAGTAGTTCCAAAGAAAGGAGGTATGACGGTAATAACTAACGAAAAGAATGAATTAATACCAACGAGAACCGTCATAGGATGGAGGGTATGTATAGATTATAGACGATTAAATGAAGCAACAAGGAAAGATCACTTTCCTTTGCCCTTCATTGATCAAATGTTAGAAAGATTATCCGGTCATAAGTTTTATTGTTTCTTGGATGGTTTTTCAGGTTACTTTCAAATCCCGATAGCACCCGAAGACCAAGAAAAGACAACCTTCACATGTCCCTATGGAACTTTTGCTTATCGACGCATGCTATTCGGTCTATGCAATGCCCCCGCAACTTTTCAACGTTGCATGGTAGCCATCTTCCATGACATGATAGAAAAGACAATGGAAGTCTTCATGGACGACTTTTCTATCTTTGGGGATTCATACGACCAATGCCTCGATAACCTTGAATGAATGCTATCCCGATGTGAGGAAACTAACCTCGCCCTTAACTGGGAAAAATGCCATTTCATGGTAACGGAGGGAATAGTACTCGGTCACAAAATCTCAAACGAAGGAATGGAGGTCGATCAAGCCAAAATAGACACTATTTCTCGATTACCACCCCCATCCTCCGTTAGAGCTATCAGAAGTTTCTTAGGGCATGCCGGATTTTATAGGCGGTTTATCAAGGACTTTTCTAAAATCTCAAGGCCTCTAACAAAAATACTTGAAAAAGATGCCCCTTTCATCTTTGACAAGGATTGCAATCAAGCATTCCTAACCCTAAAGGAAATGCTAGTCAATGCACCTATCATGATAGCGCCTGATTGGAAATTTCCTTTCGAAATCATGTGTGATGCAAGTGACTTTGCTGTTGGAGCTGTCTTGGGACAAAGAAAAGAAAAGCATTTTCACCCAATTTATTATGCTAGTAAAACACTTAACGATGCATAAGAAAATTAAACAACAACTGAAAAAGAATTACTAGCTATGGTATTTGCTTTTGATAAATTTCGTTCTTATCTTGTTCTTTCTAAAACAATAGTCTATACAGATCATGCAGCCATTCGATATCTCTTCAAGAAACAGGATGCTAAACCACGTTTGATTCGGTGGATTCTACTCCTCCAAGAATTTGATATTGAAATCAAAGAGAAAAGAGGAGCAGAAAACACTGCAGCGGATCATCTTTCACGCTTAGAAGACCCAGCTTTGGAGGGAACCAGGGACGAGCAAATCAACGAAAAATTTCCAACGGAGTCCCTAGAAATGGTGGAATACAGAGAAGAACCATGGTACGCCGACTATGCTAACTACCTAGCTAGCAGTATAGTCGCAAAAGGTTGGCCACATCACCAAAGAAAGAAATTCTTTACTGATGTAAAGCATTATTTTTGGGAAGATCCTTATCTTTTCAAAATGTGTGCAAACCAACTCATCCGACGATGCGTACATGGTAGCGAAGCAAGAAGAATTCTCCGCCATTGTCATGAAGGTCCATACGGAGGACATCATGGTGCCGCTAGTACCGCATGAAAGGTATTTGATTCAGGATTTTATTGGCCGACCATTTACAAAGATGCCCAAAGTCTTGTCAAGACATGTGACGCTTGCCAAAGGACAGGTAATATTTCTTCCAAAAATGAAATGCCACAAAATGGCATTCTTGTTTGTGAAATCTTTGATGTGTGGGGACTACTTTCCACCATCAAAAGGAAACAAATATATACTTGTGGCAGTAGATTACTTGTCTAAATGGGCCGAGGCCAAGGCACTTCCAACAAATGATGGAAGAGTCGTGGTAAGATTTCTGAAAAAATTATTCTCTCGTTTTGGAACACCTAAAGCATTAATAAGTGATAGAGGTACCCATTTTTGTAATCATCAACTTGAAATTTTTTTAACAAGATATGGGGTCTATCACCGGGTCTCAATAGCATATCACACTCAAACAAACGGACAAGCCGAAGTGACTAATAGAGGTTTAAAACGAATACTTGAAAAAACTGTAGGGTTAAATAAAAAGGAATGGGCCGATAAATTAGATGATGCTTTATGGGCTTTTCGAACTGCTTATAAAACAACAATAGGTACAACCCCATATAAGCTCGTCTATGGAAAAAGTTGTCATTTGCCAGTAGAAATAGCTCACAAGGCCTACTGGGCAATTAAAAATGTACACCTTGATTTAGAATTTACCGGTAAAAATCGATTTTGTCAATTAAATGAATTAGACGAATTAAGGAATTATGCATACTCAAACTCTGAAATTTATAAGGAAAGAATGAAAAATTTGCACGACAAACACATAAAACCAAACGAATTTCGAGTAGGAGATCAAGTTCTATTGTTTAATTCACAACTTCGATTGTTTCCTGGTAAATTAAAGTCTAGGTGGTCAGGACCTTTTTCCATCACCCATATTTTCTGACACGGTGCAGTAGAAATTAAATCTCGGAATGTCATTCCATTCAAAGTCAATGGCCAACGGCTGAAGCTCTATCAAGGATTCATTGAGGATGAGGAGGAAGAAATCTCGCTTCAAACGGTCGAAGAATAAAAGCATCAACATCATACCTGGTAAGTTACGAACAAACGGGTTGACCTCTAAATCGGTAAGTCTTCTAACCGAGTTTTTGGGAAACAAGGGCACACACACGAGCACTAAATATATATATATATATATAGGGGACCGCTAAAATGAGAACCACCTCGAGTTGTAAGAACCGTGAGAACTACACCGTACGGGGCGAGGTGGACCAATTTTTTTTTTATAAACGTAGATGCGTGTATTATAAACACATTTGTAAAAAAAAAATTCAAAAAAAAATGTCGTGTGTGTAGTTTTGAGCACCACAAGTTTGTGTTTACGGGTACCATAAATCCTACCGGAAAATTTACGGTACCCGTAAACACACACTTGTGGTGCTCAAAAACTTTTTTTTTTTGAATTTTTTTTACAAATGTGTTTATAATACACGAATCTACGTTTATGAAAAAAAAATTGGTCCACCTCACCCCGTACGATGTAGTTCTCACGGTTCTTACAACTCGAGGTGGTTCTCATTTTAGCGTGATCCTATATATATATAGGGTAGGGATCAAGGGTGAACCATGTTTAAATAGTGAACAAAAACGAACAAATCCTGACCGTTGGATGATGAGATCTTGATTAAAGGATTTAAATAAATTTTAAATTAATTAAAAGAATAAATTCATATATAATAACCGTACAGGGACTTTTTTTTGTAATTTTTAGTCTCTGAAATCACATTGAAAACCACCTCAACCTCAATCAATAACCTCTATCAACTCAGAAAGAAGAATCATCTACATTCTCTCTCCCTCAAAGGCGATTTCTGCAAAGGGATTAACATCAAGAAGAATCAGTAAAACAAGGTATCGTTACACAGTGTATTTTTCATTAAATGATTGTGAATGTCCCGTCTTTATACACACGAATCTTCACATCTCTTAATCTAGGGTTTAATTGGGTCTGTGTAATAAGTCGTTTAGTAGTGTTGTTCTACCGATTTTGTAGTATATTGTTGATATTTGTTCATATGTTTTGGCTGATTAAAGTTTTCTCACAAACGATTATGAATGATTCTTCCCTAATGTCTCTGAATCCTCTTAATCCAAGAGTTAGGGCTTAGTTTGCTGGGACAGGTAAACCGATTAGGTGTGTACTTGTTCAAACTTTATCATATACCATTAAGATATGTTGTATTTCAGTTCCGACCTGTGTATCTTGATTGAGTCTATATCCATTATTCATCTTGGTAGTTTGGGGGATTGCGAAATACAATCATTGTTTAAAATTTGGGTATATTTTGTTGTCTATAAAGAAACAAGTATTTATACACATGTTTTTAAATATTGAAATGGTGGCTTAATTGTTATGCTAATACACATGTGTACGTGATGGAAATACACATGTGTTTAAATATTGAACAGACTGAAAAGTATTTATATTTTGTTCAAAATCATGTAAACTGGTGGCTTAATTGTTATGCTAATACACATGTGTACGTAATGGAAATACACATGTGTTTATACTAAACTGAAGTGAAGCAATCTTCATATAACTATATGTGTGTATCTTTTGTAATGTATAATTTATACTAAACTGAAGTGAAGCAATCTTCATATAATTTAATACAGGTATGTATAATGCAGTTGTAGATATGTGTACAATTCGTTTGTATATGAGCAATCTTCATATATTCAAGTTTCTGAACGTATATGTATACTAGTATCTAAATTGAACGTATATGTATACTAGTATCTAAATTGAATACTCATCTGAAACAAAATGCTAGTGTATACACATATGTAGAACGCATTTGTACATATGTGTATTATAAGTAGTTGTACCTGTGTGGATAATATGCTTGTAAAAACACACTTATAAATCGTCTAATCCTTAAATTGTTTGATGCATCCGCAGGCACATGGAAACATGGATGGGAGTAACAAAGGAAAAAATGACAGTGGGTTTCCTCTAACAAAAACGGAAAAGAAAGTCAAACTGACTCTTTTACGGAAAATATATGCAGTGCGGCAAACATACATCGTGAAGAATCTTGAAAGAAGCGAATGAATATGAAAAAGCGAAGAAGTCTTTTGTTTTACAATTATATCTATCTAATTTGGTTTATCATAATAGTTAAAAACTTGTTATGCTTTTGCTTATCTACTGTATGGTTTTTATTTTTGGAAACATATTATACATTTGGGTCTGTAGTTACTTAAGTTTTTTTGTTTAAATCGATGTTCCATAATAAGTGTATTGTGGTTTTTTTTTAATCATCGGTATGTTTAGTTAGTTAGATATACATGTGTATTATTTGACGTATTTATAGGTGTTTGCTAGAATGTGATACAATTAAAGTATAATGTTCTTATAAGGTCTACAAAGCTGTAAATGAATAAGAATGTTACACTGACGTTATATCATGTCTAGAATGTGTCATAGCTTATCCATATAAGTATATTATGATTATACATATATGTATATTTCCAATGTACATATGTGTATTATTACAAAAGTAAACAGTTTCGCTTATACTACACATATGTAGCCATGTTGGTAAGACTGCACATATATGTAAAATGCGTAATCAATAAACAATCAAACATAATAAACTTTTGTACATGTATGTAGAATAGTAAAATGAACATAATCAATGGACAACCAAACATAGTAAACTATTATACATATATGTAGAATAGTAAGATACATCATGTCAACGCCTTCTTGTCCACATTTATGTATTTTTTTTTCCTTTCACCACCGGCACTTTCCCAATCATAAATTAAACTACCTGGTCACCAATAAACAAAGGCATATAACTCCATCATAACAACTTCCAGCAATCATGAAACTTTTACACTAGTTGGTACCTGTAACTTTGTTAGCTTGTACTTCTATCCGCACATGTGAAAGGCCTTCCTCTCATCATATTTTGGAAAAAATAACTCATACCTGCCATCCTTATGACCAGCATTCTTATCGCTTTTCTATTTTGGTATATCAACCCTGTACAAAATACCAATTTAAGTATAAATTTAAAACAAACAAATGTCCAGTACTAATACATATGTGTACAATAACATATTCTACAATAAATGTGTGTATACAGCCAAGTTCAACAACAGAGTATAATGGAATGACCACAACAACACAAAATACATATGTGTATGAACCCTAACTTAAACCATCCCCGTCACAAAACCTTACTACACATTGATTTCTTCATACACTTCGTTACAGAAACAAAAGGTTTAAGAACACATTATTCTTGACTAATAGATGTAACCTAACTAATAAAACTTCCAATTGGCTGAATCGACAAAAATCAATCACAAACTCACCTATCAAATGTGCAACTAAAAATAATTTTTATAAATAAGAAAAGCTATTTTATGAACATCAACTACAACCCTAGCTTTTAAATCAACATCATAGTTATACACATTCATAAAAAATTAAAAAATATAGGAAATTAATAGATGGTTTCAATCTTACAGGTTAATGGTTATTCGCTTCTGATTCAGACGATTCCCCTATGGATGTGCGCCTCTGATCTAATCGATATTCTGATTCAACTGATGATGTACGCTTTTAATTCTTGTATGGAGAAGAGAAAAAAAATGGATCAAACTTTTTGTTCAGTTCTTGATTCTTGATTCAATTGAGTTTGATGAAGATTATATGTATGAGATATAGAAGGATGTGTAATCGATTGGACCAATGAAGAAAATAATGATCGCCAAAAAAACTCTGTATGATCCGATGTTTAGATCGCAAGATTGTAGGGTGGTTAGATATATCTGGTAACCGATTAAGATTATTCAAAAACAAAAGCTGTATTAAATTTAAATAAAAAATAATGTTTAAATGTCTAATGACAATCCTACCCTTCTAATTTTTAAACAAGATCAATGGCCAGGATGAGTTCGTTTTTGTTCACAAATAGGGAAGTGTTCACAAATGAACCTAACCCTATATATATATATATATATATATATTCAAAAAAATCGCCCGGCACGGGGCCGTGTCCGCGCAACTGTCGGGATAAAACCCCTTTTCCAAACAGTTTCTTCATTTCCACACGCCCCGTTTCCCCGAAAACTCTCTGGTTCAGGCGATTTTTCTGCAAGATTTCGATGTCTCCTCTACTTCTAACAACATCAAGGTATGATTCTATCATCATTAGTAGTTAGATTAAGCATTTGCATGTAGTTAAAACATCAAAAATTTGGGGAAAAATCTAGGGTTCTTGAACTTCATCCGGATCGAACCTCAAATTTTTGCATAAAACTGTTAGCATTAGTTTAGATTCATGTTATAGGAAGTGAATCCACTTGTATTGTTCATAGATTTGCCCAATTTCTCATAAAAAACCCCAAACCCTTGTTTTTGAACCGAAAAAGATAAAATCGAAAGGGTAAACGGTTTGTTTTGGGAAAAACGGCACTTAGGGTTTCATTTTCGGGGAAAACCGCCCCTACTGGACCAAAAATTTTTAAGTTTTCGGGACCCGGTCAAAAATGGGATTTTTGGGAAACAGACGTCTGGACACGGGGTCGTGCTCGCTGAGCACGGGGGCGTGTCCAGCTATTTTCTGACCAACATGGGGCGTGTCCATTGAACACGAGGTCGTGTTCAGCCGGCTGTTTTTAGTTTTCTCTGAAAAATTTCAATGTTTCATGCTAATTGTTTGGTGTTTCCTTTCAGATGTCGAAGAAATTCACACGGTTCAATGCAAATGAGTTAGATGCTAAAGCGAGATACGGTGTGCTTCGAACCAGACTGGAGGAATACCCACGACAAGTGTGCATGGATCTTTTAGCAACGGTGTGCTTCTAGTCACAGGCCCACTAAGAGCCGCCCTAACCACTCGACTTCGTTCAGTCCACGAATATAATCTGGAATTCTATAGCACATTCTTGTTCAATTCAAGATGCGACCTATTTGATAATGAGGGGGTAGAATTCCGATGTGGGGGGACAAAGTACTCGATTTCGATGGCACAGTTTGGGTCGATAGTTGGGTTGTATGCGGAGGAAGATGCGGGTAATGAAGAAAACACCGGAGGGTTACGCGAGTTATCAGAAAACGAACGCCAAGCCGCTTGGGCACAAATAGGAGAAGGGCACTACAACCCAAGCAGCACTAAGAGCACTAAGTTGAGGGACCCACTTTACCGTTACATCCATAGGGTCCTCACTTACTCTCTTAGCCAAAGGCGTGATAGCAGTGGCGTTGTAGGGTTGAGAGATCTGGTGGTCCTTCATTGCATTCATACCCGCACCCACCTCGATGTTCCGTACCTCCTGCTCCGAAACATGCATTGGAACCGGCTTGCTACTCCACCAACCCCTATCTTCTTCGGGGGGTGGATATACCGTCTCTTTAAGCATTTCGTGAACATGCCCAGGTCTTTCCAAAAGAGCCCATGGTCGGGAAGAGTGGACATACACATCTGCCGCTCCATGAACTTGATTTATGAAGCCGAAGACGGGATGGTTAGCTTCCAAAGAGTCCAGGGGCATGCATGGAACCCGCAAGAGGCACTCGACCTTCACGCTCCACACTTTCAGCCTCCTCCTCAATACCAGTATCAGCCCCATGGTGATCCGGGCCAGTCCCCTTCGCAAGGAGGCAGTTTTCCTAATTTTCAAAGTTTACATGATTTGTTGCAGGAAAACCTCATGTGCACCAGGAACACCTACAATATGGCCAGCAATACGTACACCCAGGTCAGAGCAATTGAGAGAAACATCTCCGACATTCAGGATGACATTGGGAACATCCGGGAGTACATGGCGGGGCACGGAGGAGGAGGTGATGATGAAGACGAGGACATGGACTAGGCGGGAGGAGCGGAGTTAGGAGCAGCTGGTTGGTGATCCCACAGGTTAACCCTCTTTTCTTATGAACAATTTCCGGCCTGCGTGCCGTGTGTTGAACAATTTACTTCCTTTAACTCTTTTTATTTTCTGCATTTTTTTCTTTTTCTTTTTAACTTTGTGATGTGGATGTTTTGAACTATGGTAATTTAGGATGCTTGTTATGGTTTGGTGTAGTGTTTATTGATAAAACAGGTACATACGAGGCTTAGAGTACTAAACATTAGTGCTACTAAAGCCGGGACAGGAAAACCGAAGCCAGAAACCTGTTTTTCACCCTTGCAGACTGTCTACACGGGGTCGTGTCCAGCTGACACTCCCCCGTGCCCATTACCCCAGACCTGCTGTTTGTAAAAATTCTGCAGATTTTTGCCAGACACGGGGTCGTGTTCATCCGACATGCCCCCATGTCCACCTTCTGTAAGTTAACGTTACTGGCACTCTGACCACGGGGTCGTGTTCATCCGACACGGGGCCGTGTCTAGACGCCCAGTAACATAAATTTTTGCTTTTTCACACCTATTTACACATTCAATCAACCTAAAAACTTATTTTTGGGACACATTGAGGACAATGTGTAATTTAAGTGTGGGGGGGGGGGGGGGGGAAGCTAAAACCTTGAATCTTGCAAGTCTTAATTACAAGCCTTACACAAAACTCTGTTGGAACCGCTAATCACCCCAAATTTTTTTTTCATTTTTTTAGTTGTCTAGGTTTAATTTGGGAGTTTCAAGTTCTAAAAAGGTTATATTTTTACAAATTTACAACCGATAGCATCGTGATAAAAAGAACCAACATAAGAAAATTATGAAACGGCATGACAAGTTTAGTTAAATTTTGATTATATATATTTGATCACATAAAAACCCATTCCCACAAAAAGTGAGTTTTGAGCCTTTACTGAACATACAAATACATATCTTTAAACTAATTGCTCATTTTTCGTTTCTTGTGTGAATAGCCGCTTGGTTCTTACGACTCTAGAACTTGCCACGACAATACATTCCCGGTCCTTACCAACTTAAACCCGAGTAAGTAAATGATGGAGGTATTAGGACTAACCCTTTTTATTTCTACACCATTATTTTTCTTTTTTTTACCACCTACCCAAAATCCCCCTAGTTAACCCCTTTGAGCCTAAACCTTTTCATTTCTTAACCCAAAACAAACACCCTTTTACCCACCAAAACCTTCCCTTTTTATTTTTAACCCTTTGTTTTAGTAACAAGCTCGGTTTTTCTCAATTCTTCCTATATATATATAATATATATATGATGAAGCAAAAAAGAAGTAAACAAACAAGTTTATCAAAAAAAGCTTTGTTTGAAAAAAGTGCTTCATAAAAAAAATAAAAAGTTACAAAAAAAAGGCTTACGAAAACCGACGCTTTTTACGCCTTTCGCCCTTTTACTAACCACTAACCCAACCACCTACCTTTAACCCAAGCCTAACCCTTCACCCAAAAAGTCCTCTTGATATTTACAAAGGTGTATAGTTAAAAAGAAGGAGGATTGATTGATTGGCAAGCTTATGGTATGAGTAAGTTCCATGCCGCTCTCGAGTGATTCACTAAAAAATATATTCGGCCGAGTGTTGAGTGATCCCCGTGAGGTATGTGAACTTGTATATAAGTGGAATTTAAAAAAAAGACCTGTTATGCCCTAATAAGTAATTTATCTTATGTGATGTTTTAAATAAATCATGACGAATAGGATTGTAAATAAATAAAGATAAAACTTAATAAAGAATCTTGGAAATCCCGACACTCTATGACAAGCCCAAAAACCTACTCTTCTACCCATTCCATTTGGGAGTGTAAAGCCACATTATAAAGAGTTTTGCTTGAGGACAAGCAAAGATTTAAGTGTGGGGGTATTTGATGTGTGCAAAATGCAACATATAAATTACATCAAATGTGGCATAAAACTAACCCTTTTTTAGTACTAATGTTGGAAAAAGTGTGTTTTTGTCTTCTTTTTGTATTTTCAGGATTAAATGAGCTCAAATGAACAAAAGAAGCAAAAAGGCAGCTAAATCTAACATAAATACAAGAAAAGGAATAAATGTGGCATGCCCGACCCCCCGATAGCATCTTCCCAAGCAAAAATAAGAGAACAGAAGGCTGAACACGCCCCGTGCTCAATGAGCTCAAGTGGTTAATCAAGGTCATTAAGTTGAACTTGATTGGACCATACTTACAAGTGGTAGCAGAGCTCAGGAAGAAGAGTTCTTGCCAAAACAGCCATATTTTCTGTTTTCTACACCTTCTTTTTCAAAAATAAAAATTTTTCACGGTTAAAATCGGCTCAAACTTTCACATTATACTCGCAATCATGTTTTAACAAATCCTGGAAAATTTCAGCATTAAAATCAATCTAAAACTTGACATTTTCACAATTCCGCTTGAAATTCCGTTCGAAATGCTGATGTCATCGTGATTCCGCTTGAGTTTTCACTGTGATTTCGTTTGAAATTACAATTTGTGACTGATTCCGCTTGAAAATCTCATATTCCGCTTGAAATTAGTGATTTTGCTTAAACCGGTATTCCGCTTGAATT
Organism: Helianthus tuberosus; assembly: GCA_030545235.1. Taxonomy (NCBI): domain Eukaryota; kingdom Viridiplantae; phylum Streptophyta; class Magnoliopsida; order Asterales; family Asteraceae; genus Helianthus; species Helianthus tuberosus. The sequence goes on along the minus strand of CM060449.1, from coordinate 63,263,604 downwards.
GTATTTCGGGTGAAAAAGTTTATTTCGCGTGGAAAAGTGCATCGAATTGTGTGAAACATTAAACTAGATTGTCAGGTCATTGGTAGTTGGAAAAGATATCATGTGAATTGTGTCAGGTTACATCGGTTTGATCGGTCTTTTAGTCGACTTTATCAGACTTTTAGTAGATATCATAATATTGTCGGTTCATTAAAGTCTACATGTGATGGCTTTTAAAGTGTGCATGTGAACATTAATTGTTGTGTATGGTACTTATCGAGAATATATTTTGATCGCATGGGTAATCGTTTAAGAACGAAGGTCCAATAGAAATCAATTGATTTCTGTATTGCACATGATTTGTTTCAGTCTCGCATGAATATTAATTGATTGTCGACCACTGATTAAATCATTTAAAAAATAGTCCACTACATGTCATCGGCCCAATCATATGTTTTTGATATTTGAAATTGTCAGACACTTTTTAGGTTGCATGTGATATATCAGTTCATGTGATAGTGCTAATTGATAATATCAATATTTGAAAGTGTTCTTGACAGTCAACAAGTTGCGGCCCAATCGGAGAATATCTAAGCCCAAATCATTCTAAGCCCATCCAAAAAGTGTATCACATCAGTTCATTTTTAGGCCCATTCATTCAGTGATTTCACCCGAACAACATTGGAACGAGTCTGTAAATCTTCGACACGAGTCTTAGATTGATTTCATTAACACACACTTTCACGTATTCAGTTCGTTTAAAACTGATCGTTTGCTTGTTTGTTTGTAGGTGTTTTACGAGGTGATCCAGCTCGTTTGAGACCAGTATTTTTAAAACAAGAAAGTTTGTGTTTGTGAAGCTTTAACTTTGAATCATGTCTGAAGAATTTTACAATGCTTTTGCGACACCTGTTGCTCCAGTTACTGATGCTGAAGCACTGTACAGTGAAAATGAGACGGGAACTTACCAAAAACCGCCTAAGTTGATGTATATTGAAGATTTTAAAGGGTGGCAGAGTCGGTTTGAAAACTGGGTGCATGCATACAAGTTTGATGCATGGTGTGCACTAGAAAAAGATTACGAAAAACCGAAAAACGAACGTGGGCTTGAAAAGGCATTTAGTGATTTTTCGGAAACTGATAAATTGAAATACACAAGTGAAAAAATGATGATCAGCATTCTTCAGCAAGCAGTTAAAGAAGATATCTTTGTGTTACTTCAACATTCGGGAACTGCACGATCAATTTGGAATGCGTTGATTCAAAAGTTCAGAGGAAGTGCTGATATGATAAAAAACAAGAAAGCTTTGTTGAAGAAATCATTTGATACATTTACTGCATTTGATAATGAAACAACAAAAATGACAATTGATAGATACTGTCATTTAGTTTTAGAAATGGGATGATTGGAGATAACAAAAGATGATGATGAGTGGGTGGATAAACTTGCTGATGCGTTACCACAGAATAAGTGGGGAACATACTTGTTGATTTTAAAACATACAAGAAAATCTGAAAATATGAATCTGGCACAGTTTATTCAAAAGATTGAAGAGCACGAGTTGGATATCCAGAAGACGGCTATCATGACAAATCCAAATGCTAAACAGGATGTCAGTCTGTATTACCGAGGAAACAAGTTTGAGGCTACCCCCAGTCCAAGTCCAAAGATTAGTACTGCTTTTAGTGCTGATGGATCGTCTAGTCCGAATATTAGCACTACAACTCATAATGGTGGATATTCTTCATCATTTTCAAGTTTTGATCCAAACAGCAGAACATCAAGTCCTCAACAACAAAGTTCTACAAATCTTCAATGCAATGTGACTTTGAACATTCAGAATGGTCAACATCTTTCTCCAGAGCTGGCTAAGCAACACATGGCATCTCTTGTCGCCATGTTAGAGTCATATGAAAGCTTAGTTGCAGGAAGAATTGGTAATATGATGCTCACAAAAGAAGATTATGATCAAATCGATGCAGAAGAACTTGAGTTGATGGATGTGAAATGGTGTTTGGCTAGTGCTTGTAGGAGAGCAGAAAAGTTTCAACAAATTACTAGTAGAGATGAGTTTTGGGGATTGGCTACTTCTCCGTTAGGTTTTGATAAGTCAAAAGTTACCTGTTTCCATTGCAAAGGAAAAGGACACTTTAAACGAGAGTGTAAAAACCAAGAAGCAACCGAGAATCAAGAAAAGAACAATTATTATCAGAAATCAATTTTTCATCAGATTGCTCAACAACCGCAAACTACGTATCCTCATGCTATTGAAGATGGGAAGAAGAAAGCTTTACTTATTCATCAAGATGATGAAAAAGTTGCAGAGGGATTTAGTTGGGACAAATACATACCTGGTTCAACTCTTGTTGCCCGAGTTCTGGAAGATGAAGCTAGTCAGAAAAGAATCCCGATTTTTCCAGATTTAGGAAGTGATATTGATACTGATGACGAGGAAGAATATCTTAACAAAGCTAGAAAAGGTATAGATCCTGATAGTTTTAATTTCTTCTTTGCAGATAAAATGGAGATGTTGAATCAGAAGAAGATTGCCAGATTAAAGAGAGAGCTGGAAGCAGCAAAAATACTGGCTGATGGAAAGGCAAAGACAAAATCTGGAGAAGCAAAAGTTGAAGCAGTGACTGAGAAAGTAGTAGAAAGAATCGTTGAAGTGGAGAAAGTGGTGGAGAAAATAGTTGAACTTGACAAAATAGTCGAAGTAGAGAAAATCGTCGAAGTAGAAAAAATTGTTGAAGTTGAGAAACTTGTTGAAGTTGAAAAGACTATCGAGGTTGAAAAGATAATTGAAAAAGTAGTTGAAGTTGAAAAACCATGTTTGAAGTGTTTAAAGTCTTGCAAACACTGTGAGGTGAAAGACAAGAAGATTAGTGAGCTGGAAGAGCTGAAAGAGAATCTGTTGTCTGATTTGAAATATGTGAAAGAATCATACGATGTGCTGAACAAAACAGTTGATAGACTGAAAAAGACAAATTCAGAAATTGAAAATGCAATGGAAAAAATGAGTTCAACATTAATGATGAAGCAAAAGGTCATCAATGAATACATTGTGCTAAACTGAAGCAGGATTTAGAGCTTGAGAAGATTGAGAGTGAAAGGATTAAACGATTATTGTTGAGCTATACAACATGTGACTATTTGATTGATCGTGTTTATCCTACTGTTGCAGGTCTTGAGACATTCAGGGAGGAAAAGACTGAAGATACTGATACTGGTAAGAAACAAGGTGTCAAGTATAACAGATGTCCGCCCCCAATCCATGAAAGTTATTCTCCCAGGAATCCAAACGAAGAGCGTCTAAAAAAGGCAGTCAACATCAAGTTAAAGTCTGAAATCATTGATAAATTACCAGACAATATTGATGTTACATTCACAGCGTCTGACACTAATCATGAGTCTGAGTTATTAAAAAGAGTGGTCGATCAGGTGTTGGATATGGATGAAGAGTCAAAACCGGAGTCTAAGTCTGAAAGTTCGAGTTCGTCAGAAAAGAGTCCGAGTTCACCGGTTAAAAGGGTTTACAATAAAGAATTCTTGTTATCAAAATCTAATTTGAATGATGGATCAATCAAAGTGGCTTATACTTTGAATGATTCAGACAAATTATATTCTGATGAGGAATTTCCAATAAGAAGTGTCAAAACTGAAATGATCAAACAAGTTTTCAAATTAACAGAAATTAATATTTCTGAAATAAAAGATTTAAATCTTCATGAAAAATCTAAAAAATACACTTCAAGAGTTCAACAAAGATTGAACAAGAAAAAGGTTACAGTTCTGGTTATGGTTTTCAAAAGAAACCAAACTATAACAGTAATTTCAAAAAGAAAGGTTTAGGTTTTATTCCTCCAGAAAATTATAAAAATGAGAAAACTTATAAACCAAAAACAATATTTGTTGCAGGAGGAAATGCTGAAGAGGAACAAAAGAAACCTTTCTGGAAACAATCAAACCAAGAGTTTCTTGCTGAAGTTAAAAGAAATGTGAAGAAATTTGCTCAAAGAGTTGACAGAAGAACTTGCTTTAAGTGCCAAAAAGTTGGACATATTGCTTGGAACTGCCAAGAGTCCACTTATTCAAAACAGGGAGTATCTTCTAACTCTGAAATGAGAAGGAAATGTGTTGATAAATCAACTTTAGAAATTGGTGAAACTTCAAAACGATTTTACAAAAGACAAGTTGATTTAAACAAACAAAAATGGGTTGTAAAATCTGAAAGTAGTCCTGACAATGAATCTGATTCCATAAAATCAGAGGAGTCATCTATTGAGAAAAAGATTGATAATTCCATTCCTGAGTTGAACGAGGAAAATTTTCCGTCATTGACAAAAGATAATTTGAAATCAAAAGGTAGGTTTGAGATTTCAGGTCAATTCTTTGCTGGAGAAAAAGAATTTGATGCTGAAAAAGCTTTCAATGGGAAAGTTAAACATATTTTTGGTAAGATGGTAAACAGGAAAGTGAAGGGTGCAAAAGAATTCTACAAATCAAAATGTTGGTGGGATAGGTGTGTACCAGAATCTCCCAAGGCTGGTCAGGCTTGGGGGAAAGTATTTCCAAACTGATAACCTGACTTGCCGGAGCTCCCAGGTTGGTAAGCGTGGAGCAGGAATCGGCATCATTCTTGAATAGATTGGTTGATAAATCTGCAGGTGATATCTTTAAATTGTTATATGATGATTTACAAATGGTATGGTTGGTGAGTGAACCTACTAGTGGTTGAAGATGGTTTTCACTTACAAGTGGTAAATCAACGACATTAAGTTGTACTTGTTTTTACTACAAATGATATTTTTGGAGAACAAAATGATGAGTTTATCCCCTAATTTACAATTGGTAAAATCAACGAAACTTATTTTCCGGAAAAACCATTTGATTAAAACAAACTTAAGTGTTTTGAAATCACAATGGGAAAATGTTTTGTTGAGAGGGGGAGTTCTGATTGTTTACGCCAAGTGGATGGTGATTTGAAGTGATTTGATATCGGTTGTCAATTTGCTTGTATAGTTTGTTTTCAAATTTCCTTAAAATGTATTTGCATTTTAGGGGGAGTAAAAATTTTCAGAAAATCAAAAACATGATAAAATAAAAAATGAGTTTTGTTGTATAAAAGAGGAAATGATAGTACATCAGTGGATGATCACAGCATGCTAAAGAAATGGATAGAAAAATGTGATAAACGGTCTCACTGATGATGTGCCAGTAGGTTTTTGCACATTTAGTAGATTGTGACGAGATATAAACCTAAAATTCAAACTTGCTTATATCGTGGGTAACATCTCTCGGATATATGGGTAACCCCCGAAGTCTTGTTTGAAAGGTCCCTCTTTCTGAGATACTAGGTCTTTATGCTTAGTGATATCTGGAGTATTATCCCGGGACTTCTGATTTTGCGGAAGCAATGGCCTAGTCCCCGGAGAATACTTTACGCTTGCTTGAAATATAGCATACCCTCAGCATAAAAAATGATGAAACATTGAAAAATGCAAATCATGTGCTGTTGTAAAAAAGATCCTCTAAAGGGGACCCACCAAAAGTCGAAGCCGTCATCTCTCTGCTGAACGGAAGTTCTGACCTGAGCTCTCACGGCCCTCGCAATTTAACCCCTTACAGATATCATCTAGGTATACTCACCTGTAAGACTGAATATTGGGATCTGGATACGGGAGTATATTCTGAGGTGGGACACGCGAATAAGTTTAAGTCTCTAAGACATTAATCTCGTATCTCAAAACAGTTGAACTTTGTGTGAAAATTTAAGTGGATCAGTATACTGACAATCTAAGTGAATCGTTTAGAACTTAAAATGTTTAAAGCTTAACGGTATTGGTGATTTGTCTCATAAACTGATATGACCCTCTTACACAAACTCACAAAAATAGTGCTTGTAAATATTTCATTACTGTATTTCTTTCAAAACAAAATTCCAAAAAGATTTTCAGTGTGTTTTAGCAAAAAATTTTGAAAAATCCTAAAAGATTTTCGACAACTGATATTGAAGAGCTGATTTTCAAAATGCCGAGTGCTGAACATGATGAACAGGTTTGGGAGAATGTGATTGAAAAGTTTTTAAGTGAAAAAGGAGTCTATTGAAAGAAAATTGTTCTGAAAATGAATGATGTTTTTACAAGTGGTAATCAAAGATTAAAATTTTGTTATATTTGTAAATCTTATTTTGAGGTTAAGGATGTGCAGGATAGCCTGGTTTCTGACCCTGAGCAGACAGAGAGTCAGGTCATGATCCTGATCATGTGAAAGCCAGACTACGATCCCAGTACAAGTTGAGGGGGAGTCTGTTAGAGAAAGAAAATCGGAAGTTGCTAGAGCCAGTTGTTGATCCTGAAAAATACAAGAGAGAGTTACATCATCCGAGGAGTGATGGGTTTTTCACATGTTTATCAAAGTATTTTATCCATATAAAATAAAAACGCAGCGGAAATTATTATTAGTGATATGTTACTTACAAGATATAAAACTCATTTTATGCGTAAAACCCAATCCCGGATCCATATATGAACATGCATGCTATCAAAATAAAAACACAACCATAGAGTGTTTAGAATACTACCTTCCAAGGAGTAAAGGATATGAAGAAGATGATGCTTCTTGAACGGTTGCCTTCAAGTGTAGAAGACCTCAAGCTTGTATACCCCAAGCCTTCCAACAAACACCTTATGTTTAGCTAGGATTTCTACACTTATGAACTCACAATTGAAACCCTCTTGGAAACAACCCTTGGCCGAAATTATGAGAGTGTTTATTAGAGTTCTTGCACTTGAAAATTGATCTTGAAAATTCCCTCATGGAACCCTTCCATAACCGAATTTTTAGAGAGAATTCTATCAAGTTCTTCTAGTTCATCTCTTGAATTTTATGATAAAAATTCTATATAAAACGTGTGAGAGAATTGCCACCATTCTTGGCCAATGATGGAGCATCTAACACATGCAAATGCATGCATCCCTATTGGACCAAAATGGTTTTGGGAAGATCATCCAATCAAGAGGCTTCTAACTTATGACAATTGCATGTGTCTTGATTGGTGGAAAACCCTTGAGAAGAACAAAAAGGGGGCGGCCCATGTGCCTTCAATTTCTCATCCAATCAAAATTTTCCTAACTTATTTTTATGTCTTGTATTAAGTTTTATAACTTTTATAAAACATAACACAACATTTTATAAGTTTTATGCAATAAATCATAACTTTTATAATGTTATTTAACCCATTAAATAACAAAATAAAATATTCTCTCATAATAAATTATCCATATAATTTATTTGTTTGTCAAGTGCAATTATTTAGAAAACCAATTTCTAAATATTATAAGTGTTAATATTTATTTGTTTGATCATAAATAAATATTGTAAGTGTTTGTCTATCTTGTATTTGGGTATGACTCGACTTGGATCATAACGTACTAGCCACATCAATTTAATATGTGTCTTGGGCATACAGAGTCCAACAATCTCCCACTTGCACAAGATACATAGAAGATTGATGCAAGCAGTAAATGACGCCTAACTACGGTTTACTACCCCAAATACGTATGACTATATTTGCCATTCAATAACATCATCGCCTTCAAGTCCCTTACTTGAACATGATTTAGGTGAATCTATCATTTATCTTTTCGTTACAGATGTCATGTCAAATCCAGAGACACAGAGTGATCACTCTATGTTGATTTAACTTTAGCAGGCCTTAGACATCTTACTCTCAACGAATAAGAGGAACAAATCCCATCTTGACTACATACGTCTCTCACAATCACCTTGTACCACCCCTGAGCTTAGCCTTATGTACTGTTTTATTACAGACAGCGAAGAAATAAGTCAAGGTACAATATTTGGTGAATATCAAGACCCAATATGTATCTCAGGTCTGAGGATACTATGATATTCTCCTTTACTCAAATTTACTTATGATCAATCATAAATGATTCCATGCAGTAACATTTGAGAGCGAGTCAGTCCAATATTTGTATCCCACAAATATCTATGAACTTTGGCAGCAACAATTTGCTCTATATTCATACCTCATGAATATCCACCAATCCAAGTTCATAATAGTCTTACATTCATAATTGTTCCCACAAGTATGATCGACTACGGACATTTAGAATAAGCAACTTATTCACGGATTTAAACATGCTAAAATGGAACATAACTCAAAATACCCTGTAAAAGAGTTATATAAACAATTGTTCCAATATCCAAATACAAAGTAGATCAAATCCAATCACTAGAATATCGAAGTCCTAAGGCACAAGTATGACCTTCTCATGCTTTGCCCGTTCAAGGAGCTTCGTGAGTGGATCCGCAATATTTTGATCAGTGTGAACTTTGCGAATACATGTCTTTCCCTTTTCAACTTCATCCCTTATGTAGTTGAAAATCCACTCAATGTGCCTAGTCTTTTGATGTACACGAGGTACCTTGATTTGAGCAATCGTACCATCGTTATCACAAAGATCTCTAGGGTCCTGAATGGTAGGGACTACCCCTAGATTGGCAATAATTCAAGTGGCAGATCCATATGAATTATCTCAATCAAAGAAGCGGCGATGTATTCTGATTCTGTAGTGGACAATGCTACCCTGATTGTGATCGAGAACCATCTCGATCAGTTTGGAAACTCGTACCCATGTAACCCTTTACAACGAATTCTGAAACTCGCATCCCTGTAACCCCTTACAACGAGTTCTTCTTCACCAGATCTATATATTAGAAATATATCCTTAGTCCTTCTGAGGTATTTCAATATATTTATAACAGTCACCCAATGACCGTTACTTGGATTTCGCTGGTATCTTCTCATCATGCTTAATGCGCACGACATGTCCGGTCTAGTGCATATCATTACATACATAATGAATCCTATAGCAGACGCATATGGGATTTCTTTCATTCTTTCTTGCTCATCCTTTGAGCTTGGACATTGAGACGCACTCAATATTTTCCTCTCTTGAATAGGTACCAAACCTTTCATAGAGTTCTTTATCTTGAACCTTTTCAAGACTTTGTCAATGCACTTTGGTTTAAACCTATCTAGCGCCTTGACCTATCCTTATAGATCTTTATTCCAAAATATAGGTGACTTCACCAAGATCTTTAATGGAAGAACAACTTCCAAGCCAGGCTTTTACACCTTCCATGGTTGGAATGTTATTTCCAAATAGTAGAATGTCATCAACATATAATACTAATAAAGTGATGATGCTCCCACTAGCCTTCTTATACACACAAGCTTCATCGACGTTCTTGATGAATCCATATTCCCTAATCACTTCATCAAAACGGTGATTCCAACTTCTAGATGCTTGTTTCAATCCATAGATTGATTTATTTAACTTGCATACTTTGTTAGGATGTTTTGGATCCACAAAACCTTCAGGCTGAACCATATAGACATCTTCCTCAAGATATCCATTTAGGAAAGCCGTTTTGACATCCATTTGCCAAATCTCATAATCATATTATGCAGGTATGGCAAATAATATTCTAATTGACTTTAGCATCGCCGCAGGCGAGAAGGTCTCATCATAATCAACCCTTTGAGTTTGAGTGAAACCTTTTGCTACAAGTCTCGCTTTACAAGTATCCAAGTTACCATGCATATCGGTTTCCTTCCTGAAAACCCACTTACTTCCAACTACTTTGGAGTTAAGAGGTGCTACAACCAATTCCCATACTTGGTTGTTATACATGGACTGCATCTTTACCTTCATGGCTTCAAGCCATTTGTCACAATCGAATTTTGACATTGCATCATGGTATGTGGTTGATTCACCTGAATCTACCACGTAGCATCCATCTATGAAAAATCCATATCTTTCAGGTGGACTACTAATTCTACCAGATCTGTGAATGCTTTTTGTATGTTGATCAACCACTTGATCGTTTTTCAACAACCTTTTGTTGAGTGCTAGTTTTAACCAAACGTGTATCGGCTTGTGGTTCTTGATCCTTATCAAGTTCCACTGTTCTAATAATTCCTTCCACAAGGAACTTAGCTTCCAAGAACTCAGCCTTTCGAGCAACAAATACCTTTTGTTCTGTTGGATCGTAGAAATAATATCGTATACCATCTTTAGGATATCCTACAAAGATACACTTAGTGGATCGTACTTTTATTTGGGGTGTATTGATTCATAGAAGCTTCACAACCCCATACCTTCAAATATGATTAATGATGGAGCCTTTTCATTCCATATTTCGAAAGGTTTCTTATCCACTTTCTTGGTTGGGGCCATACGGGCCGCAAAGAGCAAAGTGTAACCCCAAATGATAGAGATGATGCGTTCCTAGCCATCATAGATCGAACCATATCCAAATAGAGTTCGATTCCTCTTCTATTGTAACGAAGAACTTTGATTGAGTTGATTTTGTACTTCACCTTTTGAAGGCTTTGATTATTTCAAAACTTCAACTTTGTATCTCAGCAAGTACACATAACCGTAACTACTATAGTTGTCGGTAAAAGTAATGAAGTATCTTTCACCATTCCTAGTCATTGGCTTAAAAGGATCACATACATTCGAATGTATGATACCTAATAAATCTTTTGCCCTTTCCCACTAAGGGATTACTTGGTCATTTTACCTTGTAAATAAGATTCGCATGTATCAAATGAACCAATTTCATTTGTTTCCAAAAGACAATTCTTTCGAAGTGTTTACATGCGACATCTGTTTATATGACCAAGGCGATAATGCCAAGGATAGGTCTTACTCAAATCCATTTTGAGTTTCTTGGTGATTGATTGGTACATTAAACTATCAAATGATGTATTATTATGAACCGATTCATAAATACCATTTGAAGGCATAGGTTTAAAGTAAAACATGTCATTCATCGATATAAATGTCAATGTTTGCAAACTTTAAGTCCAAACCATATTGTCTTATAAGGGAAACTTGAATAATGTTCCTAGTCAAACTAGGACCATTCAAGACATTTTAAAACAATTTCCAAACCATTTGGAAGTTTCAAAACATAGTCTACTTTCTTGTAATGTTTATTTCTTTTGAACCTTTTGCAATGAATTGCAAACATGAGCTCCACATCCGGTATCTAATACCCATGTGTTTGAAGAAATAACATTTAAGGTCAATATGTTTCATAAAGATTGTACCTGAGGTTTGCCTCGCACCCCTCTTGATTTTCAACTCCTTGAGATAGGTTGGACAATTCCTATTTAAATGCCCTATCTCTTCATACTCAAAGTATGGATCGTTCATGGCAACATTTGCCTTCTTTTCTTTTGTTTCGGTGGTTTCGCTTTAGTCTTTCTTTTGTTTTTCCCTTTGAATTTCCCGTTACCATTTGCAACATTTGCTTTGGTGTCAGGGTGATGCCCTTTCTTGTTGCCACCCTCATTGATCGTTAGAATGGATAAACCCCTTTTATCCATATTGAGCCTTTAGAGGCGATCAATGTGGCTTTTCATCTTAAAGACATAAGATGAAACCGATTGGGTTTCCTCCATTCGACATGTATGAAGCGCTCGAACCATTTCGAAGCGTTCTATTCTTAAGAACATTTCCTAAAATTGGTTAATCATGTCGCATGCTCATGATGTTCAAAATCCTTTTGAATTTCGGGAATCATAATTCCTAACATGAGACAAGAGGCTTGCATAGTATCCTCGGTATACTTAGTCCAATCGTTATAGGCATCCTTATCTTCCATAAGATGTTCATCGGGATTAGGATCGTTTTCAGTGATAGGTTACGGATGGTTTGGGTAATATTGTTAGCGGCCATATACAAAATTTAACAAGGTTCAATTTTAGTATTTTCGATATTGTTATATTTTAACCATTAACACCCTTTTATGTCTCATAGACAATTAATAATTAAAATCTAGAATCCAACGTTACATTTAAATATCGGTTAGGTGACCTTTATCCCTCTATTTAAATTAACAAGGTAGTCAACGTTTGACAATTGCAACCTTTTGCAACTTCTAGCCATATGGGATCGGTTAAACATCTTTATGTTTAGTTGGCATGTTTAATCCCATCAACACCTTTTGTTCCCCATGCTTCGGTGACCCTAAGTTCATGGTTTCCAAATCAAGTCGTCCAACTTACACACACGTGTGAGTTTATACACATAAGTGGTTAGGTGACCTTTATCCCACAAACATGGTAAATCCACCTCGAATATACAAGTTCCCTCAAATGTGGTTAGGTGACCTTTATCCCACAATAAGAGTTCCCAAGTGATCCGAGTGTTGTATAAAAGGATGGTGTTTGACTTGTTTTATAAAAGGGATTTTGAGTTTTCAAAATTCTAGTTTTAGAAAACTTTATGTATCATACATTTGCATGCATTCAAATCCTTGGTACTTTTGTGAAAACAAATTTTCAAGGTTCTTTTTAATAAAACCCATTTTATTATAAAATCATTAATTTTTAATAACCTTTTATTAACCTATTTTAATGATTTTTTAAGAACCAATTTTACGCTTGTTGTTGATTATTAGTTTGTTAAGTCATACATATCTACATATCATCTAAACAATAAAATAAGCAACCAAACAAAAGATTGTTTTTCAAAAAATCGTTTCGGAAAAATTGGGTTCTTGTTTTGATAATCACCTAAGGATAGGTGATGTGCATGTTTTAAGATCTAAACACAAGATAACTTGTGTTAGGGTCCTAGAAAGGATATAGTCTAGGTCAAAGAATTACTAATAACCTAATTCCCTATAACCATTGGCTCTGATACCAACTTTTCTGTCACACCCCGACCACGTAGAACATCAAATCGTGGCGGAAACGTTGGGGAGTGTTGTAACAGAATTATTGTTTCACAACCATGGCATACAAAGTTATATTTTATTTATCAAACAAGCGAGTTACATTGTCTTTTAAACGAAGGAAACAAAGTACACAACATTAACTAAACTAATCTTGCTTCTTTTATGTCACTAAGGCCCGAGTCCACCCTAGTGTATCCTGATCAAACCTATGCACCTGCTCCTAAAACACATGTGAAAATAGGTACGTCAGCATAAAAATGCCTGTGAGATACATAGGTTTGTGAAAAATAGGATTCATGACTTGGGTTTTAGAAGAAAGGTTTAATAAAAATTAGTCATGAATCTCGTTAAGTGTTTTCTTTTATAAATCATATGAAAACTCGACAAGAAGTCAGATTTTATAAAAGAAAGGTGTATGGTTAATGAAATAACCAAGTAAAATGAGTTGTATAAAATAAACTGTTTTGTAAAACAATGTCTTGTGAAAAATAAGTTGTTTATGTAAAATGTAATATGTCAAATATTGAAATGATTTAAGTAACGCTACGACATGTAATATCATACAAGCACTTATATATAGGAAGTACCAGCGGCGTATCCACCATGCTGGTATCATATTACACACGCCTCGTTACTCAAATCACTTACCCAAACCAACCACCATTGTAAATTGTTCATGTATAAATCAATTGTCAAGTGTTATTGTGTAAACCATATCAAAATGTCTATGTCTAATGTAAATCACTAAATGTGTATATCAATGTCAAAATGTTTATGTTTAATGTAAATCATGAATTGTGTATCCATAAATATCATGTATGGCAAGTGAAATACATCAACTAAACCATAGGTAAAATGCACAAAAACAGGGTATCGAATTAAACATAGTTTAAATCAAAGTTATGTTTTGTTGAACAAATGCATGCTATACTGATACAAACATCTATGCGGTATTGTTATAATGCATACATTCAAGCCTTGTGACTGTGGCGATAAACCCCTAAACGAATTTAAAGGTCTATCTGTGTTATGTTTATCGAATTCGGTCATTCCTTCCATCCAAACATACCTAGGATGTCAGGAACGGGAGTTGTCAATTCCTATGGTACCACTACCTACTAACGAATGGCGTGATCAATGTTAATGAATGTATATTGTCCCATTTGAACAAACCAAATGTCATACCAAAATGTAAGCATGTGATGAATAACAAATGTACTAAGTATGCACATAATGGACATACATAGCATAAAATGTAATGTAAAACGATGTACTAAGTATGCAACAAAGGACATACATAGCAAAAACACAATGAAATCATGTACTATAAGTGCATTATTGAACATAACAAGCATATGATATGAAAACATGAAAGGCACGAAAGTAACAAGCAGGCACATGTGTTTCACCCCAAAATGTTTGGAAAACAGTAAAAGAGGGGTCTATGTACTCACCTGAGATTCCTTAGTAGTCCTTGAGTAACAACCAAACAATGCTAGAGATCACGGATATCAAACTGCACCTAATATAGGTAACTATGTTAATATACCGGACCTAAATTGGAGGATTGGGATAGAATGAGGGTTCGTAACCAAACGAGTATGGAGACTCGTGTAATATGGTTTAACAAAGCCCACATACTAAAATGAAACCTAACCTAAGTGCTTACGAACCATTATGTAACACCATGGAAAAACGTGTCAAATTATATATAGACACGTGTCTTAAACTCCAAAAGTGCGAAAGATTTCGTTTGAAAGGCCAAAGTTGTCGAATAACGAAACTATGAAACCACAGGGACTAAAAGTGTCAACATGCCAAACTTGTGCCTCTGAACGACCTTACACAATGAATATATTCTTGAATGAGTGATTGATTGGATATGAGAAGCCGTTTATTAAAATAATCGGGAGATTATTATATTACAAGGGTTAAACGTGTCAACATGTCAATTCTGACCTCTGAGTGACCTTTTAACGAAACCGAGGCTTCGAAATATTCAAATATACTCTTAAGAAAAAGTGGTATAAATTTCATGTGGTTTCGATATCGTTAAGCATGATTTCAAGACTTTGGGCCAAAAGTGTAAACTTGACGAAACTTGCTTTCATAGTGATATTTAACGAACCCGAGCCTAACGGAGTTTGTTTATACACCCTTGGGCCCCAAGAAAATAATTACAAGGGTCTCTATTGCCAAAAATCATGTTAATAAGGAGTTAAAATGAGCAGGGACTGAAACTGCCAGCTTTCAAACATGTTTTCCCGGTTTAACCTGTCCACGCGGCCCGCGTAAGATACCCTTAAATCTTACGCGGCCCGCGTCAGCATGCCCAGATCAGAAAATTGATGCCAGGTGCGGGTTTTGCCTGTTACACCGCCTTAGTCTAGGTTGTATCGACCTAGGGAGCTGTAAGTCGGTTTAAATTAGTAGCTTGGACACCTGGGTCGATCTTAGAGCCTCCTATTACACCTGGAACTGATCCAACTCCAAAGAAATTGCTATATAAGAGAACTAGTTCATGTGTTCTTGACACACATTTGCAACATTTCACTTGTGGGACTTGCTCTGGAGCTTCCATCAGTAGAAGAGGATCATCAAGTGTAGAAAAGTTTGCTAGGACCTTAAGTAAGCTTCAAATTACTTGTTTAGTTGTCTAATTTAGCTTAATTACACTAAAGTCAAACTTAGCGTAAAATTAGTTTGACTTTCGTTTTAATTACATGTGGCTTAACCACTGATCAAATTGAAAGTGGTTATATGACCACATTAGTGTAGGTGATTAACCCTTAAAAGGGCACCTCCTAATTATCTTGTTTGACTGGTCAATTTTCGGGTCAAAGTAGTTTGACAAAAAGTCAAACTGGGCAGAATGTTTGAATATGATTATAATTAATAAACCAGAGGTTCTAAATTATATTTTAACATTCTAATAACTTGGTAATTAATACTAAAACATGTTTTATCAGTCCAAACCCGACAATTAATAGTCTAAGGTCAGTTTATAACCGAAAGTCGCAAAAGCTTGACTTTTGCTTTGACTTTCAGTTCTGACCCGTTTAAGCTTAATTCACCCATGTTTTAAGCTTCCATTAGGACCACATTACCTAGTAGTATAACCCCCTGGAGTTATATTGCATGGTACCTAATGGTTTGAATTATATGCACTTGATCGTAATTATGCTTAATAATGCCATAAACGCCCTTTTTACTTACAACTGAGATTTTTAACAATGTGATGGGATTAAAACCTTTGCTACTGATATTTAGACATGTCCTAAAAATTTGACACCAATTGGAGGTCTAAAATGGGAGTTATGCTCAATAACGTAATTAAGGGACTTTTTATAATTTAAATAGCGTAATTAGTATGAAGCATATCTAAACCCGATTTTTGACACCAAACTTCATGCCTACTGATGTAAATTAATATTTTGGGAATTTTAAAGATTTTTAATTATTTTTAGACTGAGCATAACATAGGATTTTAGCTTAATTTCGGTAAATGTCGGTTTTACCCTTTTCATGCATAAATTGAGTTTTACATAACTTTTTAGTGCCAAACCTTTTGCTACTAATTTTGTATAATAAATAAAGTATTTTGAACTTTGTAAACTGATCAAAAACTCAGATTTACTATTTTAACCCGAATACCCCTTTAAACCGATTTTTAAACGTTTTTAGTACATAGTATGGGTCAAAACTATATTTAACGTATAAAACCCATTACCCACTGATGTTTTAAGTTAATTTATATAATTATACAGTAAGTTAAAGTTTCTAAACTCAGAAGTCTATTTTTGACCCTTAAAGCATATGTAAAATTACCAAAATACCCATACGGGACATAGTTTGGATATATAAGATAATTTTCACATATATAAACCATCCTACTGTTATAACTTATAAAAATACATATTTTTACTGATTTAATCAGGTCTGAAACTCAGTTGCATAATTAAACTCTTTTATGGGCATTAAAATTACCAAAATGCCCTTATGGGACTTATTTTGGTTTAAATAAAATTTTGGGCATATATGTTAATATCTTACTGATGTATTAACATATTCTAATCATAATAATGATTAAGACCTGTATATAATTTATTTGGTTACCCGTTACGCATTTACGCGTTCGGATCGGCTTATGTGACTAGTTTACATAAAATAGTCGAAACGGGTCAAACCTTTTCATTTAATCCTCAATTTCCAGAATGTATTTAGTTTACCCATATTATACAAGTATCCAAGCTTGTCGGGTCTAAATCTCATTCTATTCCGGTCTCCGCTTAATCTAGCGTTTAGAACTTTAAGGTTTCTTTCTAGCTAGCCGGTCTAAGTCCTTGACTAAAGTAAAGACCCGTTAGCATCCTAATAGGTTAATAAACCTTCTATACAGATTAAATAGCTTCCGGTAGAAGGTGCCTTCGAAAAGCTTTAAGATTTTTACTGCTAGCATCAGGTAAATACTTTTAACTTATTTTCCCTATACGGGCTTGGGATATGGTATTATAATAATACCACTTGGTCGGGTATGAAATCATTTAATCGGATTGTGGTTAATAAATTACATAACCCGTTTTAATCTGTCTTGTTTGATAACATAAGCATTGGGGGTTAACGACCGTGTCCTGGATATCCTCGGCTCATTTATTTGAAAATGGCCACGACCTATGCACGGGGTGTAGGCATACACCTGACAGATGCAAATGCTAAATATAAACCCACATGTTGGGGATAACTCCTTTGTGGGTTCTACAAGTGGTGAGTCGGTTAATCATGACCGGCTTCCAACCGGCCCCAATTGTATGACAAACATATAAATCTGTATACAAGATTATATTTAAATAATTGTCCCAAGTTATAAAAGATTTTGTGCCACGTGCATTCAAATAAATTTTTAAACATTTTCAAAAGAGTCAGTTAATTGTATTTACCAGTGTAAACTGACGTATTTTCTTAAAGACTGATTTGACAGGTACCTCTCGAAATAGGCTGGAGCTATAGGGTGTCTTTAGAGGATCTTGCAAATCCATAAGATGCCTGCAGTCTGTCATTTTGTTTCTTTGTATTTGTTTATGATCCGCCTGTGGATCTTATTACATTCCAGTCTGTACATTCATATACTCGAACACTCAGACAGTATGGTTTGTAATAGTTTATTCACCCAGACTTCCGCTGTGCTATTATATTATGTGTATTGACTATGATGATATCAACTACGTCACGATACTCCCCGCCGGGCCCACCGGTAATATGTGGAAATATTGGGGTGTGACAGGTTGGTATCAGAGCCAACATTGAGTGAATTAAACACTAACCTTTTGTGTTTAATCTCAATGACACAATAAGCACATTCCTTAGACTCTCGAGTCTAGGCAAATGACCTAGGATTTTACTCTTAACCTTCCTTTTATTGTTTTATTATATTTACTTGCTTTGACAGGAAAATGCCTCCAAGACTAAGGGGACGAGGCAAGGGACCTATGCGTGGAGGACCCTCTAGTAGCTCCGGACTTTCTCACAGGCGCACTCCATCCGATTCGCTTACCGGTTCCGACTCCAAAGATAATTGGAGCCATAACCCTGAACCAGCAAGACATTCTGTCTCGTTGGGATCCTCATCGTCTGACCCTCCGTATTTTGGGATGCCCATTCCAATGGAACCTCATCATTCTCCTCTATCGTTAGGAACTCATCAATCCAACCAATCATACCTCTCTTACCAATCTCATCCTTTTCACCAATCGGATTCCACTTACTCACCTTCTCAATTCAATCCTAACGCTTATGTTAATGACTTTTTGGGCTATAACCCTTTAGGACCTGAGGATCATTTTTCACAAGAGATGGAGATGGATGACGACCCAGACCCGGATTTGCAAACTGGTACACCAGGGCACCCGATAAGTATCTCTAGCGGTTCCCCATTTCTGGGATCAGCGTACAATGGGCCCGACTCATTCCAGGAGAAGATGGGCCAGTATGACTGGTTTTTCACGCCTTCATACCATAGCTCACCTAGCCAACCTCCCTTAGATGAGCCACAGCTTCGAGCGGTTACCCCACCACCCTTGCCAGTTGAGGATCCACCTCAACAGCCTCCTGCGCCTCCGAGGCGAAAAAGGAATGCTAGAATGTCCGTTCGTGGGGGACCACAGTTTGCATCTCCTCGTGGCTCGAGTTCATATCCTCCAATCCCAGAAAACCCTCAGTTGGGTGAGTCGTCACGCACGGTGACGGAAGTTAATCTTCCGCCGGTTTCACACGCACCAATTCAACCACCGTTGGGTTTCGATAACCCTATCCCGACATACCCAGGGTCATCTGGGTATAACCCGTCTGGATACCCATCCGACTATGGGACTCAGGATCCGTATCTTTCAGCTGCCCAATACCATCATCATTACCCTTCTTCATACCCACCACACTATCCCAATGGATACCCGGCGCAGGATTCTCAATACCCGCCATACCATCAACCTCTTCCATATCAGCAGCAGCAGACTCAAGAGATTCTAGAGAGGTTAGAGAGGGTTGAAAATAAGGCTCACGAAAATAAGAAAAAGCACAATGGTTTTGTTAAGGGCCTTATGAACCTTCTCAAGGGTAAGAAGAAATAGGGTGATGTTGTGTTGTTTTGCTTGTTTTGTAATAAAGTCCCTGCGAGGACGTTTATTTCATTTTCATGTATCAAGTCCCTGCGCGGACTTATTTCTGTTTCCGTATGCCCCTGCGTGGGCGATGTTTTTTCAGTATGCCCCTGCGTGGGCAATGTTTTTTTTCAATAACCCCTGTGTGGGTAATTTGTGTTGTTTTCTCAAAGTCCCTTTTTGGGCAACGTTGTAACCGTATCGTGATTTTAATGCAGTTATTTTGGTTTTAATATGTAATTATTATGCCATACTACTTCATTTAAAATTTTATTTAATCCGCCTAAGAAATTCTTAGAGGTATAACCTAGCCAAAATATTAGATGGCTATGATGGTATAACCTTTTTAAGATAAAGACTCCCTGTTAACATCTGAAAATATGTTAACAATCTTGTATTGTGCGATACGAGAAATCACACAATCTTCCTAATATTGGATTTTTCCAAGCCACTATTTTTAGCCTATATGATCATCATGAATCATGGCTAATAAACATCTATAGGATGTATACACCACACATCCATTAGAGATGTATGCAAATAAGCAAAGGTGTAATAAAGACAATGAAAGTTCTATTTATGAATTTCTTGTCAAAAAGGCGATGAACTTTGTTCGACCCTTAAATGATCACTGATCCAGAGGATTGTTGATTATAAATAATCGTCCATGTGACAAGCTTTTCTAAGCTACCTAAATGTCCCTTAAGACGAGCTTTGTATGATATGAATATCTCAGTGATTATTATTTTAATGGTTTATATGGTTTAATAATACCATGACCATCTACTCATCAATATGATGATCTAATATGTAAATTAAATATATCATCTATGTTTGATATAGTATTCAGAAATGGCTGGCTCGGACGAAGCAAGCAGTCATCCTACAGAAGGCAACAACACCAGAATTAATATCACTGGTGCCGATCTGCAGGCAATGATCACCGCAGCAGTTTCTCAAGCGGTAGATGCTAAGTTTAAAGAGCCTAGTATTATTAGGTCTCAAACTCATTCGAAATCCCAATCTCAACCCCACACTAATAAGAAAAGTGAGTCTCAGCACTCATCTAACCAGGGTAATGAACCCAAGGAGCAGTTAGTCCTCAAGCCAACTTCTATGTACGCCAAGGGTTGTACCTACAAGTATTTTGTCTCCTGTAAGCCTAGGGACTTTACTGGAGAAAAAGGAGCGATTGATTGTATGAAATGGTTCGATGAGATGGAAACTGTAATAGACATCAGCGGATGTGCTAAGGAGGATGTAGTTATGTTTGTATCACAATCTTTCAAGGGTGATGCCCTCACATGGTGGAAAGCCCTAGTACAGTCTACTGGGAAGGTTCACTTGTATAACCTTTCATGGGAGAAGTTTGTAGATCTTGTAAAGGACACCTACTGCCCTCAACACGAGGTTGAGAGGATTGAATCAGATTTCCTCACCTTAGTAATGAAGGATCTGGATTGTAGATCCTATGTGACTAGTTTCAACTCTATGTCAAGGTTGGTACCATATTTAGTCACTCCTGAACCCAAACGCATCGCGCGTTTCATTGGTGGTTTGGCCCCTGAGGTAAAGGGAAATGTTAAGGCCTCAAAGCCAGCCACTTATAGATCCGCTGTGGATCTATCCTTATCCCTCACTTTGGATGTTGTGAGGAGTAGGGCGAAGAAGGCAAACGACGAAGGGAAGAGGAAACGAGAGGAAGACAAGTCTCCTCAGTCGAACAAAAAGGGAAAAGGGAACTCTGGTTCCAAAAAGGGGCAGTCGAGTGACAAGCCCAGATGTAAGACTTGTAATAAAAGGCATTTCGGGAAATGCAATCAAGATCCACAAGCCAAACCTTGTGGGATCTGCAAAAAGAAAGGGCACAAGTCTGTTGAGTGCCGAAATATAAAGGATGCAACCTGCTACGGTTGCAATGAAAAGGGGCACATCAAAACCAATTGCCCCAAGAATGCAAAGAAGTCCGAGGAGGCAAGGAAAAACAATGCAAGAGTTTTCCAGATGAAAGCAAAGGAAGCAGTGAATGACGAGAATGTCATAACAGGTACCTTCCTCGTAAATAATAATTATGCTAGAGTCTTATTTGATTCCGGTGCTGATAAGTCTTTTCTAAACCATAAGTTCTGTAAGTCATTGAATCTGCCTATTAAGACTCTAGACATAAAATACGAGGTAGAACTTGCTGATGGTACCTTAGAAACAGCTTCCACTCTTCTTGATGGATGTTCTATATCCATTAAGAATCATTCTATTCCACTATCTCTCTTGCCAATGAAATTGGCTGGGTTTGATATAGTTTTAGGCATGGATTGGTTATCGCTTAACCAAGCCCAAATTGCCTGTGATAAAAAGCTAGTCATTATCAAAACCCCTTCTGGTGAATCAGTCACCATTCAAGGAGATACGCAATATGGATTGCCTAGCAATATGTCTATTCTCAAGTTATCGCAGTGTATGAAAAGTGGGCGTGTCATTTACATGGCACAAGTGACTGTGAATGATCCTAAGCCTAAAATTGAAGACATTCCGATTATCTCTGAATATCCTGATGTCTTTCCTGACGAATTACCTGGATTACCTCCTGAGAGGCAAGTAGAGTTCAGGATAGACATTCTACCAGGATCAGCACCTATAGCACGAGCTCCTTATCGCCTAGCGCCTACAGAAATGAAAGAGCTCAGAACTCAATTAGATGAACTATTGGAGAAAGGTTTCATACAACCTAGTTCTTCCCCTTGGGGAGCTCCAATATTATTTGTGAAGAAGAAGGACGGATCAATGCGCCTATGCATTGATTACCGTGAGCTAAACAAGGTAACGATTAAGAATCGTTATCCTTTACCCAGGATCGATGACTTATTTGATCAGCTCCAAGGAGCGAGCTTCTTTTCGAAAATTGATTTGAGATCCGGGTATCATCAACTTAAGGTTAGGACTGAAGATGTATCTAAAACAGCATTCAGGACGAGGTATGGACATTTCGAATTCTTAGTGATGCCCTTTGGACTCACTAACGCTCCAGCAGCATTCATGGACCTCATGAATAGAGTCTGCAAACCATACTTAGACAAGTTTGTCATCGTCTTCATAGATGATATACTTATCTATTCTCATAATCAGGATGATCATGAGAAGCATCTTCGGTGCATTTTAGGATTACTACGACAGGAGAAGTTGTATGCTAAATTCTCCAAGTGCGAGTTTTGGCTTCGCCAAGTCCAAATCCTTGGACATGTTGTTAGTGAGCAAGGCATCCAGGTAGATCCTGCCAAAGTAGAAGCTGTTATGAATGGGGATACACCCAAGACTCCAACTGAAATTCTTAGCTTTCTGGGTTTAGCTGGTTATTATAGAAGATTCATTGAAAACTTCTCAAGGATAGCCGCACCATTAACTTCTCTGACCCGTAAGAAGGTTAAGTTTGATTGGGGTCCGAAGCAACAAGAATCCTTCGAGATTCTTAAGAAAAGGTTGAGCAATGCCCCAGTATTAACCTTACCTGATGGAATTGAAGAGTTTGTTGTTTACTGTGATGCTTCACACACCGGTATGGGTTGTGTGCTTATGCAACGAGGCAAGGTGATCGCCTATGCATCACGACAATTAAAAGTGCACGAGAAAAATTACACCACCCACGACTAGGAGTTGGGTGCAGTAGTATTCGCACTAAAGTTATGGAGACATTATTTGTATAGAACTAAATGTGTGATATTTTCTGATCACAAAACTCTCCAACATTTGTTCAATCAAAAAGAGCTCAATATGAGACAACGTCGTTGGATGGAAACCTTAAATGACTATGATTGCGAGATTCGCTACCATCCAGGTAAAGCGAATGTGGTTGCAGATGCTTTAAGTCGAAAGGAAAGAGCTAAGCCAATTAGGATCAATGCCAAGAGCATTGAGTTGAGGAATAATCTGAATGAAAGACTATTAGCTGCACAGAAGGATGCTGTACTGGAAGATAACCTTCCAAATGAAAATTTAGGTAAAATTTTCGATCAGTTAACACCTGGGAAGGATGGAATTCTCAGAATGAACGGAAGGATTTGGGTTCCTATTCATGGAGGACTTCGAGAGGTAATCCTCCAGGAAGCCCACAATTCCAAATACTCAGTTCACCCGGGTGGTGACAAGATGTATCATGATTTAAAGGCTAATTATTGGTGGATAGGTTTAAAGAAATCTATTGCTACCTATGTAGCTAAGTGCCTGACTTGTGCTCAGATTAAAGCGGAGCATCAAAAGCTATCTGGTCTGCTTCAACAACCAGAACTTCCCACATGGAAGTGGGAAATGGTAACTATGGACTTCATAACCAAGTTACCTAAGACAAAGCACGGAAATGATACAATATGGGTTATTGTGGATAGACTGACTAAGTCAGCACATTTCTTTCCCATTAAGGAGACTCATAGCTCTAATAAATTAGCCCAGTTATATGTAGACAAGATTGTGGCTCTACATGGCGTACCGGTGGCTATTATCTCGGATAGAGATACTAGATACACCTCTCATTTTTGGAAAAGTTTCCAACAATCCTTGGGCACACGTTTGAACTTTAGTACCGCCTACCATCCTCAGACGGATGGACAGAGTGAGCGTACAATTCAAACATTGGAAGACATGCTGCGAGCATGTGTCATTGATTTAGGAGGTAGTTGGGATGATCATCTACCCTTAATCGAGTTCTCCTATAATAATAGCTACCATACCAGCATTCAGGCTGCACCTTTTGAGGCATTATATGGTAGGAAATGCAGAACGCCTGTCTGTTGGGCAGAAGTAGGAGAAGCTCAGTTGTCAGGACCTGAGATAGACCTTGAAACAACGGACAAGATTGTCCAGATTCGAGATCGCTTAAAAGCTGCCAGGGATAGGTAGAAAAGCTATGCTAATGGGAAATGAAGGTCTCTAAAATTTGAAATAGGCGATAAAGTTCTACTGAAAGTATCACCCTGGAAATGTGTGATGCGTTTTGGTAAGAAGGGTAAGTTGAGTCCTAGGTATATTGGACCCTTCGAGATTATCGAACGTATCGGTAGTGTAGCTTATAAGCTGAACTTGCCTGAGGAGCTAAGTGGGATTCATAATGTGTTTCACATTTGTAATCTCAAGAAATGCCTAGCCGATGGATCTCTAACAATGTCTCATAAGGACGTGCAAATTGATGAAAGTTTGAGATTTGTTGAAAGACCTATATCGATCGAGGATCGACAGGTTAAAAGGCTCCGAAGAAAGCAAGTACCTATAGTAAAGGTCAAATGGGAAGCCCGTAGAGGTCCCGAGTATACGTGGGAAGTCGAGTCCACTATGAAATAGAAATACCCTTATTTATTTCAGTAAATCTCGGGGTCGAGATTTCTTTTAAGGGGGTGAGGATGTAACACCACGGAAAAACGTGTCAAATTATATATAGACACGTGTCTTAAACTCCAAAAGTGCGAAAGATTTCGTTTAAAAGGCCAAAGTTGTCGAATAACGAAACTATGAAACCACAGGGACTAAAAGTGTCAACATGCCAAACTTGTGCCTCTGAACGACCTTACACGATGAATATATTCTTGAATGAGTGATTGATTGGATATGAGAAGCCGTTTATGAAAATAATCGGGAGATTATTATATTACAAGGGTTAAACGTGTCAACGTGTCAATTCTGACCTCTGAGTGACCTTTTAACGAAACCGAGGCTTCGAAATATTCAAATATACTCTTAAGAATAAGTGGTATAAATTTCATGTGGTTTCGATATCGTTAAGCATGATTTCAAGACTTTGGGCCAAAAGTGTAAACTTGACGAAACTTGCTTTCATAGTGATATTTAACGAACTCGAGCCTAACGGAGTTTGTTTATACATCCTTGGGCCCCAAGAAAATAATTACAAGGGTCTCTATTGCCAAAAATCATGTTAATAAGGAGTTAAAACGAGCAGGGACTGAAACTGCCAGCTTTCAAACATGTTTTCCCGGTTTAACCTGTCCACGCGGCCCGCGTAAGATACCCTTAAATCTTACAAAGCCCGCGTCAGCATGCCCAGATCAGAAAATTGATGCCAGGTGCGGGTTTTGCCTGTTACACCGCCTTAGTCTAGGTTGTATCGACCTAGGGAGCTGTAAGTCGGTTTAAATTAGTAGCTTGGACACCTGGGTCGATCTTAGAGCCTCCTATTACACCTGGAACTGATCCAACTCCAAAGAAATTGCTATATAAGAGAACTAGTTCATGTGTTCTTGACACACATTTGCAACATTTCACTTGTGGGACTTGCTCTGGAGCTTCCATCAGTAGAAGAGGATCATCAAGTGTAGAAAAGTTTGCTAGGACCTTAAGTAAGCTTCTAATTACTTGTTTAGTTGTCTAATTTAGCTTAATTACACTAAAGTCAAACTTAGCGTAAAATTAGTTTGACTTTCGTTTTAATTACATGTGGCTTAACCACTGATCAAATTGAAAGTGGTTATATGACCACATTAGTGTAGGTGATTAACCCTTAAAAGGGCACCTCCTAATTATCTCGTTTGACTGGTCAATTTTCGGGTCAAAGTAGTTTGACAAAAAGTCAAACTGGGCAGAATGTTTGAATATGATTAAAATTAATAAACCAGAGGTTCAAAATTATATTTTAACATTCTAATAACTTGGTAATTAATATTAAAACATGTTTTATCAGTCCTAACCCGACAATTAATAGTCTAAGGTTAGTTTATAACCGAAAGTCGCAAAAGCTTGACTTTTGCTTTGACTTTCAGTTCTGACCCGTTTAAGCTTAATTCACCCATGTTTTAAGCTTCCATTAGGACCACATTACTTAGTAGTATAACCCCCTGGAGTTATATTGCATGGTACCTAATGGTTTGAATTATATGCACTTGATCGTAATTATGCTTAATAATGCCATAAACGCCCTTTTTACTTACAACTGAGATTTTTAACAATGTGATTGGATTAAAACCTTTGCTACTGATATTTAGACATGCCCGCTAAGTTTGACACCAATTGGAGGTCTAAAATGGGAGTTATGCTCAATAACGTAATTAAGGGACTTTTTATAATTTAAATAGCGTAATTAGTATGAAGCATATCTAAACCCGATTTTTGACACCAAACTTCATACCTACTGATGTAAATTAATATTTTGGGAATTTTAAATATTTTTAATTATTTTTAGACTGAGCATAACATAGGATTTTAGCTTAATTTCGGTAAATGTCGGTTTTACCCTTTTCATGCATAAATTGAGTTTTACATAACTTTTTAGTGCCAAACCTTTTGCTACTAATTTTGTATAATAAATAAAGTATTTTGAACTTTGTAAACTGATCAAAAACTCAGATTTACTATTTTAACCCGAATACCCCTTTAAACCGATTTTTAAGCGTTTTTAGTACATAGTATGGGTCAAAACTATATTTAACGTATAAAACCCATTACCCACTGATGTTTTAAGTTAATTTATATAATTATACAGTAAGTTAAAGTTTCTAAACTCAGAAGTCTATTTTTGACCCTTAAAGCATATGTAAAATTACCAAAATACCCCTACGGGACATAGTTTGGATATATAAGATAATTTTCATATATATAAACCATCCTACTGTTATAACTTATAAAAATACATATTTTTACTGATTTAATCAGGTCTGAAACTCAGTTGCATAATTAAACTCTTTTATGGGCATTAAAATTACCAAAATGCCCTTATGGGACTTATTTTGGTTTAAATAAAATTTTGGGCATATATGTTAATATCTTACTGATGTATTAACATATTCTAATCATAATAATGATTAAGACCTGTATATAATTTATTTGGTTACCCGTTACGCATTTACGCGTTCGGATCGGCTTATGTGACTAGTTTACATAAAATAGTCGAAACGGGTCAAACCTTTTCATTTAATCCTCAATTTCCAGAATGTATTTAGTTTACCCATATTATACAAGTATCCAAGCTTGTCGGGTCTAAATCTCATTCTATTCTGGTCTCCGCTTAATCTAGCGTTTAGAACTTTAAGGTTTCTTTCTAGCTAGCCGGTCTAAGTCCTTGACTAAAGTAAAGACCCGTTAGCATCCTAATAGGTTAATAAACCTTCTATACAGATTAAATAGCTTCCGGTAGAAGGTGCCTTCGAAAAGCTTTAAGATTTTTACTGCTAGCATCAGGTAAATACTTTTAACTTATTTTCCCTATACGGGCTTGGGATATGGTATTATAATAATACCACTTGGTCGGGTATGAAATCATTTAATCGGATTGTGGTTAATAAATTACATAACCCGTTTTAATCTGTCTTGTTTGATAACATAAGCATTGGGGGTTAACGACCGTGTCCTGGATATCCTCGGCTCATTTATTTGAAAATGGCCACGACCTATGCACGGGGTGTAGGCATACACCTGACAGATGCAAATGCTAAATATAAACCCACATGTTGGGGATAACTCCTTTGTGGGTTCTACAAGTGGTGAGTCGGTTAATCATGACCGGCTTCCAACCGGCCCCAATTGTATGACAAACATATAAATCTGTATACAAGATTATATTTAAATAATTGTCCCAAGTTATAAAAGATTTTGTGCCATGTGCATTCAAATAAATTTTTAAACCTTTTCAAAAGAGTCAGTTAATTGTATTTACCAGTGTAAACTGACGTATTTTCTTAAAGACTGATTTGACAGGTACCTCTCGAAATAGGCTGGAGCTATAGGGTGTCTTTAGAGGATCTTGCAAATCTATAAGATTCCTGCAGTCTGTCATTTTGTTTCTTTGTATTTGTTTATGATCCGCCTGTGGATCTTATTACATTCCAGTCTGTACATTCATATACTCGAACACTCAGACAGTATGGTTTGTAATAGTTTATTCACCCAGACTTCTGCTGTGCTATTATATTGTGTGTATTGACTATGATGATATCAACTACGTCACGATACTCCCCGCCGGGCCCACCGGTAATATGTGGAAATATTGGGGTGTGACACATTACGATCCGTTTAGGTAGCTTATGCTACTTTAACGCGTCGTTCTCGTGAAACGCGTTCGGAACGCCTAACTAGTCCTATGACAAGTAAAATATGCCTTAACATGTCTAATATTGTTGCCAAATCAGTTTAGATGTCAAAAGTTATGTTACATATGCTTAAAATGAATTTTGGCGTAAAAAGGGTATTTTGGTAATTTACCTAAGGCATATATACTACCTATCATACAACTAACTAATCGTCGTGACCATAAGGTAGAACCTCGGAAGGTTATTCCCTATATAACTATGGTCACCTAATGTGTTTGGTCGGATCCTAATGATCGACCAAACAGGTCGGGTTCGAAAGCATAAGCGATTGATTAGATCGCTTACCCTTACGACCCTAGACAAGCACAAAACTAAAAGTGACGAGCTAAGCATGTTGAGACATGCTTAACTAAGTTAGAAAACAAGTTTGGTATCAAAACAAATGGTTTTGATACCTATAAGTAGTTTGGTTACAAAATACGCAATAACACGCATTTTGGCCGAAACTACGACTCCTCACTGAGCCTAGATAACGTGGAAATCAATAGGTATAGTCACTAGGGACTATAACCATCGTGATTACGCTCACGTTATGAAGTTCAAATGAACTTCGCATTGACCATAAACTGGTCAACGCAGAAAGTCAAACAAAGTTTGACTTTTAACGCTAAAAGAATAAAAGAACGAAGGAACACTTACAAAGGGTCCCCGAAAGCTTTGATTTCTCAAGTATTCTTAGGTATGAAGTGGTCTCACTTCAACTTAGAGAACTCTCAAGAATTCAAGTGGGTTTTGCAAGTGAAAGGGTTGGGTATTTATAGGAATGTTGGAACCGTTAAGATCGTTTATCGAATAACTTGCTTCAATCTCATCCCTACATTTGTTGCAACACTATGGTACCCAAAATTGGCCCCTCATGATCAGGAAAGGACAAGTGTGGGTGAGGAGATGAGTGGTTAACAGCTGTTAAAACTGATTAATCTGATCTGGGAGGGCCTCGCGGCCTGCGTAACATGTTGAAGAAACTTACGCGGCCCGCCTGGGCTGTACTGATCAGACACAAGTTTGCAGAAAAGACTGTTTTGGTCCCTGTTGATGTTTAAGGCCATTTCCGACATGTTTAAGGCCCGTTAAGCCATCTTTAAGGCCCTAAAATGATGTCTAAACATTGTGGACATGAAACATGCTCAAAAATATGCCGGATGTTGGTTCGTTTGGTCGTATGATCGCGATGTTCGCGTAATTACGACGGAATGCGCATAAGCGTGAAAAACGATCCAAATTGCGTGACGAATGGATTTTTCTCATGCCAAACACTAAAATACAATATTTTAGTGCTTATATAAATTTTTGGATGTCCGGATGTATTCAGAACGTAAATTATGCGCGAAAGTGCAAACTTGTGCACTTTTTGACGCTTTTAGTCCCTGAATGACCCAAAAGTTTATTTTAGCACACCGAACCCCTCAAAGCCTATTTCTAAGATATGTAAAGGATATTTATGGTATGTTTAACTTATGCTCATGTTCCAGAATGTCTGTTACAGTTCCAATTGGCATACTTTCGCAGTTTGTCAAATTTAGTCCCTGTAGGCGAATTAACTTGTTTCTGCCATACCAAAGCCTTCAAAACTTATTTCTAAGTTATGTAAAGGTTATTTAAGGTATGTTAAGCATATGTTGATGTTCCGGAGTATTTTTCGCGTTAAACTGATTACGTTTACGCACCAGTTTGCGTATAATTCTCCAGAAAGCGATGTAGAGTTTTAAATTGAATAAAAACCAAAACATGTAAAATGTCAAACATAAACAACCAAATATTGGGATCAAATAACTTTGTTTTATTGATAACTGAACTGTTTACAAAGATTATAAACACATGTGTCACACTTCAAGTCTTCCTTTTGTGTTGTGATTTCTTCACTTTCTTTGAGCTTCCAAAATGTCCTTTAATTCAGCTCCAAACTCCTTTGGACTTCATAAATGTGTTTTGGTTATCGGGCTAAAATCCCGTTAAGAACTATGAAGTCATTTAGGCCCGAAATTAGCCAAAACCAAAACCGCATTTTTGTGTGCATCTTCTTTTACAAAATATATCCTAATACATTTTTATAGTAAAATAAAATGCACCTAATCTATTTATTTTACATACCAAATGAAAATAAATAAATTACATAACTTTACAAATGGAAGAACCAAAAATAATAATTGTTACAACCTTTGAAATAATTAAATACAAATCACAAACACAAATATTCAACATATTCACACAAGGTCATGGCTAGGTTATGAACACCAAAATATATATATCCACATATATAAAATTCAAGAAGCAAAATGGTTTCCTTTTTACAACCTACTTTTCGGTCAAGAATGAAAAAACCAAAAAAGTGGGTTTTTGTCCAAACAAACAAATCATCCAAATGACATAATTTTTCAAGATACTTTTATGCTTGTATTAAAATAATCTTGAAAAACAAAAGGATAACCATATATAAAATTTCAGCCATAGGGTTTCAACCAAACCCGAAACCCGAAAATTTCATATCCTATGAAGCATGCACTCATATAAGCGGCTCTGATACCATTGATGGGGTTTTCACATGTTTATCAAAGTATTTTATCCATATAAAATAAAAACGCAGCGGAAATTATTATTAGTGATATGTTACTTACAAGATATAAAACTCATTTTATGTGTAAAACCCAATCTCGGATCCATATATGAACATGCATGCTATCAAAATAAAAACACAACCATAGAGTGTTTAGAATACTACCTTCCAAGGAGTAAAGGATATGAAGAAGATGATGCTTCTTGAATGGTTGCCTTCAAGTGTAGAAGACCTCAAGCTTGTATACCCCAAGCCTTCCAACAAATACCTTATGTTTAGCTAGGATTTCTACACTTATGAACTCACAATTGAAACCCTCTTGGAAACAACCCTTGGCCGAAATTATGAGAGTGTTTATTAGAGTTCTTGCACTTGAAAATTGATCTTGAAAATTCCCTCATGGAACCCTTCCATAACCGAATTTTTAGAGAGAATTCTATCAAGTTCTTCTAGTTCATCTCTTGAATTTTATGATAAAAATTCTATATAAAACTTGTGAGAGAATTGCCACCATTCTTGGCCAATGATGGAGCATCTAACACATGCAAATGCATGCATCCCTATTGGACCAAAATGGTTTTGGGAAGATCATCCAATCAAGAGGCTTCTAACTTATGACAATTGCATGTGTCTTGATTGGTGGAAAACCCTTGAGAATAACAAAAAGGGGGCGGCCCATGTGCCTTCAATTTCTCACCCAATCAAAATTTTCCTAACTTATTTTTATGTCTTGTATTAAGTTTTATAACTTTTATAAAACATAACACAACATTTTATAACTTTTTATGCAATAAATCATAACTTTTATAATGTTATTTAACCCATTAAATAACAAAATAAAATATTCTCTCATAACAAATTATCCATATAATTTATTTGTTTGTCAAGTGCAATTATTTAGAAAACCAATTTCTAAATATTATAAGTGTTAATATTTATTTGTTTGATCATAAATAAATATTGTAAGTGTTTGTCTAGCTTGTATTTGGGTATGACTCGACTTGGATCATAACGTACTAGCCACATCAATTTAATATGTGTCTTGGGAATACAGAGTCCAACAAGGAGGAGATTAGTTGAAGAATGTTAGAGTGAGGCAAGAGTCAGATCGAGATTCTGGAAAGAGCCCAAATACTGATAAAGACTGAAGATTGTGAAGACTCGACACTTAAGACTCGTCAACATCTGAGGGGGAGTCTGTTGGTGCATTCATTTGTCGACTTCGTCTTATATCGAGTCTTGGATTCGTTACGGATCTGTTCAAGCATGATGTCATCATATTCAATGATGACATCATAAAGATGATATCACTGTATGATATCTTCACATGAAAAATGATGCACATGAGACAAAAAGTTAGTTTGGTTTGAAAGTTATGTTGTAATTTCGTTTGAACAAGTAAACTTGTAATTTCGCTTAAATTGTCATGTAATGTTTCAAGCGAAATTAGAAGGATATAAATAGGCTAGTGGTTTTGTCATTTTGTAACAGAATTAGGAATCGATATCGAGGTGTTGCCGGTATTTCTTGTGACTGTAATCGCTGTTAATTCAATATACAAGAAGTTTAAAGTGATATTCAAGCTGTTTCGAGTCTATACGTCTGTTTCCGCCTTTCGTATAGTCTAAGAACTCTTCTGAACGACTCGTTTGGGTCACGAAACGATCCTACAGGGCGTGCCCAAGTGTCTGCAGAAAAGACAAAGTTGTAGAAGCTTCTATCACCCACCACGGGGGCGTGCCCAGCGGACACGGGGCCGTGGTCAACTCTAAGATTCGCAAAATCTGGGGAAATCTTGATAGTACAGATACGCTTCTGCACACGGGGTCGTGCCCAACGGACACGGGGGCGTGGTCAACTAATGCAGACAAACTGCAATTAATGAAGAAAGAGAATGAGGATGGACACGGGGCCGTGCCCGAGCTGCTATTCAGGCTATAAATAAGGGTGCTTGGCTCATTTGCAAACCATCCCTTGGCACACCACCTCTCTCACACTTCACCCACCCACCACCACCATCACAACACCATCATCCACCACCATCATCCATCATAGAGTGTGTGAGTCATCTCGGGATCCAAGATTGATCGTAAGAGTTCTTGACAATCAAAGGCCATGTTTGCCTAAGTCTCTTACATCACTTGGTGAAATCAAGTGTCTAGTGTAATACTTTTTATTTTTAATCTTTTCGCACTTTTTATTTGGTTATGTATTAATGACTTTAATAACTAGTTTCTTATGTTGAAGGTGATTCTTCCTTATCGTTTGTCCGTGGTGTCTTGGCATTATTTTACTGTCTATATAAAATAAAAGATTTTCACCATTCATATGTCCACGGTCTATATGGAGGTATGTTGGCTACCTGGTCGGGGGTTAAGGGAACGGTTTGGTAAGAGTCTTGCCTTGTTCAGTGTATAGATCCTGCAAGCACCTGGGTCAAATTTAGTAGGACCTCCTTCGATACCCACCGGTATTGGATGGCGGGGGTCCAAACTCTTTGATCCACTCATATGTAAGCTACTATTAAAACTTTAACCCGGCTATTTAGGATTGTATCCCTGCTGACTCAGACTACTTAGCCGAGGGTAACGTCACCTTCAAAAGAGGGGCCTACCACATTATGCATTAATAACTTAATTAATTATCTTTCAATAATCCGACCCTTTAGGATTGTATCCTTGCTGACTCAAACTACTGGGTTGAGGGTAACGTCACCTTCAAAAGAGGGGCCTACTACAATAACTAAGATAATCTCTTAAAAAGTGCAAAAGTGCGGAAATAATCAAAGGTTACACTACACACTAGTCGGATCCAAGTGATTCATCTTGTCTATCTGTTTTTGTTTTATTTTATTTTTCAGCATTTTAGTTAGTTTTATTTTTCTAGTTTAAAACCCTTTTTCTAAACTTTTGATTTGATTAGACGTTGAGGATAAACCGGTATTAAAAGCTCTTGTGTCCTTGGACGACCTCGGTATCTTACCAACACTATACTACGCTCACGATGGGTGCACTTGCCCATTTGTGTGTTTAGTGTTAGTAAATATCGTGTTTTATAAATTTAAAACTTGGCTAAAATGTGTAAAAGGGCTTAAATTATACATTAAAAACCGATACACACTTACGCACATCACACCCCAAAACCTGAATGTTTATATTCGGAAAATGTTCTAATATGGTACATCAAGAAATAAATAACTAGGCTATTTAACCTAGTTAAGAATATAGTAGAAACAATTAAAGGATGAAAGTTGTGCCAAGTATAATTTAGTGGCAAACTTGAGGGGCTAAAGTGGGGTAAAAGGAAAGTTGAATTTATTTATGAAATACACACACAAACACACACACGTACGTGTGTTCTGGAAGGAGCCAGGAGATCCAAGAGACCTCAAGAACCCTAATCAATAAATCATCAAATTGAAAGGTTAAATGAAGCTTAAATTCATAACCGAGCATGGATTAATGATCACCTTCACAAGGGGATCGCAAGGTATGTCTTAAAAGTTAGATTGGTGATTATGCATGAAGTGGGTTATGTTGTAAATCGTGAATTTGTATGATATTGAGTATGAGTATGTGTTAGAATCATCATTTGGAGCATGGATTATGCATGGTTTGGGTTAATTTGATGTTTATAGGTGAAACCCGTTGGTTATGGTGATGATGACGACTTGAATGATCACCCATGTCCAATTCTTGCTTAATATTGATGTATTTTGATATGTATGATAGATTCTTGTTAGAGGAATTGAAAGAAATGTGATACTAGTATGTTTGATATTTATGTATGAATGATTCATGTTGATTAGAAGGAGGAATTTGATGAATTATGTATGAGGTTAGAAGAATATGCATGAACTAGTTGTACACTATGCTTAGGAGGTAGTATACACACCAAATGTATGATGAAATTATGAGGTAATTAAGATTAGATCATTTGTAAGTGTTTAGCAAAGTAGTGATGAAGTGGGTTTTGTATAACATGATGAAAATGATGAGTTGCTTATGTTAATAATTTTTGAAATCATATATATGTGTGAATGTTTGAAGAAATCGGATAAGATTTGATAGATTAGCATGTTATGAGGTCGAATGATGATTTCAATATAAGATCCGTGTGATGAAAGGGTCGTGATGAATGATGAATAAGCTAACTATCTTGAGAATGATATATGATAGTTTGATGCTTGATAAGCGGCGTGGAAGCTTGGGAAAGAAGCGGGTCAAATGGAACTTATGCGCACGGGAAGCGTACTCGGATGTAATGTAAGTAAAGCTTACCCCTTTTTATATAGAATATCTACTCGTTGAATAAGTTACGAACATGGTAAGTGAATATGTGAAGTATGATGTTCCGACAAGTTTTGATACGGGTCGGAACATGTAGTCATGATAAGAGACTAAGTTTTATGGTTAAAAAGGGTAAAAAAGGGTAATATGGTAATTTTGGTTTACGTGTTAACGAAGGGATAAGTTACATGGAGGGAATAATGACTAATCAAAGTCCCACAAGGATAAAATGGACAATTTGATTTAATGGGTCAAATGGTGAAGATATCACCATTTGGTAATATCGACTAATGAATTGTTTATCAAGCATTACAAATTTACAGAATGAATAGGGAAAGGATTGCGTTGCTATCATCTAGCAATTTGGTGGGTGAAGTATTAAAACGGGTCATAGCTTTGATCCGAGCAAGGTATGTGCGATTAGAGTTGTAGTTAAGTTGGATTGGTTAATTATGCAATGAAGTCCTTTGTTATAAAGGATAGAACAAAGTTGACAAAAACACCCTTGATAGGTACATCGGGCAAATGACCTTAAAAGTTGTTTGGAAACAAGCTACTAGATTAGTGTAATGTTTTGGTCAAGTATGAAAGTGAAGAGTATGTTTTTTTTGTAAGTCATAGACCATTTAATGCGCAAATACCCATAACGAGTCAAAATAAGCTTTTGAGCGAAAATGGGTTAAAAGGATGCAAGACATCCAAGAATTTAATCTTTTATGATAGACAACGTTGAAATTATAAGGTTCATGAGAAATTGAGGTCAAATAAACATATTATTTTGATAAATGCATGAACGGGTCAAAACTTTGTAAAAAGGTAATAAGTCGAAAGTTTAAAAGTCTAAAATTTTGTTAATCCGGATGTCGGATGTTAACTCCATGTGATGGAGAATTAAATTACGATCACGTAGGAAAAAGAATCGTGTAAAACGGATAAAAAACGAGAGAGTTATGCTCGTTTCCGTAAAATTGAGTTATGCTGGGAATATGCAGCAACAGCTGCAAACATTCTGTTCATATTGGGGGATCGCGTGACGCGACGACGAAGGCAAGGGGCCGTCGCGCGACGCGACGGGCTCCAGAATTATGAAAAAAATTATATTTTATTTGTATATGCAATGCGAACCCATTTAGACCGTTTTTAAACGCTTATATACTAAGTATGATTAATTCATTTCATGTTTTAGGAAAGGTAGGTATATATGTAAGTATATATTTATGCAAATAGGAACATATGGGCATATGCACGTATGTAGACATATATGAACGTATGTACGTATGTATGTATGTAGGTACGTATGTATGTATGTATTTATGCAAGTAGGTATATATGAGCGTATGCAAGTATGTAGTCATGTATGAAGGTATGTACGAATGTAAATATGTGAGTGTGCACGTATGCAGTCAAGTATGCATGGATTTTTGCAAGTTTTCAATACGATACAGTATTGACATTATTAATAGTGTGCCTTGCGAATAAAGTGTAACGCAGGTACATTAAGGAAGTCTCACCAGGGATCATATACTCGTATGGAATGCTTAAATGTAAAGAGATTAAAGGAATGAAACGTAAAATGAGGATGAATTTTCTTCATGTTTATAATGTGTGCTAATGTTGCGAGTGTATGTGGTGAGTGCAGGTAGTACGAATCACGGAGGATCATCACGAGGAGTAGAGATCGAAAATCGGGTCATAGGATAGATTGTACGGGAACATTGGTGTATGTAATATAATAAACATAAGTTATGTTTTTATTTAGTAAATGAGTCGATTGATGAATTTATGTGAAAAAAATATTTTGGAAATGAACTTCTAGTAAGTTAAAACGTTTATAACGAAAGAAATTTTATGGTACGAATTTCCGCTGCGACTTTTGGTCAAATACGAATTAGGGTCTTTCAGTATATAAGTTCCATTGCCAAACAACGAAAACAAAACAAAATGCAGCGAATTGGGTTTGTCGCGCCCCGCGACAGATCCCATCTCGGCTTACGCGGCCCGCAACGAACGTCGCGTGACGCGACTATGTTCTTGGTTTGGCGTCACGTAGCGCGAGCACCCCATTTCGACAGAAGGTTTGTATATTGGAGCTGCATTTTTGCCCAGCAATGTTATTTTCAATATCAAACTTCAAACTATCATAACTTTCGATTTACAAACCCGATTTACGCGATTCTTTTTCCTACGTGTCCGTAAATTAAATACGAATACGTTTACCATCTTAGTTCACATAAAATTTGATTTATAAGTTAATGGCTTATAAATCCTTTTTATAATTATTCGACCCGTTTGGTTTTTATGTTATCCTACATATTTGTTATCACTAACAATTACCAACATTTTGACCCATTCCCGGGCTTATCTAACGTCTACGTTTCGCTCCCATCGCATGATTTGCGCACACCTTAGCGTCATGCTTGTTACCTTATGCTTCAAGCATACTAATTTATGCAATGTCTACAAGGTTATAATTTTGAACTTTTGACCCAATATCATGGGTTCGTTAAATCAGATTTAGCGTATCCATTTCTTGGCTTACGCACTCTTAACACCAACTCATTTTGTGATATCTAAGTCACTTCAATTGTTATCGTTTTGGAAACATAGTTTGACCCGTTTGGTTGTCGAGTGAAAACCATCACTTCAACGACAAGCCCAACTTATTCTAACCATTATTTTGACCCGTTTGATTGTCAAGTGAGCTTCGTCACTTCAATGACACACCAAACGCATATTCTACACTATGACACCATTAACAAACTATATCCAAACATTTATGCGTAATGTAACGGAGGTAAAGTCACGTACCTTTAAAGCACCCATTTCAAACGCATATCTCCTCCGGTTTGTCCACTTGACGATCCGGACTCCTTGCCTAAAGAGTTCAATTCACAACCGTTTTAGAACCCTTTATTTATAAACTTTAACGCATAATTTGCCATAAAATCAAACATGCGTTTTTCAATCAAATTTTCAACATCGGGCTTTCTTTTAGGCATTTCTACGAACACCTAAAGGGCATAATTTCTGGAAACATACAATTAAGCTCATGACTACTTATGTAGCCAAAATTAATCATCAATTAAGCAAGTTCATGTCACTTTTTCACATCACATTATGAATTCACTTCATAGAACTCTAATTACACTAGAATAACAATCATAATCCTAGTGTTTAACATGTTTCTACAGAACCCACTTAATACCTTCAATGGTGATCATGAAATTCTCAAGTATTGAGCATAATTTTATCAATCTAATGACTAGGGTTTGTTCCTAGGCACTATTTCACTTCCAATTCATCCATACAACAATCATGCAACATCAATTTCGAATTTCTCATGTTCATCCAGAAATTTAGATGGAACTTTTCTATGAAATTTACATACCTTATGACCCATTTTTCAGAGGAGATTACTATTCTATGCTCGGATTTTGATTTGGAACTGATTTGAGCCTTCAATTTGTGAATTTTTTTATGAGTTAGGGTTTGGTGAGTAGCTCCTTGGTCGCCCCCCTGTGTTTAGTCGACCAGACACACACTTAAGTGTGTGTTTGGTGTTTTTAATTTTGTTTTAATATTACTTGTTTCAAACTTAACAACTTTGGTCCCTCAACAATTATTCGGTTCTTATTTTAGGTGTTTCTAACACGCTAACTTATTACCGCAAGGCTTCTATCTAACTAGGTTATTTTTATTCCTAGTTAGTTCATTTTATTTATTATCGACGTTGAATTTATAATAAAAGGTTTATATTTTAGGGGTGTTACAACCCGTTTGATATTATAGTGAAATCCATCACTTTACCTTTTAACTTATTGTTAAACTCTAATTAATCCATTCAGCTCAAGCATACGGAATCCACCGTTTTCGCATTAACCGAACTTCATAATATTACAATTATCCTTCAATATAAATGAACGTAAAATAATAACGAAAATCTACGAAGCATATAGCCACGTACCTTTAAAGTTTTCCCTTTAAACGGTTATTCGTTCCGCCTTGATTACTCGATGATCCACCCAAATTGCCTATAGAATTCAATTCGAATATATCGCTTAGAACTCATGTTTCAACATTCGACACACAACGTGTTTAACTAATCAATTAAGTGTTTCTTTTATATTTCTTAATATTTCAAGATCACTTAAGCATTTTGTCGAACATCTTGGGGGCGAAATTAGTATACTAACATTATCATGTTCACGATTAATAATTTTAACCATGTTAAATCATCATATTCTAAATCATATGTCTCATATGGATAAAGAACATCTAGAATTGTATCATAACAATCAAATAACATCAATTCATCCTTATAATTCAATTGTTCATTCATTCATTCATAAAACCCATATGACACATATATGGTTAATCGTTAATTCAATAGATTATGATTCAAAATCACTAGCTTCTTATCTAAGGCTTGTTCCTAGACTTGAAATCATCTTAATTTAGCCATAACATCAACTTTCATACAAGATTTTCATGTAAAAGAGTTCATGACAAATCAAAACGTCACCAAAGATCAAATTTAAACATACCGTGTGATCTCCTAAGTATAGTAATCATGAATATCACTTGAATTTGATTCCTAACTTGATTCCTCCTTTGAAATTGAGTGATAATTGGTGAACTTAGGGGGCATTTGGTTCGCGGAATGTTTTGGAATTGGAATTGGAATTTGCATAGGAATTTGAATTTGAGGGAATTGGATTTGGAATTTAAACATTCCAATTGGAATTGGAAATTGTTGGAATTGGAATCTTAATTCCATTTTTGTTGTGTTTGGTTGTCAAATGAATGGAATCCATCACCCCATCACCCACAACCCTCGGTTCGGGTCGAAACAGTACGGGTCGAAACCATTTGCGACGAAACGATACCGCTAAACGGTTCGATTCAAAACGGTTCGCGTCGAATCGGTTCATCTCGAAACGGTTCGATTTGAAACGGTGCGGGTCGAAATGGTTCGGTTCGAAACTGGTACGGGTCGAAACGGTGAGGGTCAAAACGGTACGTGTCAAAACGGTGCGTGTCAAAACCATTCGGGCCGAAGATTCCGATGAATTTACTTTAATTCCTTCACATATGGGAAGGATTTTGAATTTCTTTAGTTAAACGAATTTATGTCTAATTCCAATTCCATTGTCAACCAAACACATGAAGATTGGAATTGAGATTCCAATTCCATCAAATTCTCTGAACCAAACAAATTAAGAGATGGAATTCAGATTCCAATTCCCTTAAATTCCATTGAATTCTTGTAAACCAAACGCCCCCGTAGGGTTTTAGAAGGAGAATGTTCTTGTCCAGGGGTTTTGGTCGAACAGGGTACACACACAATGTGTGTTTTGAACTTATCCCTTGTTTTAATAAAATTAAATTTCAATTATGTCTAATTTGGTCCCTCTAGTTTTAAGGTTTATAAAATGGGTTAGAATCTCTTGATTCTTTATCCTTTTATAACATATAATTAACTAGGTTAAATATCCCTAGTTTTATTTTTCGTAAATTTATAATCAATATAATTAATTATACATGTATACACACATAGGGGAAGGTTCATTTGAGAAGAAATTTAATATGAGAAGAAAAAGAAGAAATGGCATATTAGTAAAATGTCATTTAATTTATAACTCATATCATTAATTTTTCTCTCTTTAATTAATTAGTCAACTAATTATTAATTATCCTACATATAATCTACAAAACCTACACATATCAAAATTTTTCTACATATACCCTACACATTATAGAATTTTATCCTACACAGTCGAAATTTATCCTACACACCTCGAAATATATCCTACACAACTCGTGATTTATCCTACACAACTAGTAATTTATTCTACACTTTAAATTAAGTTGTTTTTTTTTTAATTTGGAAAAAATATATATTTTGAAAAGGGGTTACAAATTTAATTTAGCTAGTTATTAAATAGGAAGAATACACATTAATGATTTAGTAAGTTTACCAATATACCCTTATATTAAAAGTAAATACAAATATTAAATGAACTAAAATGAAGCATTCTTATTGGTTGAAACTTCTTCTTTTTTCTTCTTACAAAAAAATTCTTCTCATTTGAACCCTCCACTACACACATATATAGTTTAATATTTTTGGGGTGTTACATTCCGGTACGGTCCTGTTCGGTATCGGTACATAAAGGTAAAAACTGGCACCAGCTTGGTACAGAAAACGCCAAAATTCAGCACCGAATTGATATTGAAATTCTTTTAGTTCGGGAAATTCGATACTGCTACCCGATACCATTTGCTCATCCTTGATCACGAATACCGTACGAACAACAGCGGTATCGTACAACTTTTTTCTGTTGATTTTCTTAACTTTCAATGATTTCATTTTTTTAGTTATAAGAGTAGAGATGAGCTCGGTGCCAACCAATACCGAATCGATACTGGTACCGAAAATACCGGTTACGGTACCGGTATATGAAGGTAAAAACCGGTAGCGAACCAGTACTAGGAACGCCAAAAGTCGGTACCGAATTGGTACTTAAGATCTTTTGGTTCAGGAAATTCGATACCGATACCAAGTACCATTTGCTCATCTCTGACCACAGGTTTCATACGAACAACATCATTATCATACAACTTTTTTGGTTGATTTTCTTTCGGTTATCTTTTAGTGTTTTTTTCTATATTTTCTTTTTATTCTTGTCAGCGGTTCTGTGTGCAACGTGCTTGTAATGATTTCAAAACACATGTAAATACAGACTAAATAACAAAAGTAGTTCGCCATATCGCGGCGACGATGATAAACCTTTGTATGCTTAAACAATGATCGTACTTCTTTTATATTATTTTAATTGATTAATATTATGAAAATCTTTTATAGTCAACAAGATCATCTTTGGAATTTAAGATATGCCTACCACCAATAGACTTTGTCAATAAATTAAAATAACCATAGAAAGATTTAAAAAATTAGAACTTTACTCTAGATACTTACAATTTATTTCCTACCGATCAAGTTTACAAATCTAACTACACTACGAAACAATTAATTGTTGGGAATAATTTACAATACATCATAAAACTAATAAATAAATAGATAAATAATTGTTCCATGGATGCGGATGTCATTTCATATGGACCATGATAAAGTTTGTTTCATTTCACTAGTAGGCCAACTCCTCCCATTTATGTCTAAATCAACACTTTAATTTTGTATTATTTCAACATTCTAATAAAATAGTCAACATCCTAATTCTATTCATTTTAAACAAATCATTTCCTAACTATTTCGGTAAGACTTTATGACGAATGTCATGAAATAGTTCTACTAGTAATTATTGAATTTTTGCTAAGTTTAATTGAATATTAATGTATTTTAGATGTTTTAATCAACAATTTTTGTTCTTGTTAGATACTAATTATGAACCGACATAAAGCTTTACAAAAGTTATATTCATAACTTATATTATGTTGACATTTGGGCTCGAATCAAGTGTGTGTTGATCAGTTCTGTTTAAACTAAATGAAAAACATGAATAACATACATGTTATAGCATTCAAAGCAGTAGAGAATCCAGTCAGAGATCCAGCCATAGAGTTCGACTTACTTGTCAGGATGATCCGGTTCCTCCTTAGGGTGTAAAGTTATGATGGTGATGAAAACCGAAAGTAGGGTAGAATCGGTTTGGGAGAGAGAGATACGATTGATGTTATGAGGGTTTGTAATTGTGTAATGTGTCTAACCCTTTAACTCTCTAATAAGCCCCTTATTTATACACCCAAGAGGAAACCTAATTAGTTAATAAGGGTAATATGGTCCATCAACAATTACCAACTAATTATTAATAGGTTATTAATATATTTTGATCTAATATAATATAAATGATTATAAGGCTACAAGATTAAATATTATAACATTAATATATTTAATCTCACATTCTCCCACTTAGCCAAGTAATCATTTATCATGAGTATTAGGTAAGCCTGGCCAGGAGTTAACACTCATTTTAGCCTTAAACCAAGAACTATAGCAGAGAAATACAGCCGTTGAATCATCATTCGACTCAGGACCCCCATTAATCATACTTTAGCCTCAATTTAAAACCTAACAGTTACGATCAAAATATGTATAAGCCCTTTAGCGTCTGATTTGTATTTATATTTGTCTATATGTCATTACACCGGCAGAACATATGTTAGAGACATACAAAATCAAACTGAGGAAATTTTATTAATTAAAACATAAGCTAGTACAATATGCCATTAAATAAGGTCTTTAATAAGTCCCAAATTCGATACATGTTCTTCGAAAACTTTAGGTGGGAGACCTTTAGTCATCGGATCCGCAAGCATATCTTTAGTACTAATATACTCAATACAAAGATTATTTTCCTCAACTCGTTCACGTACGAACAAATACTTCGTATCAAGATATAAACCAGCTCCAGTCGAACTGTTATTGTTCGAGAAACTAACGGCAGCTGAGTTATCACAGTAAAGCTTCAATGGTCTAGAAATGGAATTAACGATTTTGAGTCCAGTGATCAGATTTCTAAGCAACATTCCATGACAGGTTGCGTTGTAAACAGAAATGTATTCTACCATCATTGTGGAAGTTGTAGTCAACTGTTGTTTATGACTCTTCCATGAGATAGGTCCGCCTGCTAACATAAAGATGTAGCCCGAAGTGGATTTCTTGTCATCTTTGCATTTGGCAAAGTCAGAATCAGAATAACCTACCACTTCTAAATGATAACTTCTTCTATAAGTCAGTTTATAGTCTTTCGTCCCTTGCAGATATCTGAGGACCTTCTTAGCTGCTTTCCAGTGATCTAGGCCAGGATTAGTCTGATAACGACCTAGCATTCCAGCAATGTAAGCGATATCTGGGCGAGTACAGACTTGAGCATACATCAGGCTCCCGACT
Organism: Helianthus tuberosus; assembly: GCA_030545235.1. Taxonomy (NCBI): domain Eukaryota; kingdom Viridiplantae; phylum Streptophyta; class Magnoliopsida; order Asterales; family Asteraceae; genus Helianthus; species Helianthus tuberosus. Next base: position 63,219,357 of record CM060449.1, on the reverse strand, counting down.
ACTGACGCGTAAGGTATCTGGCTCATTTGCTCCTTTTCAACCTCTGTTGTCGGACACTGGAATGAACCGAAAACATCTCCCTTAACTACTGGAGCGACGGAGGGTTTGCACTGTTGCATGTTGTAACGTGTAAGGACACGATCGATGTAAGTCTTTTGAGACAATCCTAAGATCCCTTTGTGTCTATCTCGGTGAATTTCGATGCCAATGACGTAAGAAGCATCTCCGAGATCCTTCATGTCGAAGTTATGCGAGAGTAACCGCTTCGACTCATGCAACATGTCTAAACTATTACTTGCCAATAGAATATAATCTACATAAAGGACAAGTATAGTAAAGTTACTCCCACTCATCTTGAGGTAGGTGCATTGATCCACTTGATTCTTCATAAAACCTTGCCTCTTCATGACTTCATCAAACTTGAGGTACCATTGACGTGATGCTTGTTTTAACCCATAAATGGATTTCTTCAACTTACAGACTAGATGCTCCTGACCTTCAGGTTTAAAGCCTTCAGGTTGTTTCATGTAAACATCTTCGTCTAAGTCTCCGTTAAGGAAAGCAGTTTTGACGTCCATCTGATGCAGCTCTAAATCAAAATGAGCTACTAGGGCCATGACGATCCTTAATGAATCTTTATGAGAGACAGGTGAAAACGTCTCTTGATAATCAATTCCCTCTTTCTGAGTCTAGCCCTTTGCAACCAATCTCGCTTTGTAGCGTTCAACGTTCCCATTCGGATCCAGTTTTGTTTTGAACACCCATTTACAACCTACAGGTTTGGCACCATTGGGTAATTCGACTAAATCCCAAACGTCATTTTTCTTCATGGATTCAAGCTCATCAATCGTTGCTTTGTTCCATTCAGAAGACTGATCACTGCTAATGGCTTCGTTATAAGAGATAGGATCATTGAGCTTTCCAGCATCCATTTCAGTCAGGTAGGTAACATAATCATCCCAATTAGTAGGCCTTCTTTGCCTAGATGACCTCCTGAGTTGATTATCGGGTTCAGCGTTGTCTTGGTTTTGAGCATTTGATGTGCCTTCATTATGAGGTATAATGGGTTCTGATTGTGGAGATGGAATTTGTGCAGTGACTTCAGGTGCAGTTGCATGGGGTACAAGAGGAGTAAACGGAGTAATGATAAGCGACGAGTCTCTCCCCCCCCCCCCCGCGTCTTGTACTTCTTGCAATTCTTCGTAAGGGTTAGTACTGCTCCCACTGACCTTGAAATCCTCTAGGAACGCAGCACGCTTGGTTTCAACAATACGGGTGACATGGGAAGGACAATAGAAACGATAACCCTTTGAATGATCAGGATACCCGATAAAGAAGCAGATAACTGTTTTAGGGTCAAGTTTCCTTAGGAAAGGATTGTAAAGTTTTGCTTCAGCAATGCAGCCCCATACTTTCATATATTTAAGACTCGGTTTCCTTCCTGTCCAAAGTTCATAAGGAGTTTTAGGGACAGACTTAGAAGGAACTCTATTGAGTATATGAACAGCTGCTTTTAACGCTTCAGTCCAGAGGAATAATGGTAAATTGGTGTTGGCTAACATACTGCGCACCATGTTCATAAGGGTACGATTTCTTTGTTCAGCGACACCATTCTGCTGAGGTGTACCAGGCATGGTGTATTGGTTCACAATCCCCTGGCCCTTACAAAACTCATAAAATGGACCAGGAGCTTGACCCACATCAGTATGTCTTCCATAATATTCACCGCCTCTATCTGATCTCACAACTTTAATCTGACGATCTAATTGCTTTTCAACTTCAGCTTTATAATCTTTAAAAGTTGTTAGAGATTCAGATTTTTCCTTTATAAGATACAAGTACATGTAACGAGAATAATCATCAATGAAAGTGATAAATGAAGTATGTCCTGTTATACCAGCGATTTGATAAGGACCACTAATGTCAGTGTGAATGAGTTCTAATAAATTAGAGCTCCTAGTTTTTAGCGATAATTATTATTTATTATTATATGTTTAGTATTGTCTGTATTATTGGTTTAGATTTGTAGATATCTCTTGTATTTTTAGATGATTGTATTTTCCCCTATATAAGGGGTTCTAGTTATTCAATGAGATCATCGAGATTTTACAATCTTTCATGGTATCAGAGCTACGGTTCTGAATACCCTTTCCATTCTCTTCAACCCTAACACACCCTGCGATTTCTGAATACCTCCCTGCCATCTCCTGCGATTTCTTTTTTTTTTTACCCTCCTGGAACCCTAGACCTTCGATCCAGCCACCATGACAAAAAAAACCAATACTCGCACTTTGCCTTCATGAAGCGCATCATTCGGTATATTCAGGGGACCGTTGACTATGGTATTCGAATTATTAAATCCTCCTCCCATTTGCTGGTTGCTTATTCTGAGGCGGATTGGGGTGGTTGTCCCGATTCACGTCGTTCTACCTCAGGCTATTGTGTCTTCCTTGGTGACAACCTTCTATCGTGGTCGTCTAAACGACAGCCTACAGTATCCAGGTCAAGTGCTGAAGCGGAATATCGCGGGGTAGCAAATGTTGTGGCAGAGGTTACTTGGATTCGTAATCTGTTATTCGAGCTGCTTACGCCTTTGAAACAAGCTTCGGTTGTCTATTGCGACAATGTTTCTGCCGTATACTTGTCCAATAACCCGGTCCAACATCAGCGTACTAAACACATTGAGATTGATATTCATTTTGTTCGAGATAAAGTGCGTGTGGGTGACATTTGGGTTTTGCACGTGCCTTCGGCTTTTCAATATGCAGATATTTTTACCAAGGGTTTGTCGCGGCAGCTCTTCCAGTCTTTTCGGTCCAGCTTGAGCGTCTGTCCACCCCCCGCTCAAACTGCGGGGGTGTCTTAGCGATAATTATTATTTATTATTATATGTTTAGTATTGTCTGTATTATTGGTTTAGATTTGTAGATATCTCTTGTATTTTTAGATGATTGTATTTTCCCCTATATAAGGGGTTCTAGTTATCCAATGAGATCATCGAGATTTTACAATCTTTCACTAGTGGCACCTTTCTTATTTGCCAATGTCATTTTGCCTTTAAGACATTTGACACATGTTCCAAAATCAGTAAAATCGAGAGGAGGTAAGACTTCATCCTTTACGAGACGATTTAATCGTTCTCTTGAGATGTGGCCTAAACGTTGATGCCACAACATACATGAAGTCTCTAAGTCTCGAACCTGTTTCATCTTTGTGAGTGATTCATTAATATTATATGACAACAAAGATTTGGAAAAATTATCATCTAGTTCTAATCTATAGAGACCACCATCCAGAATGCCAGTACCATAAACAATGGAATCATAGAGAATAGAGAGTTTGCGATGACCATGAGAAACGACAAAACCGTCCATGTCTAACTTTGGTCCTGATACAAGGTTCCGAGTTACCTCAGAAACATATAAGGTATCATAAAGTTTAATACATAAACCAGTTTTCAAAAATATTTGTAATGTTCCTATGGCCTTCACTTCTAATTCCCGATCATCCCCAACTTTAAGTGTTCTTTGGTTTCTTCCCAGCTTCCGGATTGTAAGGAATCCCTGAAGTGAATTGGTAACATGTACCATAGAACCAGAATCAAACCACCAAGAATTAGCAGGAATATTTAAATTAAAGGACTCAAGTATCATGAAAAAATCGTTACCTTTCTTAGCCAGCCACTCCTTGAAGTTAGGGCATTCCTTTTTCTTATGTCCTGTTTTCTTACAGAACTTGCAGTAGGGTTTGCCTAAGGAGTTCTTAGAGCTGGAAGGTGCACTTGTATTAGGAGTTGGATTTGGCTTTTGAACCTTAGAAGCATCCTTTCTTTGATAATTGTGCTTCCTCTTCTTTGAGCTGGAGGTGGTGAAGTTAGCAACATCAGTAGTGCGATCCATCTTCATACGCTCTTCCTCCTGCACGCACATGGCGATCAGCTCACTCGTCGTCCATTTGTCCTTCTGAGTGTTGTAATTGATCTTGAATGCTTCATAGGACGAAGGAAGCGAAGTGATGATGAAGTGAACAAGAAAACCATCACTGATCTCCATCTCTAGGCCCTTCAACTTATTGGCCATGTCATGCATCATCATGATGTGTTCGCGAATGCCGCTCCTCCCATCATACTTAGTCGTCACCAGCTTGAGGATAAGAGTGCTAGCGTGTGCTTTTGATGTTCCTTTGAATTGATCCTCCAAAGAAGCCAGATAGGTTTTAGCATCTTCAGAATCAGGAATGGCCCCTCTGATTGAGTTATGAATGGACTGCTTCATGAACATGAGAGACATACGGTTACACCTAGTCCACTTATCATGAAGTAACTGCTTAGCAGCAGTACTTGTAGCAGTAAGGTCCGCTGGCTTATTCTCTCTTAGAGCATAATCAAAGTCCAACAGTCCAAGTGTAAGCATGAGGGCATCCTTCCATGCAGCAAAGTTATCACCAGTCAAAGGTGGAATCCCCTGATTGGGTGCTGATAGTGGAAATAAGATGAGCAAGTTATGATACTAAGAAAGAAGTCCTAATGTGATCTAAGGGCATGTTATACTAAGGCAGGCATAAGTAATGACCATTTTAATTATGAAGCTGTGATAATGTCTATTACTAACATCAAAATAATAGACTTAGTAAAATTCTATTTAAACGAAGACAAATCAGCTTTGGCCAGAAGTGTAATCATTTAAATATGTGTGCAAAGTAATTGTGACAAATCAGCTTTGGCCAGAAATGAGACAATCACTTTAGTTATGCACTTGTCAAGCATGCTAAACATAAATGAATTAAATCAGCTTTGGCCAGAATTAAGACATTTCACGTTTGTAATGCATACTTAACATAGCTTTTATAATACTTGAACAATAAATAGATGTATTAAATCAGCTTTGGCCAGAATTAATACATCAGAAGCTCATTCAAGTTAAGCTATTTTGGTTTTGTAAAAATTATCTGATTCTGATTAATTAATTAAGTATTAACAAAACCAAGTATTTAATAGCAAACCACCTGTTAGGTCTCGAGTTGTGATCTCGAGTGAGGTCTCGAGTTAGGTCTCGACTGAGTTTTGAGATCTCGAGTCAGTTATGAGGTCTCGAGTCGAGACTGTTGTCTCGAGTTGTGAAGTTTTGAGCCCTTATGATTTCGAGTCGAGACCTTGTAGTCTCGAGTCGAGACCTGATGGTCTCGAGTCGTAATCTTCTGGTCTCGAGTTGTAGACTTCTGGTCTCGAGTTGTAATGGTTTGATGACCTTTATGATTTCGAGTCGAGACCTTGTGGTCTCGAGTCGAGACCTTGTGGTCTCGAGTCGAGATTTGATGGTCTCGAATCCACTGTTAACAGCTGTTTTGTGATAATAACTGAAACTCGAACTTTTAGGGATTGTGGGATAATGTTTCCTGTTATATTGCTGATCTAAACTTATCAAATATTTCGAAAATAATAACTGATTATCTTTTAACAGTTTTCGAAAATTTTAATAGATAAAATTAAGATCAAAATAATAAAAACACCCACTAATCCAAATTATATTCCAAAATTTATGGAATTTTCGAATTTTCTTAGAACATTATGATGAACCCTAAAAAATAAAAACATAATCTGGAAATCCGAAACCTTAAATTTTAGAATTTAATTAACAGATTTCGGAAATTAGGTTTGTCCATTATGATTTTAAGTCAAATATTAAACATAGTTTTTCGAAAACAGTAATTTCGGTGCCATTTGACTCGAAAACAGCCGTGACTTTTAAGGCTTTAAAAATTTTCGTTTTCCAGATTTTTGATCCCAGAATAATGGATACAAAACCAGAACTGATTTATCAACATATGCTCTGATACCACATGTTGATCAGTTCTGTTTAAACTAAATGGAAAACATGAATAACATACCTGTTATAGCATTCAAAGCAGTAGAGAATCCAGTCAGAGATCCAGCCATAGAGTTCGACATACTTGTCAGGATGATCCGGTTTCTCCTTAGGGTGTAAAGTTATGATGGTGATGAAAACCGAAAGTAGGGTAGAATCGGTTTGGGAGAGAGAGATACGATTGATGTTATGAGAGTTTGTAATTGTGTAATGTGTCTAACCCATTAACTCTCTAATAAGCCCCTTATTTATACACCCAAGAGGAAACCTAATTAGTTAATAAGGGTAATATGGTCCATCAACAATTACCAACTAATTATTAATAGGTTATTAATATATTTTGATCTAATATAATATAAATGATTATAAGGCTACAAGATTAAATATTATAACATTAATATATTTAATCTCACAGTGTGTTTGACCCATTAGCCTTAGTCGAGTCCCTCCCTTAATAAGCGAGGTCAACCCGCTACCCGTAAGGGATCTCTCCCCTCCAGCATACGTCGGTATATAACTCAGATTTTAATTCACAATAGATAAAATTTGGCCAGCCTAACAACTAAAAAGGAGCCCTAAAAAATTATAGCATAAAGAGTCAATTTGTTTCATTTAAATAAGTCGAATCTATTCCCTTGAGCACCTAAAAGAGTATCTTACTTCTATTTGTAATATAAAATGAGCTGCTTTTGAACATATCTAAAAACTTATCCATGACGATATAAGTTATTCGATAATAATACCATATCGGTTATTATAATATTTATGTGGTGTTTAAGAGTGTTTAAGAGTTGAATAAACTTCCCTTGCTTTTTGGAACACATAATGTGCAAAGAAATTTACGGGGGATGAAAGCGACAACAAATCAACCATTTCATCATTAAGATTCCCTCACTTTGCTTTCGCACGTATATGTTACTAGGTTTTTACTCGGGATTGCTTCCCGGGCTCGGGAAACTTAGTTATATCAATTATTATTTATTATTAATACGACCTCAGTACATCAATTCATCTCATTGGATTCAACAACAATGTCTTCGCATCACCGGATTAGATCATAAACCCATATTAGAGGTCAAACAAAAGCACAACAGGACCACATGAATAACATCATTTCCACTTTTACCTGGGATTGCTTCCCGGGCTCGTGAAACTTATTTATATTAATTATTATTTGTTATTAATACAACATCATTACAATAAAAATGTGAGCAGTAGGTGTTTTTCATTGTAATTCTAGTTTTCATTTGATAATTTAATTCTATAATTAATTAACCACATCAACAATAAAAAGGTGAGTGGCTGTTTTTTAGGGAAACCACTGATGGTCAATATCAGTGGATGTCAAGAATAAAAATGTGAGCAGTGGGTGTTTTTTAACAATCATTGGATACCCAACAGTTATTGAAAAACTGATGTTTGGTCAGTCGATGGTCAATATCAGTGGATGCCAAGAATAAACATGTGAGCAGTGGGTGTTTTTTAACAATCAGTGGATACCCAACAGTTATTGAAAAACTGATGTTTGGTCAGTCAATGGTCAACATGAAGAATGAAGAAACAGAAGTTGTCTTTCAGCAGTGGATAACATTTAACAATTAAATTTTTAACGAAAACAGTGGTTGTAACTGACTTTTAAGGATTAATGTTCCCCCTCGAACAGATGATACCAAAACTCTTCATTATTCTAGATTTTTATTGTCTCATCAAAAGTTCCCTAACTTACCCTTTAAATTGCAATTCAAAATCTAAGGAATTTGTATCATCCTCATCCCTGCAAAGTGTAAGCTCAAGGAGATCCTGTAAATCTTCAACACCCAGGCCAAGTGCTGCTTCCCTTGATATTTGCTTCACTACACCATTAGATCTAATCAGAGTCAATACATGGGTCTTTTGATCAGACATCCACTTTAGTATTTTTGAACCTAATGGGTTTCTTGGGAGAGGTTTATTTGCTAATGAGTTTGGAGATGGTGGCCTGTTCAGAACTTGTTTGGTTATGTTTTGAAGCTTTGTTGAGTTGTCATCCTCTAGTGCCATTGTTTTGATAGCTACTTTGAAATACACAGCTTCTTGTTCTTTCTCTTCTTCATCAGTCAGTTTTTGCTATTTCTTTGATTTACCACAATGGTAGAGGTATCTGATGATGTGAACAGCGGTTCAGAAGTGTGAGCCTGCTGCTTTGGTTTAGCAGTGGTTTTGTAATCAGGCTTCTTTGGAATTTTAGGATCTGTTTCTCTCCTTTTTCTTAGCCTTTCATAAGCCTCATCAGTGTACTGCCTTGTCCATTTTGATATGGCTTTGGCAGTTCCCACTTTTGCATCAACCAATTCCTGCTTCTTTCTTTTATACTCCAATGTAAGGTCATCAATTTTCTTTTTGTATTTGCTCCAATTTGGTGCTGACCTTTTCATGTCTGGATCTCTCTTTATTCTTTCAATTCTATTCAGTTCTGTTTTGAGAGCAACAAGTGGCCAGTCTTGAAATTGTTCAGCTGTGGCAGGGTATAATTTTTCACTCAAGATCAGCTTGATGATGTCTTCTTTCAGATCTTCCTGCAAGTTAGCTTCTGGAGGCAGGTTGGACATTTCTTTGCTTAGGTCTCCTGCATAATCTTCCAACTGTTTAACTTTAGTGAGCAAGAACTGCGTATGAGTTGAGACTTCATTGTCACTTTTCCCTTGGCATTCAAGTCTAGCTCTGGTATCAGCTTGCCTGGCCTTGAGTTTTAAATACTCATTTATGTTGGTTGGATCTCTATAACCAATCAGGGAAGGGAATTTCCTTTTTGAAGGATCATCAACTAAGTAAAACTGCCTCATTTCATTCTTTACAGCATGCAGTTCCAGTGGATAACTAGCAGCTACTGGTACAACATCAGCAGAGTCATATCCTTGGAGTTCTATAGGATCTTTGATTGGGTTGAACAATTTTGAAGGAATAAAAGATTGAGGTTTGGTGATATTGCAAGGGGCAGATGAAATGGGAACAGCTGCTGGTATATCATAATCATGCACTTGAAATTTTATTTTTCTTGTATACACCGTTTTTGGAGAAGGTGTTTCTATTTGAGTTTTTGGATCAAAAGGAACAATGGCTTGTGAAGAGATAGGTGATTGACTAAAAGCTATTGAAACAACTGGTGTTTCAACCACTGTTGTCATTACAACAGATGATGTGTCATCTGATGTCTTCTACTTTTTGGCAGGTGGTGATTTTGATGGTGGTTTTGTTGTGGCAGTGGTTGATTGAGTGATAGCAGTGGTTGAAGTGTGTGTTGATGTATTGGTGGTGGTTGTTCGGTTAACATCTGCTGAAACCACTGAAATATCAACAGTTGTTGATACAACAGGTGTAACAATCCTAAATAAAACCGACACCTTCAATTATTTTTCCGACACCGTAATATATTTTAAAAATATCCCAAAATGTTCCAAAATACACCCCATACACGAATACGGGCCTCAAATATATTTAATAGTATTAAAACTAAATAAAAATTGAAATCTAGGGCTGAGGTGGGCCGCTTAGACCCTACCCAAACTTTACGCGGGCAGTATGAATGTTAGAACCTGATTTCGTTTGATTTCTTAAGTTCAGGCGGGCCGCGTAAGACCCCCATTAAGTTAACGCGGGCCGCGAGAATCCCAAAATGTGGCGCAGCCCGGTGATGACACGTGTCATCATAGTGTCGAGCCTAGTAGATGACCCGGACAAGCTACCCTGTTGACCAGGGTTGACGCGGGCCGCGTAAGCCCAGCCCATGTGTTACGCGGGCCGCGAGAGAACCAAGATCAGCACCTATATAAGAAAGTAACGGGTTTTCGTTTTCCGTCGTTCATTTCTTTCATTCTCAATCTCAATTTCTGATAGTAGAGATAATACGCGGGTATTATACCCCCCCTAATTAGCGAAGTTCTGCTCCGTTGTAAGTATTATAACCCCTGGATACGTATTAGATACGCTGCCCGATTGATCTAGGGTTCCGTAATGGCTGTCGTGGTTCTGCCCGACGTAGTCATTGGAATGCCGTCTCGGGGAGGGTATTGCTAATGTTAAAATGGGTTATTATACTAACGCGTGTACATTTGTGTAAATTTTAGATTATCACCAGGAAACCCTTACGAAAAATCTAAGACAGCAATGTGAGTAATCTCTTTTTTTATTAACAGTTTTTACAAAACCTTAACTATTTTACAATGCAATTTAGCAGTGATTGAGTCTTTGTAATTCTTCATTTATTGCCGGTATGTTGGGGTTTTGTATACAAAATGTACTACACTATGAGTAGTAAGTCGGGATGACAATACGTTACCATTGGACAATGAGTTAGCCAATGTGTAATATGACCCACAAGTCAGGTTTGACAGTACTAATGGAGTAATTGTGTAGATATAAACATTGTAATCGCTCTCAATACTGTTTAAATTTAATTAATGTTTCTTGATTAAACTGGGATTCACTCACCAGTATTTCCCACTGATAAATGTTTTAAAACGCGTTTCAGGTAACAAACTGTGAAAACCAAATAGAAGCCAGCTGGACAGCACTGAAGGCTTGGAAAAGTGGTAATAAAGTTACCTAAAAATAAAAAAGATGTTTTTATTAAATAAATAGAATTTATTCCTATGAAAAAGCATGTACTATGAACTTGGGTTTATCCCATTTGTTTAATGTTATGAAAATGTGGTATTTTACTCTGATAAACATTTCCTAACTACGGTCCTGATGAAAAAATTCCGCTGCCAAATTAAACGACACACGATACCACCGAAACTGGCTCGCGACCGCCCGTTCCCGGGGATCAGGGATCGGGGGTTGCGACAGGAGGTGGTATCAGAGCCAAGCCACTGATTCAGCTACAGAGGTGTTCTGTTGACATCAAAATGTAAAGTGTTAGGAAATAAATTATGGAAATACGTGCAAAACTGCATTTATTTGTTATGTGTTATTTGACTATCTGTTAGTTTACAGTGTGAGCGACCAAGGACCATCTGACTCGTATCATCAATTGTCTGGTTCGCCTAGAAGCGAAGGCACATCCTCTTCTCAGCTTGCCCTCTCAGGGTATTCTGCTGATACGGAAGAAGGAATCTTTGTGTTTAAGGCTCAGTCAGAGGAGCCATTTTCTCATAAAAAGAGGGGATGGTTCAGTAGAGGGGCACACGAGCGTAGGAAGCGTATGAAAAAGTTACAAGATCAGAGGGTATTAGCCGCAGCTAAGAGAGAGACAGATGCCTATGCCCAGGATATGATAAATAGGGGTATAGCCAACATCCACATCCTAGCCACTACTGCAGCTGACCCAAATTTGGAGCAAATAATAGCACCCCAACCACAACTGCCAATCCCAGACCAACCCATGGAGATAGAATACCCTGAAAACCAAGTAGAGATGCATGACTTTAATCCGGAAGAAATCCCTAGGGTACCTGCACCAAACCCCCTAGACCCAAATTACGATCCCTGGTGGGATGACGTTAGGGACTATGTGCAACGCTACCCGATACATGAAGACACACCCATGCAGAACATAGGATCCTACCCAGGTATGGACCCTTTAGATCCCTATTACCATGACGAATACATTAGGGAGATCTTAGAAGATCCTTACCGATTTCAGGCACTTTCACCCCCATATCAGGAACCCGCACCCCAGATTCCGAACCCAGCCTAGAACCTGCACCCCCAAAGAGTGCAGAAAACGTACAAGAACTTAGGACATTTGGTGAGGAAATTTTAGAAAGCAGTGAGAGAATGAGACAGGTGGGAGAGCGTCTCGTACAAGAAATAGAATTTATTCCTATGAAAAAGCATGTACTATGAACTTGGGTTTATCCCATTTGTTTAATGTTATGAAAATGTGGTATTTTACTCTGATAAACATTTCCTAACTACGGTCCTGATGAAAAAATTCCGCTGCCAAATTAAACGACACACGATACCACCGAAACTGGCTCGCGACCGCCCGTTCCCGGGGATCAGGGATCGGGGGTTGCGACAACAGGTGTTCCAACATCTGTTGGTTTGGAAGATTCATGAGAGGAGATTTTAGGAGGTTTGGGCGAATGTTTTGTGGATCTGGAAGGTATGGATTTGGGTTGCCTCACTTATCTAGTGGGCTGTCTTCTTTTAGGTTTAGGTTTTTCTTCATCCTTGGGCTCAGAAGTACCCTGCTCTTCCTTCTCCATAAAGACTTTCTTCTCCTTTTCAAACCTGGATTTTCCTTTTGCCTCCATATCCTTTTTTAGCCTTGCCTTTTCATTAGCCAAGGCATTTAAGGAATCATCAACCTTTTTGGAACCATCTGGCCTAGGGAGGTCTGCAAGCATACTGGATTTCTCTGGTGCAATGTACAGACCATCTTCATATCCCCTTTTCTTTAACTGCTTCATTTTCTCCCCCTTTTTGGCATCATTTGGTGGAGGGTTATCAACAAAGATTATTGTAGGAGGAGCAGTGCCAGTGGTTTGAAATAGATGGGCCTTGATTGCCTTGATGTCTGCTTGTGTATCCATGAACCTAGCTTCCATTAAATTTCTGATCTTTTGAATTTGAATTTCATGTTGCTGATCAGCATGTTCTCTTTGTTTGTGAAGCAGAGGTTGAAATAATTCCCAAAGCTCATTTGGAGTAGGAGCAGATGTTTGAGCTGGTGCAGCAGTGCGTGTTGCCTTTTGTGCTTGTAACAACTATTGCAGCATAGTTTTGATATCTTCAACAGATGTTTCAATTGTATCCACTCTTGCCGTCAATTCTTTGCATTTTAAAGCATCACCCAGGTTAATGGGATCATCTGCTTTCCCACCAGCAGTGGTTGTATCAGCAGTTAACTTAGGGAAAGTTTCCCAAAAGTCATCCACTGATGCCCCTTTTTCTTGGTACTGGGGACATCTTTCCTCAGCAATTGATATCTTTTTAAGATCACCAGTGGTTGGAACAAACACACCAGTGGATATCAGGGTTGCTGGAGAGGAAATTGCCTTCAAGGGAGTCTGATTGATGAAACAACTGGCCAGGTGTAGACCAGTGGATCCAACACCTGTAGTTGCTGTTCCACTTGAACTACTGACAGGAATTACTTGTAATTCCTGCAGTGTAGCCTCCTCAACTATTGGTGGGTTAACAGAGATTGAGACACCAGACTCAGTCACTTGTTGTGGCATATTCTCAGTGATAGGTGATTGAGAAGAACTGATTTGTGTCTGGGCTAAATCAATTGCATCCAATAGAGGTAACATGAATTGTGGTAATGTTATTGGTGAAGGATGTGGGGTAGAAAGAGATATATCTATGGGATTTGGACTGTGGAAGATGGAACCAAGTGGATCCAGAGCTTCATATTGTGGTCTCCCTGTGCTTACAACCTGATCCTTTTGTGAGGATGCAGGAGGAGTTTTAGGAAAAGGTGGAGATCTTTGTTCCATCTGCTGTGAGGAAGTAGTAGCTGTGGTTTCTGGTGACTTTTGTGATGTCATAGGTAGTTGCTCTGGGATCTCATCTTCCAGAGTTACCTTTTTTGTGGGTTTAGGGGGCTTTTGGATCTTTTTCTTTTTGGGGCTTTTTGGTGGTTTTAGGTGAGGGTTTCACAGAAGTGGTTGTGCTGCTGTGATCACCTTGAGCAGTGGGCTCAACAGCAGGTGCCTGAGGAGCAGTGGTTGCTGCTAAAGTCTGCTCAGGTACCTCTACTTGTGTTTTGGAAGGTTTTGACAGCCTTGTAAATGTTTCAGAGGTTAGGCTGTTCATTTGAAAAGGCTCTCCTTGAATAAGGACGTGAGCATTATCTTTTGAAAATTTCTTTCTAAAATAGTAACTTAAAAACCTTGGAAATAATAAAAATGATTTTTTATTAACATTTTTAACAAGATCATTGAAAATCTCCTTGGAATAGTTAAAGTTTTCTTCATTCATTATAGCATAACCCAGGTATTGGATCTTCAATAGGATTTCATTGAAAGCAGTGGTTTTGTTTGACACACACATTAGGAGGGTATGAAATAAAAACCTTGGGGCTGATGGAAAACTTCCCTTTTGTAAAGTTTCTTTTTTCATTTCTTCTGCATACCCTCTTTCAATGAAACCAGTTTGATACTCAATTTTTGGAAAATAAGTTTTACCTTGAAGATCATCGAGTTCGAATACCTCCGAGATGGTTTGTGGAGTAATGGTGACTGAAATACCCTTTATTGTAGAAGTAATGGCTAAGGGCGTTTTATCCTGAGTTTCAAGTTTCGCGCTTTTCCAAAACTCTCTTTGGGTTTCCATGTAGATCGGAGCATCATAGGTCAAAAAAGTTTTGTACTTTGAGGAAGAAAGAGCGTCTATGACGATATCGAAGGTGGTGGTATGACTTGGTTTTTCGAATAAACCCAAGTAGTTATGAGAAGCTTTGTATGGAAGAGCCATGATGAATCGTGGATTTTTATGAGTGAATGAAGAAGATGAGCGATTGGGAGGTGAAATGGAGAAATGATTTGAGAGAAATTGATGGTAACTGCAGTTAGAAAGGAATTTTGAATTCGATTCGACAGTGAAAACCCTGTTTGGGGTTTTGATCAGGGTTTTATAGGTGCAAAAAGTGTATGGTGATGTGGCAGCGGTTACAAAAGATCTGATCGCTAAGTACTGTCCACGTGCCAACAGGTGATGAATAATGGATGACAGTTGTTAGGAAACCACTGATGGAACAATATCAGTGGTTTGCAATGGTAACAATGAAAACAGTGGGTGATTTTTAACTATCAGTGGATAGCCTATTAGTGGATTAAAACACTGATGTTTGATCAACAGTGCTTAATAAGGAAATGAGAGAACAGAGGTTGACTTTCAGCAGTGGACAGCAGTGGTTTGACTTTCGAACCACTAAGAATCATATTTTTTGCAAACAATTGTTTGACATTGGTGAAACAGTTTATTGGCTGGTGTAGGTTTGATCTCAATGATCAAATTCTAAACATTTGTTTTATTTTTGCACTCTCTTGCTGACCATCAAACGAACCTTTGATACTATTAAACCTCTGTTGACTTACCAAACAGATGTTCAGACACAATTCAACATCAACATAATCTGTTCACCATCAAACCAATCCTTGACACTATTAAACCTCTGTTGACTTAACAAACAAATGTTCAGACACAATTCAACATCAACATAATCTAAATCTAAATCTTACTCAAACACTAAATAATAAGTAAAAATAAAACACAACATAGATTCATAAAATTAAAATTTATTCATTTATTCATGACCTTAAAACAAAAAGTCCAATAATTACATCACATACTGAACAATATTAAAGTTCAAATCTAAGAATAACAGCAAGAATTAAGAAACTTTAGTTTCAACTCCATCGATTGTTGAACCTCTCGATGTATGTCCTTCAGCATCGCCATGAACTGCACGTCTCTATCACCACACTCTATATTACTCAGTGTTGTAAAAGTCGCTAGGCGGTCTCTAGTCGGCCTACTGGGGAGTTGGGAGTAATCGGAGTACTCGGAGAGTACTCGGGGAGTACGCGGACATGGTAACTATAAAGAAAATTAATTGTTATATATTATACATAAGTTAAAATAAACATAATTCATGTCAACTGAGTATAATTTAAAATGAAACATGTTTAAAGTTCAAATATTCTGAATACAAGTCCGAGTAGTCCTAGTACAAGGCCGAGTAGTCCGAGTACAAGGCCGAGTAGGCCGATTTTGACCGATTTTGACTAATTAAAAGTCAACAAACCACGTTGACCGCCTAGACCGACTAGGCCGACTCTTTCCGACTACGTCCGACTAGGCGCCAACTAGGCCGACTAGGCGCCGAGTTTGACCGAGGCTGACTAATTGAGTCCGCCAAGGAGGAAGTCACCTCGGAGGGGTTCCGAGGACCGAGTACTCGCCGAGTACTCGGCCTTGGAATCCGACTTTTACAACACTGATATTACTGACAACACTAAGCTCACGAACGGAAGTTGAAGGCATCCGCATAAGATCTCTGGAAACCTGCTCTCTAGTGAACAGGCGAACTTGCAATCCATCAAAACATCTCTTCAGCTCTCGAAGAGTAGCCCTATCTTCATACACCTGTTCCTCGATTTGCCTGACAAAACGCTGCTTTAAATCATCTAATTTTGCATTTGTGAATGACGCCATTTGAATAAACTATATTACTCGACTTTCCTGAAAGTATGATATCTTCGTAGGAAAACTTGATGAAAAACAGGTGAAGTGACTATGAGTTTATATACTGAAATTTGTAATTGTAAAAACGTGTATATTTAATATAAACATATTAATGTATATTTCAAAACAGCAGTCCTTTAATGAACAAACCTTTTCAAACCCCAACTTTTATGGGAAAACTGTAAAATTAAATACCAAGAAACCCAAGGGATAAAATTTCGAAGTTCAAAGAACAAAGGCAGATTATCACAATTACAACTAACTTCTTCATTTACCAAGTAGACACGTTTTTAAACTCTATAAAAGACCGATGATTACTTTTGATTCAAAACATCAACAAATTGTCCTACAAATCACTTTCTGTCAAAAATTGTTCCAAATCACAAAACCAACAAAAAATTTACATGGCAAACTTTAGCTTCTACCACTGGTCAAACACCAGCGATGTTAAAACACAATTCTCGATGTGGTCACTCAAAGAACAAAGAACAGACGAAGAACTAAACAGGAAAGTCGACAACATTAATGACACTAATTACAACAAAACCTGGAATAGCATAGCATTGCTCGATGAAGTCCTCCACTCTCCTCCATCAGAGTTCCAGAAGAATGCCGAAGAGTTTCTGAAACAACTTCTAAAACAGGATCAGAAAATCTGCCACATGCTTACTGACCTGAAATTCAAAAGAGAGCATGAAATCACATGGAGAAAGGCCAGAGTCTACGAAATCCTAGCAAGTGTTAACTCTAGCATATAATACTTTATAAACATTTCATTAAATTTCTATTTTTCTATGTAGTAGTTCATTTTAATAATATAAACATGCATCTTAACATATTCTAAAACGTCAGTGTAAATAAAAACTCTCAACATCATCAAAAGTTAATCAAAATAAGAAACAAACCTAAAATGCAAAGGTCTCTTCTCAACTGTTGTAGCACATCTGACTTTTCACGATATTGCACGAATCTATCATTTCTATAAAAGGAGAAAATCTTCCTGACGCAAGAAAACTTGACTTTCGTTTTACCGAAAATCCAACAATGCAACTCTCCCATCAAAGAAGATAGCACATGCAACTTTTCACGATGTTGCAACAATGATACTGCAACATCGATATTGAAAGGTTGATGTGTGATGGGAAGCTTCATTGAAACGACGATGTTGGAACAACGATACTGGAACGATAACATGTAAACATAATCAACAAACATTCGAACAAAGAAGTGTAATCGGAGGTTAGCGGCTGAATCACGAGAAAGATGCATTTGATAGAGAGAGAGATACACTCACATATATGAGCGAGCGAGATTTGAATGTGAAACCAGATAATTATATCTTATTTATAGGATTTATAGGATTAGAATATATGGTTTGAATTTTGAATGCGGAGCCAGAATTTTGAATCTCGACATATGTTTATTGGGAACTGATGTTTGATTATAAAATGTTGAGGGCAGATGTTTAAACAAATTTTAAATGATATTTGAATCTCGACAGACCTGGTTTGGATTTTAAAGTGGGCCAGACCATTAAGAGAGAGAAGGGGGGTTTGAATTTTGAATATTTTGCAAAGCTCAAGAAATTAGCATTAATTACTGATTTGATTTGCAACAAATAGTCATCAAGATTTTTTTTTATTTTTTAATTTAACTTTAAATTTTATCATGAAAACAATGTTGGAGGAACTCTTATCTCATTGAAATGTAACGATTAGGTAAAATGGTAATTTCATTGTAATTCTAGTTTTCATTTGCTAATTTCAATCTATCACTAATTAACACCATCAACAATAAAAAAAGTGAGCAGTGGCTATTTTTTCCTATCAGTGGATACCCAACAGTTTTTGAAACACTGATGTTTGGTCAGTCAGTGGTCAACACGAAGATTGAAGAAACAGAGGTTGTATTTCAGCAGAGGATAACTTTTAACAATCAAATGTTTGAACCAACACAGTGGTTGTAACAGGCTTTTAAACAGATGTTGGGGCTTAAACAGATGTTTCGCCTTATATATCAGTTGTCTGGACTTAAACAGAAGTTTGACCTTAAACAGATGTTTGCCCATAAATAGAAGTTTGGCCATAAACAGATGTTTGGCCTTAAACAAATGTTTGAGCTTAAACAAATGTTTGCCCATAAACATCTGTTTGCAAAAAAAGACCAATTTCAAGAATACTATACCCAAACAATCAAAATGAGGACCTTAATAATCATCCAAGTGTACTTGATTTTTATTTATTAGTATAAAAATGAAACAACTGTTCAATTTATAGTACAGATCAAACCACTGAAGTGATGTGATAAATATTGTTACATATAAACACTATTGTGATAAACACTGTTACATATAAACACTGATGTCATAAAAATTATTACATATAAAACACTGAGGTGATGACATCTAACAACCTAACAGACTATAAAACACGGATGTGAAAAACACTGTTACATATAAACACTGTTAACATAAACAAAGGTTTGAGCTTAAACAGATGTTTGCCCATAAACAGATGTTTGGCCTTAAACAAATGTTTGAGCTTAAACAAATGTTTGCCCATAAACATCTGTTTGCAAAAAAAGACCAATTTCAAGAATACTATACCCAAACAATCAAAATGAGGAGCTTAATAATCATCCAAGTGTACTTGATTTTTATTTATTAGTATAAAGATGAAACAACTGTTCAATTTATAGTACAGATCAAACCACTGAAGTGATGTGATAAATACTGTTACATATAAACACTGTTGTAATAAACAGTGTTACATCAACCATCTCATTCGATTCAACAACAATGTCTTCAAATCACCGAATTAGATCATGAACCCATATTAGAGGTCAAACAAAAGCACAACAGGACCACATGAAGAATATCATTTCCACTTTTACTTCAATGCACTTACATGATAGGGTGATTTGGGATTTTGTAAAAATGTTTGTTTTTGTACTTCTTTACAAAATAACATGTTGACCAAAATTCAAACAGATGTTAACCAAAAGTCAATCAAATGTTGACCAATAGTCAAACAGATGTTGACCTTAGACAGTTGTTTGGTTTAAGGCCAAACACCTGTTTATGGCCAAACATCTGTTTAAGGTCAAACATCTGTTTAAGTCTAAATATCTGATATAGAAGGCGAAACATCTGTTTAAGGCAAAACATCTGTTTAAGGTCAAATATCTGTTTATGGCCAAACATCTATTTAAGGTCAAACAACTGATTAAGTCCAAATCTCTGATATAAAAGGCCAAACATCTGTTTAAGCCTGAACATATGTTTAACTTAATAAGATCTATTGTCTTCTCACACTGTTTTCCTCTTCAAAACACTGTTCAACCTAACATGGGTTTCCATTAACTATTGACCAAAATGCAAACAGATGTTCAAACCACTGTTTGTTATTGTACTTCTTTACAAAATTACATAGAATTCAAGAAAATGAAACAATGACTTAAAGAACTATAATTTAACACATAATCTAATCGGGCAAAGCAATCTATTATCTGACAATTCCCTGGTTTTTACAACATGAAACACAACATCATCATCTTCAATAATCAGATGATATTAAAAATTACCTTAATAATACTTATTCAGCTTAAAATTACAACGAAATTTAAAATCTAACAACAACACCAAGAAATTTACGAACCTAACAACAAAAATTTAGTGCTTTTAGCTTAAAATTTAGTGCTTTTAGCTTTAAACTCCATCAATGTATATCTTCGACAATCACCATGAACTCCACAGAAGTACTCAATGCATCAACATCAGGATTTATAGAAACCTGATCTCTCGTGAACAGACCAAGATGCAGTACATGAAAACACTTCTTTAGCTGTTGAAGAGTAGCCCTGTCCTCATATACTTAATCCTTAACTTTGTTCATAAAGAGCTGCTTTAAACCAAACTTTATGCTTCTTTTAATACAAAAAAGGCAGGAAAGACCATTACTCTAGTAAGATAAAATCTTATCTTACAGCAGTAGCAGATCCTTTCTTGCGTTTAGTAGGAACTACTGCGGCTTCTACATCATCATCATCTGCCCAAAGTCATATATAATCATCATTTAGTCATAAGCAAAAATTATTTTAAATGTACATTTAAAAATCTTTCTTTGTGTTTAATTTAACTTTATGCTTCTTTTAATACAAACCTATAATAACCCGCAGCAGATTGTATGAATTTCAAACAACTGTGATTAGACTAAAATATAAAGCGAGAATTAGAGTATATCACTTCAAAATTAAAAACTCAAAATTTCAAAATTGGAGTAGCAAAAAACACATACTTTAAACGATGTTGGAACAATGATACTGGAAACAACCGTAGAACAATCATCATCATCATCTGCAGCAGATCATTCACAATCATCATTTAGTCACAACTCAGATAACAAAACTTTAGTAAAAATCAAAAAACAAAAACACATACCATGATCAAGGCAAACCACAAATCACCAAAATTTTTTCTGAAAGTAGGTCAGAGAGAGCTTCAGATTTCTCTTATCCTTTATGAACAAATGCCGAGTATTGAGAAGAAGAGATTTGAGGGAGAGATACATATCGTCCGTTCAAGCTGCAACTCTCCTATCAAAGAAGGTAGCACATGCAACTTTTCACGATGTTGCAACAATTATACTGCAACATCGATATTGAAAGGTTGATGTGTGATGGGAAGCTTCATTGAAACGACGATGTTGGAACAATGATACTGGAACGATGATTATATAAGGAGAAGTGGTTAGTTATAACAGTCCTTAGCACATGCAACTTTAACAAGGATTTGTATTCAACAGTGGATAGGCCTCATCAGTCTTTAAGTCCATCAGTCTTTATAAGGAGCAGTGGTTAGTTATAACAGTCCTTAGCATGATCAGTTGTTATAACCATTCCATAACAGTTTCAGAGGAAGCAAGGGTCAGTCTATTTAATTGAGAGGAATAATTGCATTACATCCCAGTTGAAAAATAGAATTGATAAATTTAGGGAAAGTGAGGTTGAAAGATGACAACCCAACAGTGGAGGATCTCATTCTACAGCTTCAATAAATTCAAGGGTATTCTCGAATAATAGTTCCTGGATGCTTCCAAAGAAGCAGCACTTTGGACATCTGTTGTCTTCAAACATCTATTATCTATTATCTATTCTATCTATTATATATAATAAATGAAAGTTATTTGGGCCACGTGGACCAAATAACTTTCATTTATTATATATAATAGATAGAATAGATAATAGATGTTTGAAGACAACAGATGTCCAAAGTGAGGCTTCATTGGAAGCATCTAGGAAGAATTACATGAGAATACCACTCAATTTATCGAAGCTGTAGAATGAGATCTCCACTGTTGGGTTATCATCTTTCAACCTCACTTTCCCTAAATTTATCAATTCTATTTTTCAACAGGGATGTAATGCAATTATTACCTTATTTAAGATACCTTTAACTGCATCTTCTGACAAATCAACATTCATTTCACTCAGATGATAGCTTCAACTGCATCTTCAATCATGAACTATCTAAAGAAATGGATGAAATCATCCAAAAATACCCAAAATAAAACTAATTAAACCATCCAATATTCTTGAGTACTCACCATAAATGTGATGACCAATATAAAATCAAACCCTAAAAATCATACAAATCATAATGAAATATTAAATCAGGTAGTTGTATAACAAATCATTATATTATATGAAATAACGAAGAAGAAGAAGAACTAACTACAAAGTGTATTAACAATTAGCAAAAAGAATAACAATTATCTGATTTATGTGCGGCTCTTAACTACATTCCGTAGAATGTGTAATTAGAATGGCCGTTTTTACCTTACTTGACAACAATAGCAAACAACATCAAACAACAATAGCAAGTGACCAATCAATCAACCTCATAATAATATAGAAGCCTAAAAATAAATTGAAAATTAGATAAGTGAACATCAAAACTGAACAGGAAACCTGACCAAAAATTAACCAAACACCTGATGTTGAATCCACTGTAGATGTTGAATCCACTGTAGATGCTGAACCACTGTTGTTACAAACAGATCATACCTCGGGAACTGGAAATTTAAAAGGATCGGCTTCAAAGGCTTTAACAATCGGAAGATTCAAATCTCAAGCATATGAAACCCTAATTTCAAAAAGAATAACCGGTGAACATATTCACAGATCAATAATCAACAGATGTTGTACTTATATCATCACCGTTAGGAAAAAAAACCCTTAGTTTCTGAACATATTCAAACATACCAGTTCAAGCCGGAAATCTAGCCGCAGGTAAGCGGATCTGAACTTTGATGACCATCGATGACAACAACCTTGGAACCATATGATGAGATTAGGAGTAGAAATTAGGGATTAATTAGAAACTTTGTATGAAAATAAGAAGAAATCAACAGAGATCTATAAACATACAAATCAAACATCAAATCAATGTCGAATTAGGGCTACAAAATCAAGAAAACCGAGTTAGGATTGCAACCAAAATTAGGGCTACAATACTGAAATAAATGAAGATATATGGCTTACCTGGTGACGCTTCGAATGATTCATGATGAGATGATTTGGTTTGATCTTTGATTCAGAAGGGAGAAGAGTACAGGAGAAGGAGAAGAAGATTCAGATCTAGGGTTTTGAAAAGGAAAAAAAGGGGACGGAGGGAGTATAAAAGGGATGGAAGCTTGGTACTCTTGGGCGGGAAAATGGAACTGAGGATGCCCTAATCAAGTGACACGTGGCCCAAATCACTTTCATTTATTATATATAATAGATTATTATTATTATTTTTATTATTATTATTATTATTATTATTATTATTATTCTTTTTATTATTATCATTATTCTCATTGTTGTTCTTATTTTTATCTTGTGAATACTTGTATAATATAAGTTTTCATCAGATAAAAATAAGAAGAACAATGACAATAATGATAATAATACAAGTTGTATTTTCTATGAAAAGATGTAGAAAATTTGTATCTTCGATAAACAATACGTGACTATAAAGTTGTGTGGTTGTTCCAATGTGAAAATCATCACATCTAAAACGTTTTAACAATGCATTTTATTTTATGTTGTACTAGAAAACAATATTCTTAGTGTGTATATACCACACACTAGTATAGATGGGCAAAAACTGTTCTAAATAAGGCGGCCATAAAATTTGGACGGTTTTCAATTACTAGATTTGATTGTATAGATCCAGTTTATAGAGGCTAGGCAACCTTACATGGTTCTTTATCGTGTTAGGCTTGAAAAAAATCGACCCGAGAATGTTGTTTTGATGTATACTTTTGCTTACAAATCGCCATGTTGCAGTGCATTTTTAAGGTCAAGGGGTATGGGTCATGATTTGCCACATAGGACCATTATTCATGTGCTACACCATCACCCTCATTAAATCATGGTAGTTCACATGGATTAAACCGCGACAACCACGGCCCTCCTATTTGATGATTTTAAGACAAAAATAAATTAAAAAAAATACAAGGGGTAGTGGTTCGGGTCATGACTGTACTCTTAGGGTAGTGGTTTTGGATGATGGATTAGAGGTGGATGACTTGTCGCCTATATGGAGGGTCATGAGAGTCATGACCAAACCCTATAGCATAATATCTAGTAAATTGTAGGACCACTTACAAATGTCTAACATCGTAATTTAATGTGTATACTGTTTGCTTTTGCAACGTGAGAAAATGTATCATATATCACTATAGTTGTTATATTTTGCTTTTTTGTCATTCGCCTAACGTGGGACGGTAGTGCGGACTAAGTGAAATTTGCACATGTTTTAAAAAACTTGGACAAATCGGGTAGTACGCCTCTGAGGAGGCGTTTCGGGTCGACCATGATTCTTGCAACAATAATCTTATGTTACAATATGTTACTCCTCACAATATGTCATATATATGTAGTTCTCTTCTATTACCCGTCATAAACATAGAAGGGGATTTGGTAATAATAGAAGGCTGAAAGAGGTTGAAAACTGGATTAATAACGATCACCATAAAAAAATTGTAGATATGAAAAGAGTAGCTTGAAAACTAGGTTTTTGTAACATTCTGAAAATTTTCTTAGCCTAAGTAATAATTATTCAAAGTTCACGAACTAAAAGGTAAATAAGTCAAAGAACAAAGTCCAAATGAAAATATGTCAGCACCCATTCCTAGCATCACGCTAGGAACAAACAAAGCTGCAAGTGGTACGCTATTAATGCTATCACTTCGATACTAAGTTTCGTTCCAAGAAGGTTGTTAGAAGCTACACGTGATTTGCTTAAAACACCCAAGACGATAAGTTGTGGCACTAACAAGGGTGAAACGTGGTGATGACTCATCAGAAAAATCAACATGTGTCGGACGAACTCATTTCTAACGGACCGCTAGGAATTCTTCACGGCCGCTAGAAACGTTTGGATAAGGATCAACCGAAGTGGGACACATATGAGCTGGCTCATGACTTAACGTTGTTCTTATGAGTGTGCTAGGAACCAACATAGGCTCCTAGCGATCTGCTAGGAACGTCAGTTGATAGCTATAAATAGATAGAACCAACCTCACTTTTGGATGCACCCGCACCCTAACTTTGAATTCACAGTTTCACACTTGTTTTGCATTGTTTTGCGTACCTGATATTTCATCAATTATACATACTTTTAGTGCATAATTACCCCCAAATTCCAAGTACTTTTATGACTTTATAGTTCAAAATACTACCTAAATCATTCCTATTTGACAAATGCAGGTTCCTAAGGTCTCTGGATGAAAATAAGTGAAAAATGAGCATAAACGAGGCAAAAATCCAAGATTCCAAGGAAATCAGCAAGTTGCCATATAGGCATGGTCGTGCTAGGCTATGGGCATGGTCATGCACAACACCTAGGAGCACAAAGTCAACAAGTTAACCCAAGAATGGTTAACAAAAGTCCCGATATGCAGAGGCACGCCCGTGTTTAGCTAAAGACAAATCATGGAAGCTTCGAGATCTGACAAGAATGACATCTGTTTAAGCTTTGTCGGGGCACCTGTCCATGCACGACTGTGCATCCATAGGTACCCCCATGCCCTTAACAGAATTCTCCACGAAATGTACCGAGAAAGGACAAGAAGGATAACTAATTGTTGGCAAAAGATGAGGCACACCCGTGCATGTCTGTATCCAGTTTCAGCAGATAGTAATTATGCATGGCCATGCATCATTTGGGCATGGTCATGCCCATTATCCAGGTGATAAGGTTCATGAAGCTTCCTATATGAAACCACAAAATGTGACAGGAGTACACACAAGGGACAAGGTTTGTCTCTTCAAGGACAAGACACCCTTAGCCTCCAAGCAAAATTTCCACTATAAATAGAGGCCTTAGGTTCAACATTTCTCTTCATCCCTTCATTCCCTATAATCCTAGAACTCCTTCACCCCAAAGGGGGCTCTCATGCCTCTAGACTCACCCCTTGGAGTTTAAGGATTATTCCATAAAATCACTTGTCATAAATTAGTTTAAGAGAGAGAGAGAGAGAGAGAGAGAGAGAGAGAGATAGAGAGAAGCTTGTTCTCAACAACCTTCAAGTAGTTGTTTAATTCTTATGGCCATTATTGGCAAAACTCTTTGTGTTGCTTGGGTTGTAGATGAAGCTGGTATGAATTAAATGTTTAATCTTTGGTAAAGTGGTGTGTTGTGTCTTTAATAATTCTTTATACTCTTCTTCTTCGTTAATGGGGCTTGTGATAGGTTTTGGTTTTTGATCTTGTGGGTGTTCTTGATAACCTTGGGAGGTGAAGCTTATTAGTACATTCATGGTGTGTAACAATCTATATACTAATAAGGAAAATCCGAACTTGGAGAAATGGTTGACCCATTTGTGGAAACACATCTTGTGATCAACCCTTGTTTATCAAGGATATCATTGTTTGCTTGCACAGTCTATATGCTTGGCTTCAATGATAAGCGTTGGTTTCGTGACTTGTCTAACATGGTCTATATGTTAGGCTTGGCGCAACCAAGAGTTGGTGAACCCATGTAAAAATACTATACGTCTTTATCTATATTTCTTATTATAATGCCTCCCGTTAGATAAAGATCAATCACCTCAACTAATCACAAGCGTCATTAGAAATCTATGGGGAGCACTTTGATATATCCTTTGCGAACTTTAAGTGAGATGAAGATTTGCCATTTAGAGGATCACAAACCATAGTGATTTGTAGAAAAAAAGGAAGAGTAGTTTGATGTCTTTAACCCAAAATTAGGGGATTGCTCCTTAAAATAGTCGTTTTCTAAGGCTGGGCAATGAATTTACTTTAAGTGACTGTAATTCTATTTTAATCTCAAAGTCATATATTGTAAATCTAATGAAAACTCGTCAGTAATCTTAGCTAGGTGTTTGGGATTTAAATTAATTAACCACACAACTTGCCGATAACCTAACTATAATTCATCCAAGTGGAGTCGAAAACCCAAAGCAACACTCTTCGTGCTCTTGATATTCTTTACTAATTCTCTATTACTTGATTTTATTTTCTGGTTTTAAATATAAATTAAGAAACAAACAAAAGATAATCAATCAACTAGTTAGTAATTTAAAGTTGAGTAGTAAAAGTCACATCCTTTGGGTTCGATACTTGGTTCTTATATAAACTCTACTACAAACGATAGGTACGCTTGTCTATTATGTGTTTAGTCTAAGTAATAAGTATTTCTTATAAATTTAAAGCTAGATAAACATGTTTTAAAAGTTATTAATTTAACCCACCTAATCATGCAAAGAACTATTAAATTAACTAGACCAACACACTAAAACATGCACATCAGTGCCCTGAGACCCTGTTAAACCAATGTTTCAACCGTTATTAGGCGTATGCTTTCCTTGAAGCTAGAACACTATAGAAGTGTTGTCTAAACAAACTGTTAAAGGTACATACGCTTAGATGTTTTGCAAACTTACAAATCTATACTATATAATAAAAGAAACCATTTATGGGACACTTGTCATCATATTAAGCCATGTCTTATGGATAATTATTATTTTAGTTTAATATCGTCTAATTAATTACAGATAACCCGTCTAATAAATATTATTTAGTTTTATATCTTATAGATAATTATTATTTAGTTTAGAGTAAATTGCCAAAATCATCCTTGAGGTTTGGGTATGTTTTCCATTTTCATCCAAAACAACTATTTTGTACCATATAGTCCTTTACTTTTGGGATTTTTTGACATTTTTACCTAAATGTCTGCTTTTTTTTGCCAAAATTGTCCATGAGATTTGGGATTTTTTTTGTCATTTTCATCCAAATGTTTGATAGAAAAACTAAAGCAAATTAGATGTTTGGATGAAAATGGCAAAAAATCCCAAAAGTGAATAACTATATAGTACAAAAAGGTTGTTTTGGATGAAAATGACAAGCATGCCCAAATCTTAGGGACGATTTTGGAAATTTACTCTTTTGTTTAATCTCTTCTAATTAATTATAGATAACTCTCCTACTAAATATTATTTTGTTTAATCTTTTCTACTTAACTATAGATAATTATTATTTAGTTTAAATTTAATGTATACTTCTCATTTATAATAGTGATATTACTTTATATATAAAATTAGATTTATTACGAGTTTTTTAAATATAATTTATATTTTATCACTCAAATGACTACTTATTTACTTCTTGAGTAACATGTTTGACCACTGTGTTTTCTTTTCAATAATCATATCCGCAATCACCATATCTATCGCGTACCGAGTATATCCATTAGTTTTTTAATATAATTTTCTTATTATTTGGTATATAAAATCAAATTTTATACATGAGGGTTTTTTAAGATATAATTTTTTTTATTATTTAGTAAAAAATATTACATTTATTCAACCCGTGTAATGCACGTGGTTTTAAAGATATAATTTTTTTTATTTGGTATATAAAATTACATTTATTAACTCGTACAATATGACTCTTATAGATATAACTTTTTATTATTTAATATATAAAATTATATTTATTCAACTCGTGCAATAAAGGAGGTTTTTAAAGATATATTGTTTTATTATTTAGTATATAAAATTTATTTATTCAACCCGTGTAATACACGGGTTTATAACCTAGTGATTTACATATTTGAAAATGACATAAGTTTATGTTAAATATATTCAACACTAGATTTGACCCTATATACCTTTAATTTTATAAAATTTAAATAAAAACAAAATTCAGTGGGTTCTGGCGGGGCGCGAAGCCCTTGATTAACCTAGTCGCGGGCCGCGACAGCTCAAGACCAGGGCGCACCCGGTGCCGCCACGTGGCAGTAACGTGTTGGGTCTAGTGTTTGAGTCAGCCAAGCCAGGGCCTACCCTAGTTGGGCTCGCGGGCCGCGAAGCCCTTTGTTGAAGCTTACGCGGGGTGCGACAAAGTGCCTAATCAGCACTATAAATAGGATCGATCGGATTCATTCCAAATCGTTCAAATTCTCTTGATCTCTCTCAAATTTCTGAATATTAGAAAGAAGTATCGGGAATAATACCCCCCTAATTAGCGAAGCTCTGCCTCGTTGTATGTATTTTAACCCCCGGTTACGTATTAGATACGCTGCTCGATACTGTGAAATAATAAAATCTATTTTGATTAAACTGGGATTCACTCACCAGTATTTCCCACTGACAAAATGTTTTTAAACGCGTTTCGGGTAACAAAATGTGAAAGCCAAATAGAAGGCAGCTGGACAACACTGAAGGCTTGGAAAATGTGGCTATAAAAGTTACCTAAATAAAGAAGATGTTTTATTTAAATAAATTAGGGTTTATCCCTATAAACATGTTTGTAATATAAACTTGGGTTTTACCCATGTGTTTATTATTATAAAAATGTGGTATTTTACTCTGATAAAATATTTCCTAACTACGGTCCTGATGTAAATTCCGCTGTCAAATTGATAAAAACTGTAGGTCCGTTTTTCTCGGAGGATCCGATACGTAACCTATCCTTGTTTATCACAAACACTATCACGGGTGCGGAATCCCCGTAAAGGTGCAAACCAAACAAATGTAAAGTCGATAACACAAACAGATAATCAAAGATTCACTTAGATTAACAGGATGAGAACAAACTGCAAACACATACACACAATGCTTGGCGATAAACTCTCAATTTCTCTCTATGCTCTCATGAACTAAACTGTGAAACATACTTAGTATATATATTGTCAGGGATTTCGCCAAGATGAAATCCCTTTGGACGAAAACCATGTGTGACGAAATCAGTGATTTCGCCACACACATATCGACGAAAACAAAGGGGATTTCGTCATGATGATTTATGACGAAATGGGATTTCGTCATGAGCATACATGGACAGAAATCACTAAGGCATGGACAGTTAAGCATGATTACACAAACTCTAAACATAATGCACACTAGCATTAGGTTAAGATACAAATACAAAGACAAGAGTCATACCATGTAGGATTGGAGGATATCCGACTAGGTAGACATGACGGAACGTACAGACTCGATAACAAAAGACTGTTTAGCATACAACGAAACAAGACAAGTTACAGACACATAAATGCACTAACAAACTCCCCCTTGTCTGTTGCTTGGTCTTCGCTCTTTGAGTCTTCAATCTTCAGTGTTTTGCGGACCAGGTACTTCCGGCATGAATACCACGATAAAAGCATAAACAACCAAAACCCACCCAGTATCAAACAACATAGTCACACCCCTTGCTTGAATCAAAAACACCAAAAACCCAGTTAACTCAGTCATCGAATCAAAACCTATGATGAAAATATGTACACACAACATATGTTACATGCACAATCTAAACAAATAATGACATAACAAAGATATGCGCAGACATATATACAGATATATCATCAATACAGAAGTGAAAAGGAGTCTCATATGTCAATCGGACAAAGAACAGAGGTTTTATACGAGTTCCGATCATGTTTTTGATTCGTTTTAATACCTCAGATCTTTATAATAGACAAGGTAAAGCAAGATGTGGTTCGTCGGTTGGGGGTTTCAGCGAAGAAGATGGATGAACAGTACGGGGGTTTTTGATGAACAGTACGTCGGTTGAAGTGAGGTATTGAAAAAGTGAAACAATAATGCACAGGGGTCCCCTTTATATATCATGGACCCCTCGGCGAACATACAAAAGCGACGAAATCACTTGTGGGCCGACGAAATCCCAATGTTGGGCTTTAAACATTTAGCCCAAACATAAACTAGACGAAATCTGGGACTTCGTCGAAATGGGAAGTTCGTCGAAGACCAAAATGGGTTTTCATTGACCAGTCAAACCAAAATGTGTTTTCGTTGACCAGTCAAACCAGTTTTTCATTTTAAACACATTTTGAACAAACTTTAACAACATTTTGGCTTTGTTAGAATAACCAACTGCAAAAAGGACATTTTATGAAGTAGAAAGCACAAACGAGTCAGTTCAGGCTTTTCGGCATAAAACTTCGAGTTACCAAACATCGGCTAATCAAAACAAGTTTTACAACTTACACTACAACACTATTTAAAATGCGGTAAACTAACGAAAGATAATAAGATAAAGAATTTGTACAATGAACAATCTTTTTGCGAGTTTCAAGGTAAAAGAATCATTACCAGCTTACGGTCTTTGTCAAAACGGTTTCTGATTTCTGTTTAAAGCTTTAGATAAGTATTCTACCACAATTATCAGTATTGTTGTCCACCTAAGCTCAACTTATCAGATGTAATCATAATTAGGAGATATGATTTACGGTAAGAGTTATACTTACTTGTCGGTGTACATCCACTCACGACACATTCTCGTATCAAGGTATGCACGAGAGTTCATCTTACGGGTGAGTATACCGTTTATCATCTGTTTGACCGTATAAAAGATGTGAGAAACTCACTTATTTTGATTGAAAACAAGCCCTATGTGATAGAATCACTTATTGATGAGGAACTTGATTTTCATATGCATGAGGGCACAGGAGCAAGTCCGTGAATAGGTCAGTACAACGTACAACAGAGAGACGAACTTGACTACCGGATAAATGTGATATATTATCACTTATTTTGTTTGGACATGTGATTGTTGTTCACTTATTGAGGTCGTATGCAATATGTACACCTATGTATGGTATCATGGAAGATCTTAGACTTCGTCTCCGTTATTTTTACGGTTTGATACAACCGTGATACCCAGATGATAAGACAGCATAAAGACCGAATATCTCAGAACCTCGGCAATCTCTCAAACGAAATTTCGGTACCAAGACCATATGCCAATGAATGGTTCCCACCTGACTTGAAGTATGTTAGGTTTATATCATCCTACACATTTTAGTCTGATTGTGAGCCTACCGATACATCGTTAGTAAAGCTACTTATCATTTTTCAATTTTTCTTTTGACCATATTGACAGACCACACCAGTGTATATCATCACTTTCCCTTCTTTTCTCCAAGAAACTCATTTTTGATTTTCTATTGTTTTTGAATTTTTGATTTTTCAAACTTAAAGACAGAAAGTAAAAGACATATTTTTGGATTTTTGAATTTTTCACATGTTTTTGTATTTTCTGAAATTTCTCCCCCTAAAATGCGAAAAGATAAGTAAACTAAAATTTTCTTTGGATTTTTGACGCTTAAGAAAATATTTACAAAAACGATCAGCCGAAAGAAGTTTTACTCTTGTTTCACCTTAATACCATTAACCAACAAAAGATAGTCAAAACGAGATTTTTCAAAAGCTTTTGTAAAGAGGTCAGCACGCTGTTCATCAGTATGGATTTTAACAACATCGGTATGTCTTTTGTCAAAACAATCACGTATGAAGTGATACTTAATTTCGATGTGTTTGGTCTTGGAGTGTTGGACAGGATTTCTAGTGATAGATAAAGCAGCAGAATTATCAACAAAAACAGAGGTAGATAGGAATTCAAAACCGTAGTCGCGCATTTGTTGCTGAATCCACAGAACTTGAGAGCAACAACTTGAGGCAGTTTGCTTCTTGCACTGCCACGTGACTAAGCGACTTCCCAAGAATTGACATCCAGCCGTTGTGGATTTGCCATCTATTTTGCATCCGCCGAAATCTGAATAACTAAAACCAACCAAGTCAAAACTATCATCCTTAGGGTACCAGAGACCGGTGTCCGGGCAACCCTTCAGATAGCGAAAAATCCTCTTAACAGCTCCCAGATGAGATGCCTTTGGGTTAGCTTGATATCTTGCAAGCAGGCACATTGGATACATGATGTCAGGCCTCGATGTTGTGAGATACATGAGAGATCCAATCATAGCGCGATAATAAGAAGAA
Organism: Helianthus tuberosus; assembly: GCA_030545235.1. Classification (NCBI taxonomy): domain Eukaryota; kingdom Viridiplantae; phylum Streptophyta; class Magnoliopsida; order Asterales; family Asteraceae; genus Helianthus; species Helianthus tuberosus. The sequence continues at coordinate 63,187,004 of CM060449.1, read as the reverse complement.
TTAACACTTTCACCCTTTAAGTCTGGAGTAATCCCGTGATTAGTCGGAAGTGGGGTACCAATGGGCGTTGCTTCAGACATCTGGAATCGGCTCAAGATGTCACCAACATATTTAGTCTGATTGATGAATATCCCAGACTCAGTTTGTTGAACTTGTAGGCCCAAAAAGAAATTCATCTCTCCCATTGCGCTCATTTCGAACTTCTCCTGCATAACACGTTCAAATTTGTAACACCTCGAAAATTTACGTCCAATAATGTATTGACACGTGTCATAAGCTCTGAACGTGTGAAAGAATACTTTAGAGGGACTAAAGTTGACAAACAAGGAAAGTATGTGAATATAAGGGTTCAAAATGTCAACAATGAATAAATATACTTTACAGTAGCCCTACATGATGTTTATACCCTTAGACGAATAAATCGTGGATCATACGAAGCTAATTGTGAAAGAAAGTGAGAGATTACAAACTACGGGGGTTAAATGTGTCAACATGTTTAAAGTATACCTCTGAGTGACCTTTTAGCAAACTCGAAGCTTTGTAATGATTTATTATACTCACTAGAATAAGTGATTAAAATTTCACAAAGTTTCGATAAAGAATGAGGAAGTTATGACAATATTCGTATACGAGGGGTTAAAAGCGTCAACGTTGAAATTTATGACATTTCGGGTAACCATAAAATTACCCAAGGACTTAACAAAGTTTGGTTATGTCTTAAGGCCCTTAAAAGTCAAGTTAGAGGGCTCAAAGTGCAAGAAATCATGTTAAAATCAAGTGTGGAAGGACCAGGGACCAAAATGGCAATTATTGAAAGTTGTTTTCAGGTCAGCCGGGGCTAGGCGGCCCGCGTAAGACTCCTTAAGAGTCTACGCGGCCCGTGTGAACATGCCAGATGCAGAAACTCTTCACAGCTGCCTGTACAGCCGGTTTAACCGACTTAACTTTCCATTTTTCGATTATAGGGGCCTGTTTGATGCCTTATACTAGCCTAGGGACACTTGGGATGATCCCATAACACTTGTAGACTTTGTTTGGCATGATCTTGATCAATCTAAACCCACTATATAAGAACCCACTTTGTGCAAACTTTTGATCATTCATTCTCAATCATCTTCTGGTCATTTCTGGAGCACAAGGACCATCCTCAAGCATTCCAAATCGTTCATAGGACTTGTGTAAGTACCCTTGACCCTTCTTAATTAAGTTTTGATTAGTATTTAGCTTAAAAGTCAAACCGTCGTAATTACGGTTTGACTTAATGATAAAACACAAACGGTCCAGTGTTTTGTCGAATTGAAAGTTGTTATAAGTAGGTAATTAAGTGGGTAATAAACCCTTAAAAGGGTACTCACTGATTCCCGATCTAACCAGGTCTAATGACGAGTCAATCGTTGTCCGAAAAAGTCAACAGAATTGTGATTTTCGAATTAACACGCGATTAGCGATATAGAATGCGTGTAACCTATTTTATCATTCATATAACTTGGTAATAAGTATAAAAACTTGTCTAAGCTGGTTTGATTCGACAACTTTCTGTTTAAGATCGATTCGGAACCGAAAGGCTCATAGTTTGACTTTCTGCTTTGACTTCGGTTCTGACCCGGTTTTGATAGGTTTAGACATGCCTTAAAGTTCCATTAGGACCTAGTTACATGTGTGTATAACCCTCTGCGTTTATACCACTTAAATCCTTAATTGTCCGACGTTTCCGTTAAGTGCTTAAATATTGACCATAATGCCCTTATGACCATATAACGAGAATTTTGGAAATATGAAAGTACAATAATCTTTGTTACTGATTATTAAACATGTCTGTAAATTTTCACATCAGTTGGACGTATAGATTAGGAGTTATGCTCAATGACGTAATTAGAACGCTTCTTAGTGATTAAACAGCGTCATTAGCGTAAAGCCTATCTAAACCCAATTTTTGACACCAAACCTTTTACCCACTGATGTAATATAATATTTTGGGATTTTTGAAGATTTTTAATTATTTTTAAACTGATCATAAGCTAGGATTAGTGCCTTGATTCGGTAAACACCGAATATACCCTTTTCGGCCATAAAATGAGTTTTACAAGTCCTTTTGCTACCAATCCAATTGCTACTGATTTTAAATAATAAATGAAGTGTTTTGAACCTGTTTAACTGATCAGAAAACTCAGAATACTATTTTAACCCGTAAATCGCTTAAAACGACGTTATACGCGTATTAAGCGCATAGTAAGGGTTTAAAACCATTTTGCCACTTAGGACTTACCACCAACTGATGTACCAAGTTAAAATAAACTATTTTACTGATTTATTCAGACCCGGATCACAGAAGATAAATTAATCCCTTTTATAATCTTTAAAATGACCAAAATACCCCTACGGGGCTTAATATGAGATTAAACTCGTTTTGGGCATAATGGAAGGTATCCTACTGATATCACAACATATTTAAGGCATGTTAACTTAGGAAACCTATTTAGGGCTCTTACGGTTACCCGTTACGCTTCATGCGCGTTCGGTTCGGTTTATGTAACTAGTTTACATAAATTAGCCGAAACGGGTCAAACCTTATCGTTATTATCTCAAAATCCAGAATGTGTTTAGATTACCCATATTATACAAGTCTTCAAACTTGTCGGGTCTAAATCACATTCTATTCCGGTCTTCGCTTTATCATGCGTTTGAACCGTATCTTCCTCTTGAAAACTAATCGGTCTAAGTCAAGGCTTAATTAAAGACCCGTTAGGATTCTAATAGGTTATTAAAAACCTTCGTTCCAGATTTAGGAGCCCAGTAAAAGCTATCTGTACTTGCTGATTTGATACGGCTGGGATTGAATTTATATTTAGCTCAGGTAAATACTTTTAACTTATTTTCCCTTATACGGGCTTGGGGTACGGTATATAAAATACCGCTTGGTCGGCCATTCGACCTTAATCGTTTTGGGGGTTAAGTATTATCGAGATGACCGTTTAAATTGTTTTGTTTGTTTAAAGCCTTTGGGGGGTTAATGACCATGTCCCGGATATCCCTGGCATCATTTTACGAAATGGTGTAACACCCTTAAATTTATAATAGAATTAATTACTAGATTTATACATATTTATACCAAAAGATATTAGATTTACATAAGTTTTAGAAGTATCATGAAACATAGTCAACACATGACTAAGTTAGAACATTCGAAATTGTTTGAGAATTGATTTACAACCCATTAACAAGTTTAAGTAAGATTAAGACACATAGCGGAAGCTTCAAAAGTTGTGTTCGGTTCTTCGTCATTGCTTGATCACCATCCGTACGATCCATTTAAACACCTAGGGTCAAAACCATTAAAAACATTAGTTTTGACTTTAGTACTTAATACTTAAACATATAGTCCAACATCAACTTAAAATAAAACAAATTAAAATTTTCTGGGTTCACCGTAAATTACGGTGTTACCGTAATTTACGGTGAGTTTTGAAGACATAAGACCACCGTAAATCAGGGGGTTTCCACCGTAAACAATTTTCATCCACCGTAAATTACGGTACTACCGTAATTTACGGTAGTACCTGGAATTTCAAGTTTTGCTTTGGTTGATTTTTACACCAAGATTCTAACTCTCAAATTTCAGATCTTCTATGATACCAAGCATTAAAACCTCTTATTACTTAAATGGTAAATATATATTAACCAATCATCAAAGATTTTTCAATCATAATCCGAAGTATTAATCATGCCTTGTTAGATTGTTCGACCCGTTTAAACACCAAGAGTTAATCATCAAACATGGTAATTCAAGCACCAAGTTTCTAACAATTGTTTTGACCCGTCTCACTAGATTAAGACGAAAAGTCACTTCCGTGATGTATTGATCTACCTTGTTTACCATGTTTTCAAACTACAACATAAATCTATCAAAATAATACATATTGTAACGAAACGATAATTTCGTACCTTTAGAGCACGCCTTTCCCCCGTGAATTCCCTCCGGCTTGTCCGCTTGAAGATCCGGACTCTTTGCCTAGAAAATTCAGTTTTACAACTTGTTTAGAACTCTTTTCATGACCATAATTGTATCATTATGAGTCGTGATAATTTCTGCATTTTCCTACTATTCTAGTATTTAAATCTTCGATTAGGCATTACTACGAACACCTAACGAGACAGATTTTTCTACAATTATTACTAAGTTCATGACATGAAATTTAACATCCAATTTCACTATAATTAAGCCACTTGTATCATTTAAACATTCAATTTGCTGAATTTCATCATACCATTCAGTTTTTCTCTAGACTAAAATTCACAATTCTAGTATTTGTCTAGTCTTCACACTATCATAAATCACCTACAATGGTGATTGTAATTTCTTCAAGTAACATGCAATAATTTTCACAATTTATCATCTAGGGTTTAATTCTAAACAACATATTGCTTCAATATTCATTCATGCATGACCTATCTAGGTCCAATTTCAGCTATTCACCATTAACCTAGAATTTATGGCGATTCAAAATATAAAAATTTTACATACCTTTTGATCCTTACTACAAGGGGATTACTAATTTACATTCAAGACTTGATTTAGGGCAGATTTGAAGCTTCAATTTGGAGATTTGATATGAAACAAGGGTTTGAAGAAAACCCTGTGTCGCCCCCTTGCTCTCTGTTCGACCAGACATCAGCTTTTGGGTGTTTGGTTTTATTTTGTTTATTAATTAGTAACCAAATTTTCAGTTTTGACAAGTTTACACCCTTAACTTTGATTTATCTTTAAGTTTGAGTGTTTTAACCCTATTATGGGTTATTTCAAGGCTTGTACTTAACTGAGTTAAGGTTCCTAATTGATTGACTCTTGTTTATTATACTTTTAAATTTTAATATAAGGATTTATATTTTCGGGGTGTTACAAGTCCACCCCCCTTAAAAAGGTTTCGTCCCCGAAATCGTAGTACGTACCAAATAAAGTAGGGTGAAGACGTCGCATCTCCTCTTCGGACTCCCATGTAGTGTCCGAACCCTTCCTATGCTCCCATTTGACTTTGACTTGGTCAATTTGTTTATTTCATAAACGTTTGACCTTTCTGTCTAAAATTTCAACCGGTCTTACCGCATAATTTAGACTATTATCCACTTCGATATCATCGTAATGGATATAGGTCGTTTCGTCTGCTAGGCACTTTCTTAATTGCGATACGTGAAACGTGCCATGGATCCCACTTAGCTCCTCCGGTAATTCAAGACGGTAAGCTACCTTGCCAACTCTCCCGATAATTTTAAATGGCCCGATAAACCTTGGGCTTAACTTCCCCCTTTTTCTGAATCTAATAACACCTTTCCATGGGGACACTTTTAGCATGACCATGTCGCCGACTTGAAATTCAATCGGCCTTTTCCTTTTATCAACATAAGCCTTTTGCCTGTCTTGAGCCGCTTTCAAGTGTGCCCGAACTTTATCGATCTTTTCGTTCGTGGCTCGTACTATATCTTGGTGGGCGAGTTCACGTGGACCCACTTCACCCCAGCAAACCGGGGTTCGACACTTCCTACCGTAAAGCATTTCGTATGGTGCCATTTTAATACTAGATTGGTAACTGTTATTATACGAAAACTCGACTAACGGTAGGTGAACATCCCAACTGCCTCCAAAGTCGATTATACACGCCCGTAGCATGTCTCCCAATATTTGTATCGTTCTTTCACTTTGTCCATCCGTTTGAGGATGGTACGCAGTGCTAATGAACAATTTGGTCCCCATTTGTTCTTGGAAATCACGCCAGAAATTCGAAGTAAACCGGGTATCCCTATCGGACACGATGGACACCGGCACTCCATGACGTGCTATGATTTCATTGGTATAGACTTCTGACATCTTTTCTGACGTATAAGTCTCACGAATCGGAATGAAGTGAGCACTTTTCGTCAATCTATCCACCACTACCCATATGGCATCAAAACCACGATTCGTCTTAGGCAACTTGGTTAACAGGTCCATTGTAATATGTTCCCATTTCCAAACCGGAATTTCTAACGGTTGGAGTTTGCCGTATGGTTTCTGGTGCTCCGCCTTGACTTGTAAACATGTCAAGCATTTTTCCACATATTTCGCCACGTCCCTCTTCATTCCGGGCCACCAATAATTTTGTTTCAAATCATTGTACATCTTGGTTGCACCCGGATGAATCGAATAACGGGATTTATGAGCTTCGTTAAGTAGAAGCGCCTTTACTCCACAAGTATGTGGGACCCATATCCTTCCGGATCGAGTCTTCAACCCATGATTCCCATCCGTCAAATCTTTCAATTGACCAATTATTCTTTCTTTCTTCCAATTCTCTTCTTTTACTGCTTCTAACTGCGCCTCTCGAATACGTTCAAGTATACCCGAGGTCACCACGAGTTGCATCGACCTCACTCGTATTGGGACATAGTCCGCTTTTCTGCTTAGAGCGTCCGCTACCACGTTTGCTTTTCTGGGGTGATAATGTATCTCACAGTCGTAGTCCTTCACCGTTTCCAGCCATCGCCTTTGTCGCATATTTAACTCCTTCTGATCAAAGAAGTATTTCAAGCTCTTGTGATCGGTGAATATGGTGCACTTTACCCCATACAAGTAATGCCTCCATATTTTTAATGCAAACACTACCGCTGCCAATTCGAGATCGTGCGTGGGGTATTTCTTCTCGTGTATCTTCAATTGTCTCGAGGCATAGGCTATTACCTTGCCCCGTTGCATCAACACGCAACCGAGCCCCGATAATGAAGCATCCGAATAGACCACCATGTCTTCGACTCCATCCGGCAATGTCAGTACCGGAGCTTGAGTTAGCTTTTCTTTTAGCGTTTGAAACGCTTTTTCTTGATCGATTCCCCAAATAAACTTTTCTTTCTTTTGGGTTAGTTTCGTTAGCGGCGACGCAATCTTGGAGAAATCTTGAATGAATCTCCTATAGTACCCTGCAAGCCCCAAAAAGCTTCTAATTTCTGAAGGGTTCTTCGGGGGTGTCCATTTTGACACAGCCTCTATCTTTGACGGATCCACCAATACTCCGTCGGCATTTATAACATGGCCTAAAAATTGAACCTCTCTTAACCAAAAGGCACATTTAGAGAATTTTGCATATAACTTCTCTCGCCTAAGTGTCTCTAACACTTCTTGTAAGTGACGCGCGTGTTCAGCTTCACTTTTCGAGTACACCAAGATATCATCGATAAACACGATGACCGACTTATCCAACATTGGCTTGCAAACCCGGTTCATGAGGTCCATGAAAGCAGCGGGTGCATTTGTTAGCCCAAATGACATCACGAGGAATTCGTAATGTCCGTATCTCGTGCGGAAAGTCGTCTTCGGCACATCTTCTTCTTTGACCTTTAGTTGATGATACCCCGATCTAAGGTCAATTTTGGAAAACCAATTCGCACCTTGTAGTTGGTCGAATAAATCATCTATCCTCGGGAGCGGGTATCGGTTCTTTACCGTGAGTTTGTTTAACTCCCGGTAATCAATACACATACGCATGCTCCCGTCTTTCTTCCTCACGAACAATACCGGTGCGCCCCAAGGAGACGCACTCGGCCTTATGAATCCCTTGTCAAGCAGGTCTTGGATTTGGGACATCAACTCTTGTAGTTCCGACGGTTCAAGTCGGTACGGGGCTTTTGCTACGGGTTTCGCGCCCGGAATCAATTCGATTCCGAACTCTACTTCCCGTTCAGGCGGTATCCCCGGTAAATCTTCCGGAAAAACGTCTTCATAATTTCGTACCACCGGTACATCTCCAATCCTTCGTGATTCTTTTTCTGGCTCATTAGCGTATATCATAAATGCCTTGCATCCTCGCTTCATGAGCTTGTGAGCTTTCAACATCGAACATACTATGGGGTTGCCTCCTTTTTCGCCATAAATGGTGACGTGTTTTCCGCTCGGAGATGTTAGTTTTATCTCTTTGCGAAAACACACGACCTTTGCATGGTATTGAGATAGCCAATCCATCCCCACGACTACTTGGAATTCTCCCATCGACATCGGGATTAGATTTATCAAATATTCTTCATCATCGATGCTCAGTTTACAATTTTCACATACATCACAAACAATAAAGCTTTTGTTATTACCTATCTCTACTTCTAAAGGCACAGGTAATTTGGTTAGAACAAATGAAGGATGTCGAATAAACCCATATGAAACAAAGGATTTATTCGCACCCGTATCAAATAACACGTGTGCGGGAATTGAATTTACAGCAAATATACCTGAGACCACGTCAGGTTCAATCTTCGCTTCTGCGGCGGTTAATTGAAAAGATCTTGCCTTTGCTTTTGGGGCTTCACCTTTCGGTTCCTGCCCATCTTTCTTTCCAACCAGTTCCGGGCATTCCAAATTTTTGTGACCCGTTCGATAACAATTATAACAAACCGTCACTTTCTCCGGGCACGACATAGCCATATGTCCCGTTTTCTTGCATATGGGACAAAGCTTATCCTTGTAACGACATTCGCCTTTATGATTTTTCCCACAAATTTTGCAACCTGATGTACTACCTTTGGCATCTGATTTCTTTGCTGATTCATTCGTTCTTGCTTTCTTAGCAGGGCTTGGATTCACATCTTGTGCCCTTCGTTCACCCCGTTCTATACTCTTCTTCAATTCAATCTCCCTTTCCCGAGCAGCATTGACAATCTCGGTAAGGGTCTCGTACTTTGAAGGGGTTATGAACTCTCTATACTCCGCACTTAGCATGTTATGATAATAATAGACCTTTTGCTCTTCATTCGTTATCAAATCATCACAGAACTTCATCTTGTCCATAAACATCCCCGTGATCTTGTCTATGGATTCACCTTTGTGTCTGAGTTGCATGAACTCTTCCTTGATTTTATTTATGACCGCCTTGGGACTATGGTGTTTAAGAAACGGCGTCTTAAACTCCTCCCATGTCATGGCCTTAGCTACTTCACTTCCAATCTCCTTCTTTTTGTTATCCCACCAGTCTTTCGCTTGGCCTCTTAATTGACCCGTACCATAAGCTACGTAGTCATTTTCATCACAATGAGTTCTCTCGAATACTCCTTCGATATCACTTAGCCATCGTTGGCACACGATTGGATCAACCTCCCCACTATATATTGGTGGTTTACATGCCATGAATTCCTTGTATGAACAAGGCTTTCGTCCACCATGCTTTTCCTTTGTTGAATTGGAATCATCTTCCAATTTCTTGATTCTCCCTTCCACTATTGATAAAACCGTGTTTTGAATTTTATCAATAAAGTCCGACAAACTGTTTTCGATCGCCTTTCCAACCTCTTCGGCAATCACTTCTCTCATTTGTTCGGTGACTCTTGGCACCGCATTATCATTACCTCCATCAGCCATCTCGATTTCTGAAATGTTTACATAGATTGTTAAACATTCCATTTATAACACATGCTTTACTTGTTTTGATTTAATCAAGTTCACAACTCGATTTAATCATTCTTGTTTCAATTCAATCAAGTTCGTAACTTGATTTAGTCATTCTTGTCTCAATTCAATCAAGTTCGTAACTTGATTTAATAATTCTTGTTTCATGCATTTCTTGTTTTTTTTGAGTGAGCTTATACACACTCTTTTCATTTTTCATGCATATTTATTCGTTTCTCATTCTATACGTAATACATAATTTATTAACAGAATAAGTTAACACTTACCGGACGATCGATCAAGCTTGAACCGAACACTTATTGACAACCTTGAGCTCTGATTACCAACTTGTAACACCCTTAAATTTATAATAGAATTAATTACTAGATTTATACATATTTATACCAAAACATATTAGATTTACATAAGTTTTAGAAGTATCATGAAACATAGTCAACACATGACTAAGTTAGAACATTCGAAATTGTTTGAGAATTGATTTACAACCCATTAACAAGTTTAAGTAAGATTAAGACACATAGCGGAAGCTTCAAAAGTTGTGTTCGGTTCTTCGTCATTGCTTGATCACCATCCGTACGATCCATTTAAACACCTAGGGTCAAAACCATTAAAAACATTAGTTTTGACTTTAGTACTTAATACTTAAACATATAGTCCAACATCAACTTAAAATAAAACAAATTAAAATTTTCTGGGTTCACCGTAAATTACGGTGTTACCGTAATTTACGGTGAGTTTTGAAGACATAAGACCACCGTAAATCAGGGGGTTTCCACCGTAAACAATTTTCATCCACCGTAAATTACGGTACTACCGTAATTTACGGTAGTACCTGGAATTTCAAGTTTTGCTTTGGTTGATTTTTACACCAAGATTCTAACTCTCAAATTTCAGATCTTCTATGATACCAAGCATTAAAACCTCTTATTACTTAAATGGTAAATATATATTAACCAATCATCAAAGATTTTTCAATCATAATCCGAAGTATTAATCATGCCTTGTTAGATTGTTCGACCCGTTTAAACACCAAGAGTTAATCATCAAACATGGTAATTCAAGCACCAAGTTTCTAACAATTGTTTTGACCCGTCTCACTAGATTAAGACGAAAAGTCACTTCCGTGATGTATTGATCTACCTTGTTTACCATGTTTTCAAACTACAACATAAATCTATCAAAATAATACATATTGTAACGAAACGATAATTTCGTACCTTTAGAGCACGCCTTTCCCCCGTGAATTCCCTCCGGCTTGTCCGCTTGAAGATCCGGACTCTTTGCCTAGAAAATTCAGTTTTACAACTTGTTTAGAACTCTTTTCATGACCATAATTGTATCATTATGAGTCGTGATAATTTCTGCGTTTTCCTACTATTCTAGTATTTAAATCTTCGATTAGGCATTACTACGAACACCTAACGAGACAGATTTTTCTACAATTATTACTAAGTTCATGACATGAAATTTAACATCCAATTTCACTATAATTAAGCCACTTGTATCATTTAAACATTCAATTTGCTGAATTTCATCATACCATTCAGTTTTTCTCTAGACTAAAATTCACAATTCTAGTATTTGTCTAGTCTTCACACTATCATAAATCACCTACAATGGTGATTGTAATTTCTTCAAGTAACATGCAATAATTTTCACAATTTATCATCTAGGGTTTAATTCTAAACAACATATTGCTTCAATATTCATTCATGCATGACCTATCTAGGTCCAATTTCAGCTATTCACCATTAACCTAGAATTTATGGCGATTCAAAATATAAAAATTTTACATACCTTTTGATCCTTACTACAAGGGGATTACTAATTTACATTCAAGACTTGATTTAGGGCAGATTTGAAGCTTCAATTTGGAGATTTGATATGAAACAAGGGTTTGAAGAAAACCCTGTGTCGCCCCCTTGCTCTCTGTTCGACCAGACACCAGCTTTTGGGTGTTTGGTTTTATTTTGTTTATTAATTAGTAACCAAATTTTCAGTTTTGACAAGTTTACACCCTTAACTTTGATTTATCTTTAAGTTTGAGTGTTTTAACCCTATTATGGGTTTTTTTCAAGGCTTGTACTTAACTGAGTTAAGGTTCCTAATTGATTGACTCTTGTTTATTATACTTTTAAATTTTAATATAAGGATTTATATTTTCGGGGTGTTACAAATGGCCACGACCTTAGCACACAGGTGTAGGCGTACACCTGTCAGTGTCTCATTTACATAATGTGGTGTGTCTATTGATCTTTAACCCGGCACGAACCGGGCTACTGAACGCATAAGAAACATGTAAATCTTTTACGAGTATTATATTCAAATAATTATCCCAAGTTATAAAATATTATTTGTGCCATGTGCATTCAAATCCATTATTTATTAAACCTTTTCAAAATGAGTCGGTTGATAGTATTTACCAGTGTAAACTGACGTATTTTCCCAAAGAGGCTAAGTGCAGGTACTAATCGGAATGGGCTGGCTACTCCTAGCATCAGTAAAGAGTCTCGCAAGCTTAGATGCCTAAAGTCTGTTGAACAATGTTATTTTTATTTTCGATCCGCCTGTGGATCCTTTACTTCCGTTGTAATACTTTGATGGTACACTATTTCGGATTGTAATATATTTATCCTTTTGCTTCCGTTGTGCATTTATATATTGTGTTGTTTGACTATGATGATATCAACTACGTCACGATACTCCCCACCGGGCCCACCGGTGATACGTGGAAAATTCGGGGTGTGACAGGTTGGTATCAGAGCCAACATTGAGTGAATTAAACACTATCTTTTTGTGTTTAATCTCAATGACACATTAGCACATTCCTTGACCTTCTGAGTCTAGACTTAACATAGGAATATTCTCAATCCTCATCTGGAAATTTTGCTTCCAATTTTTTATATATCGGATACATCGCCAAGCGAAGAAGCCGTAATAGGAATTCTCCACACCCGGAGCCTTAAATTGCTGACCTTCGTACAGCGGCTAGGACGAAACATGCAACCAAGGAGAAAGCATTCAGAAATAAGATGAAGAAGAAACTCCTTTTGCTAAAGATCGTTTCCTTAATAGTCCTTTTAAGGACATATTTATTTTTCAGTCCCTTCTAGGACAAAATTATTCCTTTCAAGTCCCGCTTAGGGCAACTCTGTACTGTTATTTTCATATAGTGGATTGATTAAATTTAAGTTTTCATTCTAAACATGAAATATGAAATAAATGGGAAATAACATTCCTTTTATATGATCTACCTTTATATAAAATGGCAAAAATCTAAAAAGAACAAGACCTAGCCACGCATTATTTTGAGACAGGGGCAAGATGGTAGTTCCTCAACTAGATTCAGATCCTTATTAACATCCTGAGATAGGATTGTTCTGCGTTTATTATTAAAAATGAATCTTAAAGGTAAACCTAGCCTATATGACGAGGCCAAGATGGTAGGACCTATTCAAGGATTCAAATCCCAGTTAACATCTGAAAATATGTTAACACTCCTGGCAGACGTGAGTCATTAAAATCACACACGTCATTCTTATTATTGGATTCTTCAAAAGATTCCTAACCCAATGTAATGATCTCTGAATCATGGGTTTAGATCATCACTTGAGATGATCATATTTTGACCATACGTGGTAATATAGCGCCTACAGGCCCTGCTCATTTCCATATGAACCAAAAGACAGTGGTAGCGATGACTCCCTGTCAGATAAAGGTAATGAACGAGGTTCAAACCTTCATGCTTTGATTCTCTGAAATCATAGCTTATAATTTATAAATGTCCTTGTGACTAGGCCTGTTGTGCCCGTATACCTTCATGCTTTGATTCTCTGAAATCATGGCTTATAAATTAAACTTGTCTACGCGACTAGGCCATTTGTGCTATTACTAACTTATAAATTAGGATTCATGATAAAAATCCCGAATAAAATAAATATCATTCCTTTCCTGCCAATATAGATATTAAAAGAGAATCTTAAAAGGTTTGACCTAGCTTGAATGTCATTGAAGACCTAGCTAAGATGGTAAAACCTGTTTAAAAAGATATTCAGATCCTTGTTAACATCTGAAAATGTGTTAACACTCCCGACAACCGTGATGCGATAAAAATCACACTTGTCATCCTTATATTAGGAATTTTTCCAAATCCCTTATTTAGCGAAAATGATCAATAGGAATCATGGCTGGTAAACGTCGAAAATGATGTACGCATCAAAACATCCATTTGGGATGTATACCTACGGGAAAAGGTGTATACATGAAAAGATAGTTTTTATTTCATAAATTCTTGTCAAGACAATGAACTATGAAATTTTCCGATCCAAAGGAATCATTGATTATGTTTTAGATTTTTCCCCTAGTGACAAGGCCCTGTGTCATCAAGAATCCTTGGGAACAAGCTCTTATGCTATATAAAATGTCAGTACGACATTGACAGTCGTGATTTATGTCCCCTGTCTAATAAATATGAAGGATTATATTCTGTTTACACGCCAAGGATGGTTTACTTAAAAACCTAGGCAGAACATAATCAATTAACCTAAATACTATCTTTTGACCTATATGGTTTATTTACACCATATTTATTTAATCAACAAACTCGACAATTCACCATATAATTAAATCAATTATTATTACTTAGGTTGTCCTTCAAAGCTTCACCATGGTTGACTCCTCTGAAGCTCACAATCATCCAATTAATCAGAATGATGATACAAGACTGAATTTAACGGGTGTCGAGTTACAGGCTATGTTAGATACAGCTGTAAACAAGGCCGTGAACCGAGCGTTAAGGGATCATAAGCGAAAGTACGATAATACCCCAAATAAGGGTTACAAAACGGGTAAGACCGGTTCAAGCTATAACCAGTCCAAACCAAAGGAGGCAAAACCCGAATGTAAAACCTGCGGGAAGAAACACTTCGGAAAATGTTTCTATGATCAGACCAGGGGATGTGTCATCTGTAAAGAGATGGATCACAAGACACATGAATGCAAGGACTTGAAGAACAACCAACAGTCAGGTGAAAAACCCAAATGTAAAATCTGCAAGAAACAGCACTTCGGGAAGTGCAGGTATGAATCGAACTCGCATACAAAATCGAGAACTTTTGCATGTGGGATATGCAAGTCCAAGAGGCATAAGACCTTGGACTGCAAGAAGATGGAGGACGCAACCTGCCATGGTTGCAATGAAATAGGGCACATCAAAACTAATTGCCCTAATAAAACCAAGAAGTCTGGCGAGGCTAAGAAGACTAAAATAGGAAACTCTCAAATGGATACTCAAGAGGCTATCCAAGATGACAAGGTCACAACAGGTACTTTCTATATCAATAACGCTCATGTTAGAGTATTATTTGATTCAGGTTCAGATAAGTCTTCCGTAGACAATAGATTTTGTAAATCATTAAATCTGCCTGTTAAAACTCTAAGCGTTAAGTGTAAAGTAAAATTGACCGATAGTACCTCAGAGACTGCTTCAACAACATTAAATGGATGTTTTATATCCATTAGGAATTACCCTTCTCCGCTGTCCTTGTTTCGTTAATAGAAGGACTCGATATAGTAATAGGAATGGATTGGTCGTCTTGTGACCAAGCCCATATTGTGGGTGATAAGAAGCAATTAATTATCAAGACTCCTTATGAGATAACCCTCATAATTACATGTATCCGTACGATTAATTAATATTAAACAATATATAAATTATACCTTACATACCTCAAAAAATGGTGGAACCGGCCGTCCCCGGAATCGAACCTGGGTCTAGGCCACACCCTTTCGCGCGCCTAGCCAACCGAGCTAGGTGCCTAGTTTGTGAAATTTCCATTTTGATTAAATATAAGCACATGTACGATAACTTCCTTACTTCTTACTATAAGTCACCTACTTATCCTCCTTATGTTGACTAAGTATTAGAATCCAAGATTTTACCTCTATGTTTTAGTTACTCTTGGCTTGCTTATGTTGACTAAACACTAGAAAGGATGAAGTAGAAACCATTAAGTATATCAGTGGTTATGCTAGAAAGGACATGGTAAGGTATACATCACAGTCATTCGATGGCAATACTCTTAATTAGTAAGGACATTAATGAAATCCTCAAGAACGATCCTCTTATACATTGTGGAATGGTCCAAGTTTTAAGGACCTTATTAGAAAAACCTAGTATCCGTTTCGCGAAAAGGGAAAAGACGAAATAAGAATTTTCTGACTCTCGCCATAAAAGTTCTAGACTGTCGACAGTATGTCGCAAATTTTAATTCATTGGCTGAGATAGTACCCTATTCAGTATACCCAAAAATCTAAGCTTAAAGCACATAATTATTAGTGGTTAGCATTGGCAATAAGAGGGCACACTAAGGTTTCAAAACCTACTCATTAAAAATCCATTATGGATCTACCTCAGCTACCCACGTTATAATGATTAAGAAGTAATCAGTCAAAGCTGAGACTGCCCTAAAGTTATCTAAGATTTTACAGCTAAGTTTAGAAGGATTAAGAATGGAGGCGTTTAACCCTCCTGTTGAATGATTAGAGGCAGCTTACATTAGGAATGTCACCAGATAAATCCTTATTTATGAATTTATTGCTAGAAATTACATGTGGTTTCGGGTGCTGTTAAGTCTCTCATAAGACCATAAACTTAGCAAACTTTTAGAAATTTTTTTTTGTAAGAACCCCAGATGTTAAGTGTAAGGTAGAACCTTCAGGCATCAGAAACCTTCAGTCGTAGAATTTTAGAAGTATCCTTTCTCTAAAAGGAAGTGCGACAATATACATAGTAGATATCTCTTTAATCTCTATCGATTGTGAATACCCGATGGTATGATAAAAGCACCGTGTGAAGATTTGTGTATCTTAATATGTCCCATAGATTGCTTCCATGCCTGATCAGTATGGAGGTTTAATGCATGGAACCACAAAGATACCCCGATGGTCATATGGTACTAAAGTCAACTAATGGTATTCAAAGTAGATATCCAGAATGGAATTGTCCAGGTAAATGATCCAGATCAAGGAGTTCGTGGACTCGTAACGTAAATGTGTCAATTAATTGACACAAACAATGGTGGATGAATTGAAGCCTGAGATTTGTAAAAATCTCTGTAACCTTCTTGTATCTTGATTATCTTCTCTTAAGATTACCATGTTTACCTCCTGTGAGACTAGTAGAGTTAAGATTTATATCCCATTTAGGGCTATATAATTATAAAAATCTCCAAGACGGTTAGTACCATCATTGGAGGAATCGAAACCCTGATTAAATAGGTTTTTAAAATAGAGGGTTCATATAGCCTAACTCAATAATCTGAGAATACGGTTCAGTTAATTAAGAAAGACGGTTCATTTTGCTTATGCGTTGATTACCGCAACCCTAATTAGGCAACAATTAAGAATTTCCATCAGCTGCCCAGGATCATCGATTTGTTCGAATAACGGCAAGGATTAGCTATTCATTAAGATTAGTTTTAAGCAGTGGTTGGAATAACCATCTCACCTTAAAATAAGTTTTTCTATAATAGTTGATATATAAACATCAAGGCTGCTCCTTTGGAGACCTTGTATAGATGGAATGTTAAACATCTATTGCTAAGACAATAGATTGGTAAGTCCAAATATCAGGATCTGAAAGTTGCCTTGGAAATAACAAATAAGATCATTCAAATTCATAATCATCTGTAAGATGCCAGTATTCGGCAGAAAATCAAGGATTTATGAAAATAGCAAACCTCCTAAGTTCTTGTTGAAGAATAAAGTCCAACAAAAGATAACACCCTAGTAGGGTGTGCCAAATTGTAATTATCAGGTTAGTTTAGCTCTGAATATATAAAGTCATTCGAAGGAAAACGAATGTATCAAGATCAAATAGCTTATAAGCTAAAACTTATCTAAGGAGCTTGGCGGAGTTCGCAAGGCATTAACATGCTAATGATTTAAGGATGTATTTCACTAATAAATTGAGAAGCATTATCACATAATGATATGCAGAATTATGATAGGATGAGCAACCTGTATCGATTGAAGATCGACAGGTTAAGAAGCTCCAAAAGGATACATGTACCCATTATAAAGGTTAACTTGGGAGCTTGGAAAAGCTCCAGATATACTATAGAGATTAAGCCCAATATAGGGACAGAAGGTATTTCCCTTACTTTAGCAAATCTCAAGGTCGAGATTTCTTTTAAGGGGGTGAGGATGTAACACCTCGAAAATATACGTCCAATAATGTATTGACACGTGGCATAAGCTCTGAACGTGTGAAAGAATACTTTAGAGGGACTAAAGTTGACAAACAAGGAAAGTATGTGAATATAAGGGTTCAAAATGTCAACAATGAATAAATATACTTTACAGTAGCCCAACATGATGTTTATACCCTTAGACGAATAAATCGTGGATCATACGAAGCTAATTGTGAAAGAAAGTGAGAGATTACAAACTACGGGGGTTAAATGTGTCAACATGTTTAAAGTATACCTCTGAGTGACCTTTTAGCAAACTCGAAGCTTTGTAATGATTTATTATACTCACTAGAATAAGTGATTAAAATTTCACAAAGTTTCGATAAAGAATGAGGAAGTTATGACAATATTCGTATACGAGGGGTTAAAAGCGTCAACGTTGAAATTTATGACTTTTCGGGTAACCATAAAATTACCCAAGGACTTAACAAAGTCTGGTTATGTCTTAAGGCCCTTAAAAGTCAAGTTAGAGGGCTCAAAGTGCAAGAAATCATGTTAAAATCAAGTGTGGAAGGACCAGGGACCAAAATGGCAATTATTGAAAGTTGTTTTCAGGTCAGCCGGGGCTAGGCGGCCCGCGTAAGACTCCTTAAGAGTCTACGCGGCCCGTGTGAACATGCCAGATGCAGAAACTCTTCACAGCTGCCTGTACAGCTGGTTTAACCGACTTAACTTTCCATTTTTCGATTATAGGGGCCTGTTTGATGCCTTATACTAGCCTAGGGACACTTGGGATGATCCCATAACACTTGTAGACTTTGTTTGGCATGATCTTGATCAATCTAAACCCACTATATAAGAACCCACTTTGTGCAAACTTTTGATCATTCATTCTCAATCATCTTCTGGTCATTTCTGGAGCACAAGGACCATCCTCAAGCATTCTAAATCGTTCATAGGACTTGTGTAAGTACCCTTGACCCTTCTTAATTAAGTTTTGATTAGTATTTAGCTTAAAAGTCAAACCGTCGTAATTACGGTTTAACTTAATGATAAAACACAAACGGTCCAGTGTTTTGTCGAATTGAAAGTTGTTATAAGTAGGTAATTAAGTGGGTAATAAACCCTTAAAAGGGTACTCACTGATTCCCGATTTAACCAGGTCTAATGACGAGTCAATCGTTGTCCGAAAAAGTCAACAGAATTGTGATTTTTGAATTAACACGCGATTAGCGATATAGAATGCGTGTAACCTGTTTTATCATTCATATAACTTGGTAATAAGTATAAAAACTTGTCTAAGCTGGTTTGATTCGACAACTTTCTGTTTAAGATCGATTCGGAACCGAAAGGCTCATAGTTTGACTTTCTGCTTTGACTTCGGTTCTGACCCGGTTTTGATAGGTTTAGACATGCCTTAAAGTTCCATTAGGATCTAGTTACATGTGTGTATAACCCTCTGCGTTTATACCACTTAAATCCTTAATTGTCCGACGTTTCCGTTAAGTGCTTAAATATTGACCATAATGCCCTTATGACCATATAACGAGAATTTTGGAAATATGAAAGTACAATAATCTTTGTTACTGATTATTAAAAATTTCTGTAAATTTTCACATCAGTTGGACGTATAGATTAGGAGTTATGCTCAATGACGTAATTAGAACGCTTCTTAGTGATTAAACAGCGTCATTAGCGTAAAGCCTATCTAAACCCAATTTTTGACACCAAACCTTTTACCCACTGATGTAATATAATATTTTGGGATTTTTGAAGATTTTTAATTATTTTTAAACTGATCATAAGCTAGGATTAGTGCCTTGATTCAGTAAACACCGAATATACCCTTTTCGGCCATAAAATGAGTTTTACAAGTCCTTTTGCTACCAATCCAATTGCTACTGATTTTAAATAATAAATGAAGTGTTTTGAACCTGTTTAACTGATCAGAAAACTCAGAATACTATTTTAACCCGTAAATCGCTTAAAACGACGTTATACGCGTATTAAGCGCATAGTAAGGGTTTAAAACCATTTTGCCACTTAGGACTTACCACCAACTGATGTACCAAGTTAAAATAAACTATTTTACTGATTTATTCAGACCCGGATCACAGAAGATAAATTAATCCCTTTTATAATCTTTAAAATGACCAAAATACCCCTACGGGGCTTAATATGAGATTAAACTCGTTTTGGGCATAATGGAAGGTATCCTACTGATATCACAACATATTTAAGGCATGTTAACTTAGGAAACCTGTTTAGGACTCTTACGGTTACCCGTTACGCTTCATGCGCGTTCGGTTCGGTTTATGTAACTAGTTTACATAAATTAGCCGAAACGGGTCAAACCTTATCGTTATTATCTCAAAATCCAGAATGTGTTTAGATTACCCATATTATACAAGTCTTCAAACTTGTCGGGTCTAAATCACATTCTATTCCGGTCTTCGCTTTATCATGCGTTTGAACCGTATCTTCCTCTTGAAAACTAATCGGTCTAAGTCAAGGCTTAATTAAAGACCCGTTAGGATTCTAATAGGTTATTAAAAACCTTCGTTCCAGATTTAGGAGCCCAGTAAAAGCTATCTGTACTTGCTGATTTGATACGGCTGGGATTGAATTTATATTTAGCTCAGGTAAATACTTTTAACTTATTTTCCCTTATACGGGCTTGGGGTACGGTATATAAAATACCGCTTGGTCGGGCATTCGACCTTAATCGTTTTGGGGGTTAAGTATTATCGAGATGACCGTTTAAATTGTTTTGTTTGTTTAAAGCCTTTTGGGGGTTAATGACCATGTCCCGGATATCCATGGCATCATTTTACGAAATGGCCACGACCTTAGCACACAGGTGTAGGCGTACACCTGTCAGTGTCTCATTTACATAATGTGGTGTGTCTATTGATCTTTAACCCGGCACGAACCGGGCTACTGAACACATAAGAAACATGTAAATCTTTTACGAGTGTTATATTCAAATAATTATCCCAAGTTATAAAATATTATTTGTGCCATGTGCATTCAAATCCATTATTTATTAAACCTTTTCAAAATGAGTCGGTTGATAGTATTTACCAGTGTAAACTGACGTATTTTCCCAAAGAGGCTAAGTGCAGGTACTAATTGGAATGGGCTGGCTACTCCTAGCATCAGTAAAGAGTCTCGCAAGCTTAGATGCCTAAAGTCTGTTGAACAATGTTATTTTTATTTTCGATCCGCCTGTGGATCCTTTACTTCCGTTGTAATACTTTGATGGTACACTATTTCGGATTGTAATATATTTATCCTTTTGCTTCCGCTGTGCATTTATATATTGTGTTGTTTGACTATGATGATATCAACTACGTCACGATACTCCCCACCGGGCCAACCGGTGATACGTGGAAAATTCGGGGTGTGACAAAATTGCCTGCACAAAGCATCGTTAGTAGAACCAAATATGATATCATCAACGTATACCTGTACCAACAACAAGTCACCATCCTGATCCTTGATGAAAAGAGTACAGTCGATAAGACCCTGGCGAAAACCGTTCTCCAGCAGATAAGTAGATAATGTTGCGTACCAAGCCCTCGGTGCTTGATGTAACCCGTAGAGAGCTTTGTTGAGCAACCAAACCCGATCGGGATGGATAGGATCCTCGAAACCTGGAGGTTGTTCGACATACACCTCTTCTTCAACAATACCATGCAAGAATGCGCTTTTGACGTCCATCTGGTAGACTTTGAATCCTTTAAAAGAAGCATAAGCTAGAAAGATCCGAATAGCCTCCAGACGAGCAACTGGTGCATAAACCTCATTATAATCAATGCCTTCGATTTGACGAAAGCCCTGAACAACCAATCTCGCCTTGTTGCGAATGACCACTCCACGATCATCCTTTTTGCACTTGTAAACCCAACGGGTGCCATTTTTCTTGTAGTTGTCGGGTTTTTCAACAAGTCTCCAAACACCCAGTTTCTGGAACTGTTGTAGTTCCTCTTACATTGCTTCAACCCAAGAATTATCCTTTAAGGCTTCTTTCCAAGATTTCGGTTCTTCTTGTGAAACGTAACACGCGAAGGACCAATCATTTTGAAGGCCAGATTCTCTGATGGCTGAATACAAACCAGCATTCTGGTTGTTTCTCAGCTGATTACGCGTCTGCACCCCGCGTTGGACATCTCCTATAATTTTCTGCTGCGGATAGGTATCGTGAATCCTCATTTCAGGATTTTCAGGAACACGAGCATTAATACCCAAATTGTTAATATTAAGATCAACAACCAATTCCACACCGGGAATATGCGTAGAAGTGGATGCATTCCCTTCAGCAGTATCAACATCCTGCACATGAGGAGTTTCAACAGAAGTACCCTGAACAGGAGCAACTGGAGCTGAAGTGCCTTCAGTAGCATCAAGATATTCATCATCTTCCGATGACTCATTGTACTCAGTAGCATCTTCAAATACCTCATTTTGAACCGTGTTGTTAACCGAATTAGAACCTTGGGGGTTAACAATAATAGGTCTAACTAATGGCGAGCCAGCAGCGTTGTCACTATCAAATAACCTTCTAGCAACTGCAGATTCTTCGTCAAAGGTTGGCAGATTAAAGGAGTCGAATAGCCCATCGTAGTCGAATCCAAGGATCACCCGGAGCTCTAACAGAACTTGTATACCTTTGAACCCTTACTTCACTCCATAGCTCAATCTTTTTGGTAGCCAGATTCCATACACGAAAATTCGGAGTAGCATATCCAAGGAAGAAACCCTCGATAGCTTTCGCGCCAAACTTTCCATCCGGCTCAATCATAGTGCATGGACCGCCAAAAGGTTATAGAAAGGAAAGATCCGGTTTCCTTTTCTGGAGAAGTTCGAAACAAGTCTTGCCATGTCTCTTAACTGTAATAACTCGGTTTAATGTGTAGCAAGCAGTTGGCACAGCCTCCCCCCAGAACTGAACAGGAAGCTCCGACTCTACCAACATCGTTCTTGCAGTTTCAATTATCGTCCGATTCTTCCTCTCCGCGACACCGTTTTGTTGTGGAGTGTATCGAGAACTGTATTCATGAAGAATGCCCTTAGAAGTACAGAACTCATCCATCACACGGTTCTTGAACTCAGTTCCATTGTCGCTTCTGATCCTCTTAACTTTCAACGTGTAGAGATTTTCCAACATTGTAAGAAGATCCATGAGGATTCCAGGAGTATCACTCTTGTGTGCCATAAAAGCTACCCATGAAAATCTAGAATAATCATCAGTAACCACTAAACAATAAGCATCCCCGAATGTTGTCTTGTGTTTCATAGGTCCAAAGAGGTCCATATGAAGACGTTCGAGAGGCATGCTAACAGTGTTGATTTTCTTCAGAGGGTGAGACTTCTTCTTTTGTTTCCCTTTTTGGCACGAAACACAGATATCTTGTAGATGAAAACCTCTCACAGGCACACCATTCACAAGATTGTTTTTCACCAAATGGTTCATTTTTCTTAAGTGAATGTGCCCCATTCTTCTGTGCCAAGATATAGACTCCTTCTCTGTGGCTTTCGAGACAAAACATGTGACTTGTGCAGAAGTCGTAATCGCTTGGCTCATATCAAGAATATAAAGATCATTAACTCTTGGAGCCGATAAGAGAATCCATTCTTCTGGAATTTTGAAACCAGGTTTCAGCACATAACAACCGGCATCATCAAAATGCACGGTGAACTTCTTATCGCAGATTTGCGAAACACTGAGAAGATTATGATCAATTTGTCGAACATAATTGATCTTATCGAAACATACAACACCATTGGAGATCATTCCCTCTCCAGTGATGTATCCGCCTTTGTCTCCAGCAAACGCGACATAGCCTCCTCTAATATTTCTAACATCATATAGAAGCCGTAAGTCGCCTGTCATGTGCCTAGATGCTCCACTATCAACAATCCAATGGCTATTAATAGTTCCTCCTGGAACATACTGCACATATCATCAATGATCAGTTGAGGATGGGGACCCAAGCCTTAGTGGTCTTGGGTCGTCCCTGAGCATCACGAAAGATGATCTCAATTTCCTGATGATTTTGTAACACAACACCTCCCCCTGAATTTTCACCCATCTTAGGTCTCCAAGTTTGATTTGCTTTACCAGATATAGTTTTATGAAAGGATTCTGAAACTTCTGGTTTTAAAAATTGTGAAGAACTTGGTTCCCTGTTGACCGTTTTGACTTCAGATTTTAAAGCCTTTTCAACAGCTTTGACGTTTTGACGTCGTTGTTTCGTTTCTTGTTCCTTAAAAGTTCTTTTATCATGTTTTGGTGAAACGGGACGACGTTGAGGGTGAACCTTTTCAGGTGGTGCTTTCTCAACAAATTTATCCTTGGGAGTGTTTGGACAATTTTGAATGATGTGTCCAAACTCCCCACAATTAAAACATGTTCTCCTTTCCACAAACTTAGGAGAATCTGATCGACTAACAGATGTCAAACTCGTAGAACCTGAGGTACTTGCTTTTTCATCACACCTGTTTGTATGTTGAGTGTAATTGTTTTGGCTGTTACGTTTTAAAATCTTGACTTGTTGTACAAAATCGGTGTTTGATTTATTTTCAAAAGTCTCAATTTTATCCATACCCTTCGATGCTACAAATCTGACATTACTGTTTTTCTTCTGATAATGAGCCCGTTTTGTTTCAAATTTTGATTGAGAAACGTTAGGCTTTTGAGCTCACCTTTCTGGTTGTTTACCCTTAGAAGCAATAGGTTGTTTCTTTGTTGGTGATTTTTTATTTCCAAATTGTTTCCTGATTTCAGCTTTTGGAATTGGGTCACATTGAGTTACAATGACTCCTGGAATTGTCTTTCCCAAAAACTTGTTTGTGTTATCTTCAAAAACTTTATCAATCGAATATGGATTGACATTTTTAAATAGAAAATCGTGATTTGAATAGATTTTAGAATCACCAACCAAAGTGTACAACACGTTATTACTCTTAACGGCAGACACAGATTTCTTGTCATTCTTGACAGGATCTATCACTTATTTGACAACTGGTTGAACAACAGGAGTAGGAGGATCACAAAGAATATGATTCTCAATTGGAATTTCTACTCCCTTCATCTTGTCAAGTGATTTATCCTGATCACTCATATATAATTCTGATTCATCATCAGACGACTCATAGTCCTCAATGATTGGAGGACTTTGTTTGGTAGATGTTGAAGTTTCTGTTTACTCAGATGAGGTACTTGAAGAACTGTCCGATTTGAACCCTAGGCCAGTAGTAACTTCCTCATAATCAAGAGGCACACTGGGCTCAAAACGTGGCATTTCTTCTTCATCAGGCATATGAGTATAATTATGTCTTAAAGGGGGCTGACACTTCTTATGCCCTACGCCTTTCTTGTTACCTTTGAGTTGTTGAGCATCAATGATATGATCGAGCACATATCGGGAGTTAGAATAACTCTCCAATTTGAGCTTGATTGCATCATGTTCGCATTTGGCAATGGCTAGCTCCTTTTTGGTTTCCTCGATGATATTAATGTAATTGTTAATACCAATTTGCTTATTGAAAACAATTTTTGTTAGCTCGGAAACACTTTTCTTTAGGGTTTCAATCACAGATTTAAAATCCTTTTCGTTTCTAGCTAAAGCCATATTTGCCTCTTTACACTTAGACAACTCAATAACCAAACTTTGGTTATGATTATGAACCTTTTCAGATTCAAGCTTCAAATCTGCACAAACATTACAAACACTAGGAGCAGGAGTTTCAGATTTTACCTGACTCGTAGAGGCTGAGACATTTGCCATAAAGGCAGTCTGATAAGAAAAAGATCCGTCTTCAGAGAAGAATTTCTCCATTTCTTTAGATGCTACAACAGCCTTCTTGATCAAAACAGATTTCTGACTCTTCAACTCCTCTGCTTCAGTCAATAAATCATCAACATCAGAACTAACTTCTTCTTTCACATCAGATTCCGAAATATAACCACCCGAATTAGAACTTTCTTCATCAGAACTCCCGGTATAACCTGAATTGTCGTTACTTTCAGAAAATTCTTCCTTGTGAATGTGCTTGATGTGATTGATGATCTTTGCATAACAAGCTGTTCCTCCTCCTTCTTGATCACCTTCCCCAAATTGTACAGATCAATTACACCCTTCATCAGCTTGAACAACTAATGCTCTGTTGGTGTTTGAAGGTCCAGACTGGTTCTGGTTCTGATTGTTGTTCACCGCTACTATCCTTCATTCACGATTGTCTTGATTGGCATTAGAAGTACTCGTCTGATTTCTAAACGGATTCTGATTGCCCTGTTTGCTTGGTCGGGTGCACTCGCGTTTGAAGTGACCCTTTTCGCCACAATTGAAACATGTAACCGCATCTTTATCAAACCCGTACTTCGTATCCTTCTTACTTTCCAACGAAGTTCTTCCCGTTCGACTCATGAAATCCTTTGCCCTTCTAACAGCACTTGCAAACGCCCACTTTATATCCATCAACTCCATTTCATCACTGTCAATTTGTTGATAATCTTCATTGGTCATATTGATGTTTCCAATTTGACCTGCGACCAATCCGCAGTATGCACTGACCATTGTATTAATGTGTTCCATATGCTCCTTTGCTACTTCAATGCTAACTTTTGAGAGGTTCGAAGTATCAACTCTGACAGTGTTGGTGTTTTGGGGTGGAGGATTGTTGGTATAATGTGCTTGTTGTTGTTGTTGTTGTTGTTGTTGTGGTTGGGCTTGAGGTTGGGGTTGAGATTGTGGAAGATAAGCACTTGGATCGAACTGTGGTTGAGTAGTGGTAACTTGAGGTGGAGGTTGGGGTGTTGGTAGCCATGCACTTGCATCGAATTGAGGTTTTGAGAAAGCATGAGCTTGAGTAATCATATGCGCTGGCGGATGATAAGCACTCGGATCGAAAACTAGTGGAGGAGCTGACTGTGGAAACGGAAAAGAGCTTGTATTCAACATAAACGCCATCTGTAGCTTCGGTTGCTGAACTGAACTGGAACTAGCTAAAGAGTTCAAACCTGCAAGGTACATTTCAGTATTTTGAGGAACAAGAATTCGTTTAGCTTTCCGGATTTCTTCATCATTCTTGTGCTCCAACTTCTGAATAAATTCATAGATATTGACAATAGCTAAAGTGCCCGTATGCTTTAGAAGCTCAATGAATGCGCTCCATTTTGGAGGTAGAGCATCAGCAAACCGTGCAACCATTTCCTGTTGAGTTGCAATAACATTATAAGAATACATTTCACTAATCAAATGATAAAAACGATAACTCATATCATTTAGGGTTTCATTCTCCAAGAATTGAAATGATTCAAACTCTTTCTTCAATAAATCATGGCGTGTCTTTCTAGTAGCTGCATTTCCTTCTCCTCTCGCTACCAATGCATCCCATAAAGCTTTCGTGCTGGTACAATAGCCAAATTGATGATAGATATCTTTGTGGAGTGCTTGTGTGAGAATAGCAATTGCTTTCTTCTCAAGATCATATGCTTTCTTGTCGTCTTCAAGCATATTCGCAAATGTCGCCGCACTTGAACCTGCTTCTTCGAGGTTTGTATTGTATGGAGAGGTGAAACACGTCCATAATTCTGTGTTTTGCCCTAGAACGTAAGTATGGAAATGACCCTTCCATGATGGATAGTCGTTCATGTGATTCAACTTTGGCGGGCGATTGTTGCTACCCGTCTCACTCTCACTAAGCAATAGATTTTGAATGCTTTGATTTTGATTCGACACCAATGCCCATTGACTTGCACTTATTGATTGTGGAGGCATGACATTCCTTAACCATGCGGCTGCCGAAGTCTGATCTTGACCTTGTCGTGGGTCCGTAATCCAATCCCATGGACTCGTACTCATGATGATTGATGTTAGAACAACTGTACCTGATTAAACACTTGAAAAGAGAATGTTAAGATATGTTTGCAAAGCTTCTGTTTAAAATCACAAGGATGTTTGACGAAATCCTGTATGACGAACTCAGAGATTTCGTCCAAAACAATTTTTGATGAAAATGTTGATTTAGTCCAAGACAACTGGTGATTTCGTCAATTGTAGGTGTGACGAAGATGGGGGTTTTCGTCCAAATCAGAAGGTGACGAAGTAAAGGTTTTCGTCAAGAACAAAGTGACAAAATGATGAGTGTTCGTCGCTGATATGTTGATGACGAAATCAGGTGGATTTAGTCGCTGATATGTAGATGACGAAATCAGGTGGATTTCGTCGCTGATATGTTGATGACGAAATCAGGTGGATTTCGTCGCTGATATGTTGATGACGAAATCAGGAAGGGTGTTCGACGAAGATGATTTCGATGACTGGACAAATGTGATTTCGTTGACAATTTGTAAGATATTATCACACAAAAGAAAATCTTATCCTCTGACAAGTTGTTGACACCAAATTCAACAAACCATGCTTTTTCTGATTTTCGAAACTTCTTTTTCTCACCAACTAATCATCACAGAACACAAATTTCAAACACTTGCAATTTAATATTGATAAACAAAATAAGTTAGAATCAACAAAGCTCAAACACAGATATATGCAAATAACAGTTTGAAGATTTTCAAGAACACTTTGAAGATATGAAGTTTTCGAAATCGATTTTGCTTATACTTTCAACAAAAACCCAAATGTCAACATGTATAGATGCAATATAACAGGTTTTCAATAAAACTATAGCAAAATCACACTTGTAAACACATATTTTCAGCAATATTTTCAGAAAAAATATGATTTTTCAGAAACACCAAACTGAAAACAGTTAACAATACTTGTTTCAAACAATCACAATGTTTGGTTTTAAACAATGAAAAGAGCTACCACTTGTAGGTCCGTTTTTCTCGGAGGATCCGATACGTAACCTATCCTTGTTTATCACAAACACTATCATGGGTGCGGAATCCCCATTGACAAAATGTTTTTAAACGCATTTCAGGTAACAAAATGTGAAAGCCAAATAGAAGCCAGCTGGACAATAAGGCTTGGAAAATGTGGCTATAAAAGTTACCTAAATAAAGAAGATGTTTTATTTAAATAAATTAGGGTTTATCCCTATAAACATGTTTGTAATATAAACTTGGGTTTTACCCATGTGTTTATTATTATAAAAATGTGGTATTTTACTCTGATAAAATAGTTCCTAACTACGGCCATGATGTAAATTCCGCTGTCAAATTGATAAAAACTGTAGGTCCGTTTTTCTCGGAGGATCCGATACGATACGTAACCTATCCTTGTTTATCACAAACACTATCACGGGTGCGGAATCCACGTAAAGGTGCAAACCAAACAAATGTAAAGTCGATAACACAAACAGATAATCAAAGATTCACTTAGATTAACAGGATGAGAACAAACTGCAAACACATACACACAATGCTTGACGATAAACTCTCAGTTTCTCTCTATGCTCTCATGAACTAAACTGTGAAACATACTTAGTATATATACTGTCAGGGATTTCGCCATGATGAAATCCCTTTGGACGAAAACCATGTGTGACGAAATCAGTGATTTCGCCACACACATATCGACAAAAACAAAGGGGATTTCGTCATGATGATTTATGATGAAATGGGATTTCGTCATGAGCATACATGGACAGAAATCACTAAGGCATGGACAGTTAAGCATGATTACACAAACTCTAAACATAATGCACACTAGCATTAGGTTAAGATACAAATACAAAGACAAGAGTCATACCATGTAGGATAGGAGGATATCCGACTAGGTAGACATGACGGAACGTACAGACTCGATAACAAAAGTCTGTTTAACATACAACGAAACAAGACAAGTTACAGACACATAAATGCACTAACAAAAACCACTGATACCACTGAATCTGAGCTCGCGACCGCCCGTTCCCAGGAGATAGGGACCGGCGGTTGCGACAGAAAACCCATAATTTTTGTTGGTACCTAAACGGGCTCATCGGCATATTAGCCATCATGTTGGGATTCGTTGTCATTGGATTCGAGTGTGGTGGATTTGAGGAACTAAATGCAATGGGATGGTTCATGGCTTTACAGTATGGGTGCCAAAGTGGGCAAGTTTGGTGGATTGGGTAATGGGTGAAGATGATTTTGGGTTAAGATGGGTTTAGGTCAGGATGGATATATTAGAAAAAGGGCAGGATAAGTTTGGATCAAGATTACTTTTGTTAGGATGAGATGAAAAATTTAATAATAAAAACGAAAACATATACTAAAAATATGAAAAATAAAAAAAAACATGAAAAAAATAATAAAAATATATAAAATTAAAATTATAAAAATGTAAAAATATAAAATATTAAAATTAAAAAATGTAAGAAATAAAAAATATTAAAAATGAATATATGTGTATATATATATATATATATATATATATATATATATATATATACTAGTATTAAGCCCCTTGCAACGGTTGTAATAAAACTGTGTTAAGTAGTAGCAATACTATACCATTGTCAGCGACCACCAACACCAGAAAAACTCGTAAAAACAAATAAAAACGGGAAAAAAATAACGCCGAGCGAAAAGCAGACGTAAAATCTTTGAATCACGCATGCTTGTTGCTGAGAAATTAAACCGAAACGTAAAACATAGAAAAAAATAACTAAGTCCATCCAGGACCCACGTGTTGGACGAACTTGTCAAGCGCAGAAAAATAGATGTTACGCGACGGGCTAGTCAAACGGGAAAAAAATATACGAAAAAATGTTGAACCCCACACGCACGTTGCGGTGCGTTAACTCACAAAATTTAGAACGAAACGAAAAACTTGGGAAAGATGAAAAGTATGGTAGAGCAAAATTGAAAATAAAAAAGAGTTGGGATTAAATTGCAAAATATGAAAAACTTTGGGTTAAAAGTAAAAAACAAAGGGTCTAAATTGTAAAATTAGAGTTATTTATTAATTTTAGATAAAGATAAGGATAAAAATAAGTAATATCTATATATTAGTTATTAATTAATATTAATATTAAAAGAAATTTATTAAACAAATATAAATAAAATTTATGAAGTTGAAGGAGAGAATGTCATGTGACATTATTTGAAGTCTTTTATTATAAGTTAGATTAGATGTATAGCAAGTTTACTGAACATTTGGAATATAGGAATGGCAATGGGCCGGGTTTGGGCCGAGTATTAGTAATCCCAAGCCCGTACCCGCCCCGTTACCTGTCGGGTATTTACCCATCGGGTATCGGGTATACCCGCGGGTAACAGGTATACCCATTTATTTGTTAAAAATATCATTGAAACTCTCATGAGCATTTTTTACTCTAATGTTTATATAATTTACTACTTTAATAACTACAACGGAAAATATGACCAATAACATACAAGCATATCATATTTAAATGCATATTTGAAACATATATCTGCATAATTAACTAATTAATGTACTGCTACTTTGTAACACATAATGTCAGTTTATATATTTTGCATTTAATTGAACATTAAATATGAAAAATAGTAGCATTAATAAGAACCCAAGTGATCTCCCTACCAACTTGAAATGTTTTTAGAAAATTCTAAAACTAACACATACCTTTAATCTGCATAGAAACAACATCACTAAATAAAAAATATTGTGTTTATATGTTAAGGTCTTGAAGACAAACAACAAAGCAAAATAATATGAATAAGTGTATGTACTAAAGTTTATATAAATGTAAAGTTTATATAAATGGAAAATTAAATTTAAAATAATATGCTCTTCAGGTATTATTCGGGTAAACGGGTCGGGTATCGCTAAATCCCATACCCGTACCCGAATATTTTTATATTTTTAATCCCATACCCTGCCCATCAATTAGTCAAGGATTTAACTATTATAAAGATAAAGTCTAACCACAAACGAAAATTTGTAGAAAAATTTCAATAAATGTGGTATAGAAGATGAGATGTATTAGGGTGGAGGGAGTGGTCTCAGGGAGGGGTTTATCGATTGGGGATGTATTGTCGGTGGATGTTATCGGGGAAGAGGAGAGAGGTGGTGAAGGCGGTGAGCAGTCACCGAGTGAGGAACATGAGAGAGGTGGGAGAGAGAGGGGGTTAATGGTGGGCCCCAGCCCCTTTCAAGCAATCATATTTTTTTTTAAATTGTTTACCGCTCTCCATGTGTTTGATCATTGCTAGTGATTGAGTGCAAAATGGGGAGTGAAGTGAGGACTAGACATGTCATGACATTAGAGCATTCACATCCAACTCACTATATTTTCATCCTAAATTACACTAAAAAACACTACATTTTCTCTCTCCTTTTTAATTAAATAATATTTTTTTATACCTTTATCATTGTCTTTTCTCTCTCCTCCACTCACAACCACTTTCAAAATATATTAAAAAATTATAGGGGGTGAACAGTGTCCCCCTCAAATATACAGATGAACAGTAACATTTTCTCTCTCCTCCACTCACAACCACTTTTTATACTCTTTATATTTTAAAAACAACACACTCACAATATGATGTCTTGGATGTGAATGCTCTTATTGGTTAGAAAATAAGTTTACCACTCCACAAATGGTGACCACTCCCTCTATTCTTAGATATCGTTACAGTTAAACACGTTTTTTTATATATTAAATAGTAACAAGTTATGGATTGTTTCTTTGTTTCCCAAAACAATAATTGATAGATCTTAACTTTATACAGCTAGCAAGATTTTACCAATAAACTTGCAAGACACAATTTTTACCTATGCTCATTTTCCATGTTCAAATACTATTAGTTACTGTTACACCATTTTCTTAATTATTTTTTCATTTTCAGGGGTAAAGATGTTGATTGGTGTTTATTATAGTAAATAAAAATAAAATGTATCCACTTTATTAGTTTTTGATAAAATTATACAAGATATCGATTTCATTGTTGTATGGCCCGGGTGGTAATTCTAAACTACATATTTGGTCATCTTTCTATTAAAAAGTTAAAAGACTTGGGGTTTGCTTGGCATGGGGTGTGGAACTGAGGAGAGAATGGGATGGACGAGGTAATGTAATGGACAAAGGAATGAAATGGATCATTATTATTTCATAATCTTGTTTGGTTATCATGTGAGAATGGAATGAATCATCACCATGTGCTGTGTGGTAGGCAAGAAAAGAACAAGGAATAAAATCAACGATGGATGGCGGTAATGGGTGGTGGCAGTGGGTGGTGGTTGCGCCGGTATTGGGTGGTGGCAGCGGCAACGATGGGTGGCGGTGGTCGGTGTTGATGGCAGGTGGTGGCGGTGGTTGGCGATGGCGGGTGGAGATGGCGGTGGTGGTGGTGGTGGGTGGCGAGCGGTTGGTGGTGGAGTGTGGCGGCGGTGGCGAGTGGTCGCGACGGGTGGCGGTGGTGGTGGTCGGCGGCAGAGCGTGATGGCGGTGGTGACAGCGATGGTGGTTGCGGGTGGTGGTGGGCCATGTTGGTAATGAAGGGTGAGAGAGGGAATGAAATGGAAAAAAAAACAAGGGTGGTGGATGGAATGAATTTGAGAGAATGTAATACCTCATGTAATGAGTGATTTCATTACCTTACCCAATCAAACACATTTTTTTTCATTCACTCGTAATAGTCTATTCCATTACACTCTCAATCTTACATACCAAACACTACCTTGGTTCCTAACGTTTTGTTAAACCATAACATCTTCGATCATTATCACTAAATGAAGTTTAAGGGAAAGCGGGTTTGTAGCAGGACAGGCTATAAGGAAAGCGGAATCTAAAAAGGTGGATAAACACGCTAAAGCATGTGCTGATAACCAACATGCATTTGTCCCCTTCGCCTTCGACACCTTTGGCTCTCTAGCTTCAGAAGCTATCTGTTTGTTGACTAGGGTCCAAAAGGTTGTCCACAGCAGTTGCTCATCAACGGGGGGCAGAGGTTTGTCTTTAATAGGCTAGGGTTTGCTATTCAGAAAGGGGTAGCGGCGCAGCTTGTTGCTCGCTTACCTGCGATATTGATATAACTCGGCCAGTATTTTATATATAAATAAAAATTCACTTGTGAAATATATGTAACTTTCATATAAAAAATGTAATAATAGTTTTTCCTTTATACATAAAATAAATACAAATATCGTCCAACTCCTTTGTCACCCATAAAACGCTTCTTCTCCATTTCCCTCAAATGAAACGAGGTGACATAGTAAATATACCTTTTTGGGTAGAAGTTAGGTCGACTGAAGCATGCCGTAATAACAAGATTTGTTGAACAAAATATTGTTATTAGAAAGCCATTATATAATTATGAATCTTTTGATAAATAAAATATAAGAACTGTTTTTTATAAGAAGAAATATCACAAGAGATAATTATTCAACAGTATAAAATAGTTATAATAATAGTAACCGTGTAGTTTTGTTATACATCTATATGACAATAAGTATTATTTTTAAAAGGTTATATTGTAATTGTAAATAGATAAAAACATAAACATGAAATTAAGAGTGTTAAGGATACTTATGTTGACTTTCCCATGAATATTATGTCTATTAAACCAAAATATAATATTTATTTCTATTTTTTTTAAATCTGCTTTTTTTTATGTATTTTATTTCTACTTTTTTTTAAATCTGTTTTTTTAGTTTCATGTCAAAAGATTACAACTATGTACCATTTTTTGATGCCGTTCAAAAAAAAAAAAGTACCAGATTAATAATTTTATGCATCAAGCTACTTTGCGTACAAAAAGCTAATTTATGCATCTAATACATATCTTTATACCTATTCTAACAGCTTTTATTATTAAAGTCTAATAAGAACTTATATTATTAAAGTCCAATATTTATTTAGAATATATTCAACGTTAATTTTATTTAAATTTAAAGTGGAACAAAACGATAAAAATGATTACTTTTCAAAAAAATATGGAGAAAAAAAAACTACTTTTAGACTATAGGGTGTGGGGCGTGTGTTGCGACGACGGAATGCCAAAAATGCTGGCTAAACCACAACGGGCTAGTGTTGGCCATGACGTTGCCCTGTTGGCGTGGGAATTGAGCCTAGCGTGGGGGGGGGGGGGGGGGGAGGGAGGGAGGGGGTGACATGGCTGGCTTTGGTTGACTGGTCCAATATATCCGTTGGGGCTAGCCGTTGCCAAACGACTACTTTATTTAAAAAAATATTTCCTTTTTAAACATTATAAACGTCCACCCATTTTTTACATTTTTTTACCACTTTTCTACTTCTTCTATCATATATCTATGTAGTTTGTTTTAATTTTATTTGTAGTTTTTAAAAATATTATATGTAATCTTCTATTTTAATTAGTGTGTTATTTTAATTAAATGAAATTTTAAATAGTTTAAACAAAAAAAATAACAAAATCCACATAGCCGACCACTCCAGCCGAAGCCACGCCACACCACACCCCTTGTTTTTGAATATTAGGGTGGAGGAAGTGTTCACCATTTGGTGAGTAGTAAACTTATTTTCTAACCAATAATGTCATGTCATGTCAAGTCCTCACTCGACTTCACATTTTGCACCCAATCACTAGAAATGGTCAAATACATGGAGAGTGATAAACAATTTAAAAAAAAATTGTGATTGGTTGAAAAAAGGTAAGGTCCACCATTAACCCTCTCTCTCTTCTCTTCTCTTTCGGTGTCTCTCTCGGTGAGTAGTCACCGCCTCCTCCTCTCCCTGATCACCGAACAAACACCGGCAACACCTCCCCACTCGGTAAGCCCCCTCCTCCACCCTTGTGAATCCCACACCTGTGACGTGTTAACTAATTTCCCTAACCCACACCCCTTCACATCCCATTTTAGATTCCCCTAAAATTAAATACATGTGTTTAATAGTACACAGAAATTCACGAATTTTGATTTACCTGTAACTCCATGTATTGGTGTCAAAAATTAAATACACGTGTTTAATAGTACACAGAAATTCACGAATTTTGATTTACCTGTAACTCCATGTATTGGTGTCAGCTTCATCACTCCCAACCTGCCACAAACCAATAATAAATCAAGAAAAATATTAATGTCTTTTATTTTATTATTTTTAAATGCTTACAAAATAATATATAAATAAATGCCGTTCAAAATAAATAACTATATATTAGGTTTTAATATATAAACTAGCTATTGATAATAATTGTCAAAATAATCAGTAACACTACTAACTTTCACTTTGTTGTCAAAGACGATCTTATCGTATAGGTATCATGAGATTGTACTTGATTTTCGCTCATCAGAAAGTTATGTTTCCCCATTTGACTAATAATCATTTGAATGACGAGTTCAAGTGAAAATCAAGTATAAATCTATAATAACTATGCGAGTTAGATTATCCTTAACAACAAAAAAAAACTAAAATTAAAAAATCATAGTTATAGTTTGAATTATTAAATTCTAAACTTTACTCTAAATTAAAAACCTTTATTACATAGGTCCAAAACTCACACAATAATGTAGACATGTACATGTCTTAAACATTGATTTGTTGAAATTAAATGTATGCTTTTACAACAATTCAAGTCTCATCATCTCATGAAATAATTTCCAAAAAAAAGAAAATTAATTCAAGTCTGCATCATACACTCATTACCTCATCTCTCTCTCATCCCCCTCTCTCTCTCTCTCTTGTTCATCCCTGTCCTCCCTCCATCTCACATCCACAGTGCAGTACCATCAATCACCCTTTCGATGGCAAGAAAAACTCCAACAAGATTCTTCTTTTAACACCCACTATTCTTAATCATGCATCTCCACAAAATCTTCTTCCTATTTCTTTAACAATCACTGAGATTTAGTGGTGGGTCGTCTTCAAATCTTGAAAAGACACAACCTTTCTTGGTTTCCTGTTTTAAAGATTCTGATTCCAAACTTGGGTCTGGTTCTTTTTCACCTTTTTCTTTATTTTTCTGTTTCTTTTTTCAATGGGGAACACAAATGGTAGAGAAGATGGTGGGGGTGGTGGTGGTGGTGGTGGTGGTGGTGGTGAGGGTGGTAGTACCTCCTCTATTGGAAACGATGTCGTTTCACAGGATGTTAATTATACTGCTCGTACCGGTGATGATGGTGATTTCATGGGTCACTCTCCTCCTCCAAGCCCTAGGGTTTCTGGTTCTCCATTGATGTTTACTCCTCAGGTAAAGCTTTCATTTTTATAATAATTTTTAGGGTTTTTGTTTTTGTTTTTGTTTTTGTTTTGGGTACCCTTTGTTTAAAGATTGAATACCCATTTGCAAGATTTGATTTTGATAATGGTTGTAATAGCAATGATACAGTAGATTGGTGTTGGTTAGTAATTGATACAGTAGATTGATTAGGTTCATAATGCAGATGATATTGTAGATCTGGAAAATGTGTGTACTTTCTTTGTGGGATTTTTGTGCTGATTGATCTTAGATACTTTCTTGTGTTTGTGCTGATTGATTTTTTGTTCTTTATTGGTTAATGATGTGTTGGGAGAAAAAGGGATTTAAAATTGGGTGTGAATTTTGTTTGGATGATTAAGTTTGTGGTTCTTTATTTGTTGTTTTGAAGCGATTAAGTTCTTCACATAATTTTGCTCGAAACCTAGTTTTGGTGAAGTTTGTTCGACGGATGTGAAGTCTGGTTTTAGCTGGATATTGAAGTACTGTGAGTTTATGGTTGTTTGGTTATGAGGTTGGGTCAACCGCGGTTTCATATGCCTTCTGTGATCTGAATAATGATATTCTAATTTATGCCGGTAATGTTTTCTAAGTGTACTCGTTCCATGGTATAAAAGAGAATAAATTTTACTTTTATTTGGTTCTTATAACATAAAGTGTGGCTAGGCGAAACAAAACACAACAAGACAGAAAGTACTAATAATAATAGTAGTACGCTACCCGTAACGTAGAAGTGGTAAGAAAACTATCGTAGCAGCATATAAGAGAAAGTGTTTGGATGAGTGTATACAGTGATTATTGAATAATTCTTATGTAATTAAGCAAAATAAAGGCAAGTGTTTAAAGTGATTATTGAACAATTCTGAGTGTTTGGCAAAAAATAGAATATGATTCTGATTTTCTGATTATTATTGTATATCTATTGTGTTTAAGAAAATAGATTGTATGGATAAACATAGAATTCCCACTATCTGTAGCTGATTATGTTTATTGTAGTTGTCATAACTCATAATATCTTTGTTGAAGAACATCTGTACACCCTTTAGTGTTTTGGATCTGTTCTAATTCAATTAAATGAGCAAACAATCTACTATATATTCGATACAAGAACGTAATTTCTAAAGATGTATTTTGGTACATATGTTAAAAAATGGAAGTGAGTCGTCCATATGTAGAAAAGAGTGATATACTCATCTTTGAAGTGATTCTTGAAATTTATTTCCATTACAAGACCTTCCTTTATGTTACCTTAGCTGTTAAGAAACTTAATCCATTTCATATCAAGTCTTTGAAGATTTAAACATTGCAAAAAGATCCAAAATCGATCATATGACAAAATTGTGACCTTTTTACCTTGTTGTGTGTATTTTAGGTACCCGTGGCTCCATTACAAAGACCCGATGAGATGCAGTCAAACAATTCATGGATGCACGACTCTTCCAGCTATGAAGACATGATGACCGAGCAAGGAATCCCGACAATGATTACGTGGAGCTATGACGGAAAAGAAGTGGCTGTCGAAGGTTCTTGGGACAATTGGAAAACAAGGTTAAAAAACACCAAATTGTCTTTTTATCATTTTCCTAATTACACCCCTTTGTTTATTTTAGATGAGTATGCGATCTGATACATATAGATGGTCGTTCAGTATCTAAGCAGTCAATAGCGGTGGGATAGCGGTTATCAGGCTCTTCTAAAACAGTGGTGTCAAATAGCGGAACCTCTATTATCGGCGCTATTGACCACTATTTGACCTATATTGACCGTTACTTTGGATGCCTTGGTTGATGTGGACTCGGAGGAAGATTTTATAGCTTACGATTAGATCATATTTCAAATATTGGCACTTTTGATTTTTGACTCTTGATATTACTATTACTATTATATATGTTTTACGTTTTATATATCTAGATATATAAATTCTGCATGATATAAAACTACCGATATCCCACTGCAATAACCCATATCTCAAATATCGGCCCTTGACTGCTATTTGATTTTGCACCGCTATAACCACATAGTTCAGTATAGAACTATTTTTAAATAGAGAACTGCTAGAACCGCATAAACAATTACTTACACCTATTGCTTTAACTTTGATACATAAGACGGTTATGTAACATTGTAACCACGTATCTGCCTCTCTTTCTCTCTCCCACTATATATGGATAGGAGGATAGCGCTATGTGCAAGTGATTATGTGGTTCTTTACCTAACAACGGTTTTGCTTTGAACGCGCCCCGATAGAATATATAAATAACTATTTGATGTTTTGTTCTTGACCAGGAAGCCCTTGCAGAGATCCGGAAAAGATTTTATTATATTAAAGGTTCTTCCGTCAGGCGTTTACCAGTATAGATTTATTGTTGACGGTCAATGGAGGCATTCGCCTGATGTGCAATGGACACAAGACGAAGCAGGCAACACTTATAACATCTTAGATTTGCAGGTATTTTCCCTGAAAATTACGTATATCAAAGTCAATCTGTCGAGTTGGTTTGTCTTTTAATAACTTATAGGATTAAACATCCTGTTTTGATACCGTTTGGGGCGTTTTGGCATGCGTTTGGAAAGGTGTCGTGAGCCAAAGTTACCGACTTTATTACTGTATGACCTGTTGAAAGAGTCCAACTTCGTGTAACGTCTTATTCGTTCGCTAAAAGTATACACATTTTGGAATTTTTGAAGTGGTCCATATTAGAATAATCATGTGATGTGATGTGATGTCTTAGTTTGTTGTTTTATTTTGTTTCTTTGTAAAAGTAGTCTGGATTTTTGTGGATGTCTTCTTTGTCTTTCTTCTTCAACAACGGGTGATAAATTATATACTTTTCTACCCTTTTAGCATTTCAATCATGTTAACCCCACAATGCACCACAATTTTGACCCGTTTACTCGTGATTGTCTCAACGGGTTTATCTTTATTTGTATTATCTTTGTAACGGGTCAAACGGGTAAAATTAAAAAAGGAAAAAGGTCAAATGAATTGAACATGCTTAACTTCACATTAATTGTTGTTGATAACTATGCAGTTAGTATCGGTGAGATATATTGGTTATCAGTCCCCATGTAAAATATTGGTTAGAATATCGGTACCGATACTATCAGCGATACTGACCAATATTTGGCCGACACATCATCGATTTTCCCGATATCAGTACCTTTCTCCTTAGTTCCACCATTCGTCTTTCTTCTTATTGCTGCTATTAGTGTTAATTGTTAGTATTAAATGTTAGTGTTTTAAGTCTTAGTCAGTTCCTACTTACTACAATTGTTAGTGTTTTGCAAGTTGCAAAAGGTTAATTTGTTAATGGTAAAAGAGTATACTGAATTGTTAGTGCTAAATTGCTATATATATAAATTCTACATGATATTAAAATTACCGTTATCCCACTGCGATAACCTATATCTCAAATATTGGTCCTTGACCTATATCCGATTTTTTACCGCATTAACTACATAGGTTGATAAAGAAAGTTTTATGGTTTTTGTTGATGACAGGAATACGTACCCGAAGACATTGAAAGCATATCTGGTTTCGAACCACCGCAATCACCAGATTCAAGCTACAACAATTTACAACTTGGATCCGAGGATTACGCAAAAGAGCCGCCGTTAGTACCGCCACATCTCCAAATGACGCTTCTTAACACCCCTCTGCCCCACACGGAGCCCTCTCCTCGACCTCAACATGTTGTCATCAACCATCTTTACATGCAGAAAGGAAAGAGCAGTGATTCTGTTGTAGCCCTTGGATCAACTCATCGGTTCCTATCCAAGTATGTCACCGTCGTCCTCTACAAGTCTATACATCAATAATCACAAATCAGCCAACCGACCCGACTTCTTCACTTTGAATGTTTTTAGAAGAAATGCAATGTTAATGGTGTGTTTCAAGAGGAGATGATTTGTGAAGAGATCTTACTTTTATGATGATGTAGTGATATGATTTTTGAGTTTTATATGTACTCACCATAACCGTCATGCAGAAATTTATCATGTAGATTTACTACTCTCTTGATACAATTTAAGAAATGATCATGTTTTCTGGATTGTTTTTGTGAACCTCATAATAAACATCCATTAAAACTTGTCTTTATATATGTATACTATATGTATATATTAATGGAGCCATGGATCAATGCTTATACAAGTGTACACAAACCTATAATTGGAAAGTCTTTACTAGGATGATAATATACAACCTATTCCCATGTGTATATTCTCTGATGATTACAATATGTATATACAGCTATACAATCTATAAAACTCTCAAGTTGAGTCATAGTCTCATTACTCATAGATGTTGATCATGACTGATTCATCATACACAAGTAATTCGTCTCCCAACTATCCTAAGATGGAAGGTTGATTGTTCGTTCTTCTAGCTTTTCTCAAGTAAAATGACAATCAAATTCAATATGCTTGATCATAGAACGCTCAGTTATTTGTAATGGGAAGCTTCAATACTTCTAGCAATCAATCAGTTTATCGTTTTGAAAGAAAACCAAAGTATGCATCTGAAGCTCGATGAAGTGAAGGAGATTGAACGATCATATGAACCCCTTCGTATAAGCAACCTCAAATGGGATGAATAGAGGAACTAGATGGAGTTATGTTATATGAAAACATGTGTCCAACTAGTCTACCACATATGCCTAAGCATTACCTTTAGGGACTAGAGGAGTACTAAAAGATGTTAAAGAGACATGTGAATCAA
This sequence comes from Helianthus tuberosus, assembly GCA_030545235.1. Classification (NCBI taxonomy): domain Eukaryota; kingdom Viridiplantae; phylum Streptophyta; class Magnoliopsida; order Asterales; family Asteraceae; genus Helianthus; species Helianthus tuberosus. Next base: position 63,145,566 of record CM060449.1, on the reverse strand, counting down.
CCTTCATTGTAAAATGTAACACCACAATTCTTTAAAGAAAACCCTTCCAGTATTAATATATTGGTATTTAAAGAAGAGTATCAAGCTCAACTCATAATCTCATATCATCAAGTTTTTCGAATACCCAAATCCCTACTGACGTTCAATGGGTCTTCGCTGACGTCAAGATATCCCGGTCTTCGTTGCTACAAAAAAGTAAACCGTTAGCCTCGTCACGGAGGGCCCCGGGAGGGGGATCCGTGACCAAGCTCCGGCGTGAGAGTAAGTAAACTTGCCGGAGAGTTAGAGGAGTCTATTCCGATGAGTGTGATCACCGGAATGTTTTCCTCTAAGGTGTGAATCCAATAAATGTGCGTGTGTGATTAATGTATGAGAATATTGGTCGGAATTAATGAGATAGGAGTAAATGAGAGAGCTTTTAATGTGATACCTTCCATCTGCCTTATGATCGTCTTCTTTGGCCCTTATATAATCCCGAGCTCTTATCTCATATGTAAGATATTTTGTTAAGGTGATCCAACGGATTCTAAGAGGCTTCGGGGGGGCTCAGACACGTGTCTGACCCCTAACGGTACGATGGCAGCCTCATTTAATGTTCCGGCAGGAGAAGTACGATGCCAGCCAAAGATCCCCATCATATCGGGCATTAAATGATACCTGCATTCTCTGATCGTAGTTTCCCGCTCATTCTCTAAAGAGAGAACCTTAGTGGGCAAGTAAAATCGTTTCTTGGGCCTTATCTGTTGGGCTCGTGTGGCTATGGCCCAAAGGCGGGTAAATGGAGCAATCCATTGGCCCGTCGTCAAGTCATCTTTAGTCCCTGGTCCTGAGACCCGAGGCTCATGATCCGGGGCTGAATCGTAACTGTTCAAGAAGGAGGTTAATTTTCTTGGGCTACGAATGTGGGCCAATTTCTGACCAGTTATTAATCATTCTTTCTTTTCATAAAACACATCATTTCGCCGAACACTAGCGGCGGGAGTTAATCCCCTAGATGCACGTGCATCTTTTTAAATTTTGAAGGGACGGGTGATATGACGGTTCCCTGTGTGTCAGTTATCTTCTTTTAAATACCTCCATTATCTTTTAAACTTCCTCTTATTTTCCTTCTAGTTCTTTCCTTCATTCCGTCATATTTCTCCGATCACCGTCCCTTTAAACATGAGTCGTTCTGGTCACTCTGCAATTCGATCGGTCTTGACAGCGAAATACTTGAAGTCTTTTGTCGAGTCGTTCTGGTCGCCCTAACGAATCGGCTGAATGTACACCGGACCGAATTCCCCTTTATACATTGGCGTTTTCTTCTTGTGGAGTCCGGTATCCTCTTTCACCTTTCAAGGTTGCTTTACTTCGCCACTTCGGGGTTCACTTCTCTCAGTTGCATCCCCTAGGGTTTATGAGAGTGGTGCACTTTGAGTTGTCTTGTGCGGCCGTTTCTGGCGAGCCATATGTCCCCTTGTTCTGCATGTTCTATAAACTGATCTCTGATGGAGATTGGTTTACTTTTCCTAACCGACAGAACAGTGTGTCGAAACCCTGTTATACCTTTATGCCAACCTCCACTTACCCGAAGGATTGGAATAGTAGGTTCATCTTTGTTTCCGCTGCCATGATACCAGAGTCCCCACTGCCAAGAGATGTTGAGGCCGTTATTGAAGATACTGTTCCCACCTTGTCTGCTAACGAGACCTTTCAGTGGAAACGCATGTATGAAAACCCAACGAGGGCTTTTACTTTTTCTGAGGGAATCTTGGCCATGGGTGGGGGGGGGGGGGTTGAGCCCTTCCTACTCAGTTCGTCCCAAGGCTTTCTTCGGTAAAAAAGGTATATTTTTGCCCTGGATTTGCTGTCATTTGCTTTTGTTTCTTGGTATTTGTGCAGTCATCTTTAATGTTTTTCTTATGCAGAGTTGACTTTGTGGAGACTGCTCCAAGGGGATTCTAAGGATGTCAAGTTTGTAGTTGGTGATGAGGTTGATCCGGGTTTGAACCGGAGTGTAGGGATGTAGGTTACCGGGGGGTCTGCCCAGGCTGGGGGCTCCGTTGCTGTGGAAGGGGGTGAGGAAACCTCCTCTGATGGGGAGGAGAGTTCCCCTGATCCCGCCCCTGTTAAGCATTCTGATCAAAGTGATGATGAAGCTATGGAGGTCCGTTTAGTTCGTAAGAGGAAAGCTGCAAGTCCTAGGCCAACCCCTGCTCCTCGTGATATCCGACAAAGGCTCCGGAGTGCTAGTGGATAGAAGCCCCCTCCTTCATCGAAGGCTGCTTCCGAACTTCCCCCTGTTGGGGTTAAGGGTTCTTTGTCCAAACACCTGAGGTCTTCAAGCCTTGTGAGTGCACCTTTGTTGGTGATCTCCTTTTTCCTCTTACCTATTTGCCTTATATTTATTTTGTTCTAGGGAGATTTTTGATGTTTTTTTTTGTCTGTGTAGGGGAGTTCTCATGATCCAATAGAGATCCCTACTGGTCACTCCTCTTCCCGTGTTCGGGACAAGACTCTGGAAGTAAGCATGGCTCATTTTGCCTCAGCCTTTGAACTCTCTCCTCACCATGCTACAGGGACCAGTAAACCCACTCAACCTGAGGGTTTTGCTCATCGGTCCCCTTTGGCTCCCCTGTTTGCTGATGCTATCCCTTTCACCTATGTCCCTAAATGGAAAATACTCATTCTTCGGTGATAGGGACCCCTAAGACTGCCATGGATTTTTTGAGTCATGCTGTTCCTCCCTCCCATAGATTCATGAATTCTGCTTTGAGGGATGATCTTTTTGAGGATCAGTATAACATGTCTCTCTGTGAGAGTTTTTTCAGGGGTGCTGGCTTGCTGCAGTGGATTGACGATTTGAGGAGGGCGAATGAAGAACTCAAGGGTGAACTCAAGACCTCCAAGTCTGTTGCTGCCAAACTTAGATGTCAAGTGGTCGAGGCCGAGAGGAAGCTGTACATAGCCTTTCTCTCCCTCCCTCCCCTTTTTTTTTATTTTCCAACTGCTTTTTGGATTCTTTATGATGTTTTTTGCCCAGGGGGCTGGAGCCATGTTGGAGCGAAAGGAACGAGTCTGGGAAAGGGAGATGGCGGTGTTGGTAGAGGAGAAGGAAGAGTTGGCCGCTGAGTTAAAGCATCTGAAGGAGGTTGGCTCCGTCTCCCAGGAGCAGCTGAATACTATGTATGCCGATTATGGGATAACTTCTGATGATAACCAGCGGTTGGCTAAGGAGAAACATTGGTTAATCACTGAAGGTTTCGGAGCCTTCCTTACTGTCGTTTCTCAGTCAGAGGAGTTTAAAAGTGGCTTGGAGGAGGTGTATAGGGCGTACCGGGATGTTGGCTACCAGGCTGGGTTGAAGGATGGCTATATTTACTCTGCTCAGGGTCTGGGCAGGAAAGAGACTCCGCTTTACAACTCCAAAGCTAAGAAGAGACTATCTAAGCTGGATGAGGAGTTTGGGAGTAAGACCCCGGCCATTCTCAAGAAGATCCTGGAGCATCCCATGATATTAATAGATGAATTGAAAGCCTTGTTTTCCTCCGCTGGCCCTTCGTCTCCACCGTCTTTGTCTGGGGATGGTCCCTAGTGATTTCTAAACATTAACCTCTTTCGATATGGTTGTAATCTGGATAATTGCTTACCCTAGGATACTTTAAACTTTTGGTATTTGGAAGGAGAACCTTTGTGTTGGGGTTCTCCTAGGTACTTAATCATATAACCTATGACTGTATGTTGCCATTTTGTTTTTTGCTTGTTTTTTGTTGTGCCTTTTTATGTTACAGGGGTCAGGTCGGCGCTTCCCTGAAGACTTTTGGGCTGTTTGTAAGGAGCCGTGCTTTAGTCTGTTTGTTATGCCTGCTGGCTTGTATGTTAGTTGTTTAAGCCAATAGGGCTTCCTATTGTACATTCGTTTTGTAATAAAACTTTTCATTTTGTAATTTGTTTACGAAAGTGTGTTGTGTTTATGGTTTGTTTGATAAACCGAGATTGTCTGTTCGAGGCCAATCACTGGACAAGTTTATAATGTGAGATTATGTTTTTGGTTTGTTTGTCCGTTTCCTCTGGGTTAGCTAGACCCTATTCTGCCCCACAGCCGGGCGTTTGGCATGCTTGATATGCCTTATACACGTGTGTTTATTTGTCATTAGGGTTATGACCGTCCAGGGCACGTCTGCCTTGGTATAACACATGTTGTTTAGCCAAAAGGGGACAAGTTAGTTGTCCGTTTGTCATTCATTTCTTGGGGACTAAGTTTCCCAGTACAAGTTGTTACAAAATATTTGTCCTAGGGGCAAGCCCCAGACTAATAGTTAAATATTACAAAAGTGGCTCCCTGGCCGTTTTTCCTGGGGGTTAACCCCTCATAGGTGATATTTCCTGAGTTGCATGAGGTTCCACGTACTGGGGACCTCCTTGCCTTGGAGCGTTTCCAACTTACAACTTCCTTTGCCATTTGCCCATGTAACCCGGTAAGGCCCTTCCCAATTGGGCCCTAGCTTTCCGGTGTTCTCCTGTAGGCTGGCCTCGTTTGCTCTTAGGACCAAATCCCCTGGGATGAGGTTCAGCTTTTTCATCTTGGCATTGTAATAGCTTTCAAGCTGCTTCTTGTACTTCGCCTCCCTGACTGCTGCCACTTCCCTCCTTTCTTCAAGCAAGTTCAGGTTCATCTGGAGGTCTTGTTCGTTTTCTGCCTCCCTGAGCTTCATCCTGGCAGTCGGGGACCCTATTTCAGCCGGGATGACTGCCTCCGTCCCGTAAGTTAAGCTGAAAGGAGTTTCCCCGTTGCAGTCCTTAGGGGTGGTCCTGTATGCCCATAGCACAAATGGTAGTTCCTCCAACCATCCTTTCTGTTTTCTTCCAAGTCTCCCCTTCATTCCTTTGATGACACTTTGATTTGCTCTTTCTACCAGTCCATTGCTTTGGGCGTAGGTAACGGAGGTGAACACTTGGTGTATGTGCATTTGTTCGCACCATGGTTTAAAGGGTCTTCCAGCGAATTGGACACCGTTATCACTTACCAGTTCCTTTGGGACCCCGTACCTGCAGATGATGTTGTCTAGTACAAACCGCCTCATCTGTTCCCCGGTTATTTTTGCCAAGGGTCTTGCTTCTATCCACTTGGTAAAATAATCGATGGCGACCACCACATACTTGACCCCTCCGGGACCCTCCGGGAATGGCCCGATTATGTCGATGGCCCATTTTTGGAATGGCCAGGACGTTGAGACGGGTATCATCGGGTGTTTGTGTCGATGAGTCATAGGCGCAGGTATCTGGCAATTGTCACATCTCTTAATCTCTTCGGATGCTGTTTTGTACATTTGAGGCCAATAGAATCCCGCATTCATTGCCTTTGCTACTACCGTTCTTGGCCCCGAATGCATCCCACAAATGCCTTCATGTATTTCTCTGATCACATACTTAGCTTCTTCCATGTCAACACACTTCAAGGATGGGCCCAGGTATGATCTTCGGTAAAGTTCTCCGTCAACCAGCTCATATTGTAAGGCTTTTACTCTTACCTTTCTGGCTGCCCAGTCTCCCTCGGGCAGCGTTCTGTCCCTCAGGAATTTTGCAATTGGTGTCATCCATGTTTCTTGTGCGTTTTCAACTGCAGCTACCTCCTCTGTACCGAGGGAGGGGGAGGTCAGGACTTCCACTTTGACTTCTCTTGCTAGGTGGTCAAATGGTACTGAGGCCAGCTTACTGAGGGCATCAGATTTTCTGTTTCTCCCGCGGGGGATGTATTCTAGCTTGAAGGTTTTGAACACTTCGGTTTTCTCTTTTACTTTTTACTTTTGCCACGTACTGAGCCATGGTGTTGTCTTTAGCCTCATACTCTCCTTGGTACTGCTTGATCACCAGCTGTGAATCAGTGCTAGCTTCCACGTGCTTCGCTTTCATCTTTTTGGCCAGCCTCATCCCTGCTAAAAGGGCTTCATATTCTGTAGTGTTGTTGGTGTTTTCAAAGTCCAGTCTGATGGCATAAGTTAACTCGACCCCCTCAGGGCTGATTAGTGTAATGCCTGCTCCGCTACCTTCTTCGCTGGAGGCCCCGTCTGTGAACAACTTCCATACTGCTTCATCTTCCTTTTCCTTCTCCTCCTTTTCTAAAGTTTCCCATTTTAAGAGCTCTTTTTCTTCATCCTCAGGAACTTCTGCCAAGAAGTCGGCCATTATTTGTCCCTTCATTGCAGTTCTGGCCTTAAATTCCAAGGAGTGTTCTCCCAACTCGACTGCCCACTTAGCCAGTCGTCCCGACAGCTCCGGCCTTCTTAACACCTTTTGGAGGGGCTGATCCGTCATCAGGGTGACCTTGTGCCCTTGGAAGTACCTCCTCAGCCTCCGGGATGCAAAAACAAGGGCTAAAGCCAACTTTTCCAGGGGCATGTAACGTTCTTCGGGGCCTTTAAGGGTCCTGCTGATGAAGTATATTGGTATCTGCTTCCCTTCTCGTTCCACCATCATGACCGCACTTATGGTAGTCTTCGAAGCAGATAGATACAGAAGCAGATCTTCCCCTGGCACTGGGGTGGCTAAGGCCGGGAGCTGTTGCTGCACCTTCATGAAGGGAAAGGAGTTTGCAAATGTAAGTCTTCATTTCTTGGAAGGCAGTTTCTGCCTCAGAGGTCCATTTAAACCTGTCCGTTTGAAGGCAGTCCTTCAGCACCTTCATGAAGGGAAGGGTCCTGTCAACTACTTTTGATAAAAAGCGGTTTAATGCGATTAGCCTTCCGTTCAGCTGTTGGATGTCTTTCAGGGACCTGGGGGATCGCATTTCAGCCACGGCTTGAGTTTTCTCCGGGTTAGCTTTGATTCCTCCCTTAGTAACCACTACCCCCAGGAACTTCCCTTCTTCTACCCCAAAACAGCACTTCCCAGGGTTCAACTTCATATTCACATCTTGCATGGTTCGGATGGTCTCAGCTATGTCATCTATCATGACCATTTCGGTCAGGCTTTTGATAACAATGTCATCAACATATACCTCTAGGTTTTGTCCCCGTTGTTCCCTGAAAAGAGCATTCATGAACCTTTGATAGGTGGCCCCAGCGTTCTTGAGTCCGAAGGGCATTTTGGTATAGCAAAATGTCCCTTCTTCTGTGATGAAGGCGGTCTTTTCCTCGTCTTCCATTGACATCTGTATCTGATGGTATCCTTTATAGGCATCCAAGAAGCACTTCAGGGGATACTGGGATAAGGAGTCCACTTGGACGTCTATCTCTGGGAGGGGGTAGCAGTCCTTGGGACATGCTTTGTTCAAATATTGAAAATCAATGCACATCCTCCATCCTCCGTCTTTCTTCTGGACCATAACCGGGTTAGCAACCCAAGAAGGGTACTTCACTTCCCTTACTATTCCGGCTCTGAGCAGCTTCCTGGTTTCTTCACAGGCGGCCCTCCTCTTACTGGGGCCCATGCTTCGTTTTTTCTGTTTTACTGGCTTTGCCCAGTTGTATGTGTTGAGTCGGTGCTCAGTCAAGCTTATTGGGATTCCTGTCATATCCCCATGTTGAAATGCAAATACATCTACGTTGAGAAGGAGCAGTTCCTTGAGAGCACTCTTGCACTTGTCACTCAGGTGACTTTCTACTTTGACCGTCTGCTCCGGGAACTTATCACAAAGCACCCATTCTTCCACCCCATCTTTTTGGGGTTTCTCAGGTGCTTCTCCCTTGGACACGGAGGAAATCACCTTGTATGCAGATTTTACCCAAGCCAAGCCCTTTGGCGTTTGGAACACTAGGGCTCCGTGCGGGGTTGATGCCTGTGCTTATAGATCTCCGATCCCAGGTCTTCCCAGGATTGCATTGTATTTTGAGGGTGCTCGGACCACCGTGAAGGTTAGGTTTATAGTTCAGACTCAATTCCCTACCCCGACGGTGAATGGGAGTCTGATCTTTCCCAGGGGATGTGACACACTGTTATTGAACCTTACCAGAGGGATAGAGTCCTCCTCGAGCCTATCTCTTACATCCCTGTCAAATTTGAGGAAACAATGCTCGTATATAACTTCTACCCCTGATCCCGCATCCACGTGTATTCGGGCCACCTTGTGGCCGGCTATTATGGCTGAGATGTTGAGCGGGAGCCGCTGCACTTCATTTTCCTCTAGGTGTGGCATTAGGATGGGAGCTTTCATGCAGTCTGGGGAGCCCAGGATTCTGGCCTTTACACTCCTGGTGGTATCAAGTTCATTCCTTCTTCTAATCACGTCAACATCTGCCCTCCCAGGCTCCCTTACATCTTTCCTTTTATGGTCCCCTCCCCCTTCCTTAATTTCCTTGACTAAATGGGCCAGTTTTCCCGTTTTCACCGCGGCCTCTATTTCTCTCTTTAGGTACATGCAATCAACAGTTTTATGGCCAAACCCTTTGTGAAAGTCACAATACTCATTGGGTTGTGCCTTTGGCCCAGGTTTTATGGGTGGTGGCCTTGGGAAGGAGCCCTTCACTCTCTTAGTGGCTAGTATTTCACTTGGGATTTTGGTGAGAGGGGTGAAGCTGTCAGAGTAGGGGGATGGGCCTCTTCCCCGGGGCCTATACGGGGAGTACGAAGGCCTCGTTATGTCATGCAACATTCTATCAAAAGCAGGTTTTCTTGAGTAGGGTGTACCTTTTTCGGGAGGTTTTGCGGCCGTGGTGAGCCTTCGGGGTGGGGTGTCCATCTCCTTGGCTTTGCTGACTGTGTCTTTGCCCCTGACAAAGGCTCTGACTCTGTCCATGAGGTTGTCAAACGAGTGTGGGAATTCCTCCCCCAGCTTCTCACATAATTGTGCATGTTTTAGCCCGTTGATGAAACTACTGATCTTCATGACCTCCGGACATCCTTGATGTTCATGCTTTCCTTGACAAATCTCTCCATGTATTGGTCTATTCGCTCGTTGTCCCTCTGCCTTATGTGCAAAATTTCGTTTGGGTTCTTGACCACCTTTCTTTGCTGACCAAAGTTTCTCAGGAACTTTTCACTTAGCTCTTCATAGCTGTCAATCCCTCCAGGAGGGAGGCTGTCAAACCAGAGCCTGGCTCCCTCCGTCAAAGTCTGTACGAACATATGGCACCAAACTGGCATGGGCCACCGCCCCAACTGCCATGCTCCCCGGAAGGCACGGAGATGATCCTCAGGGTCTCTAGTTCCGTCATACCTGTCGAAGTTTGGAGGTATCTTTGTTTTGGGGGGCATGGGGTGCTTCAGCAATCCTTCTAGTGAATTTTGAAATTTCAGCTAAGTCCCTAGGGAGGTAGGGTTGATCCAGACCATTGCCGCCTTGATTTTCCTTCTCTTTTCCCTTTCCTTTTTGTCCCTTCCCTGTAATGAGATCTTCCCTCTCATCCGAGGACATTTGTCTAAGGGCCGTCATGAAAGTCTCTAGTGGGTCACTTCCACTGCTCTTATTTTGTGGGTCCACTCCTTCTTGGTTGGAAGGTGTGTCGAAGGAGAGTCTAGCCCTGAGGCTGTTAACCTTTTCTTGTCTTTCTAAGTCCTCGAGACACTTTTTTAGTTTCTCCTTATGCATGGCAACGAAATCCGGAGTGATGGCCTCTTCCCTTTCCAGAATTTCCACTTGATTCTCGTTTTCTTCTTCATGGGTTATATATTCCACTGTGACCTTATCATGGTCGTTCTGTACCGTCTGGATGGTACGTGAGCCAGGTGGAGTAGCCATGTTGTTTCTTGTCAAACGGGTTATCTCAACGTCGGAGTTTCAGAGTGGGAACACCAGTCGGACTGAGGTCCCACGGATGGCGCCAATGTCGAATACCCAAATCCCTGCTGACGTTCAATGGGTCTTCGCTGACTTCAAGATATCCCGGTCTTCGTTGCTACAAAAAAGTAAACCGTTAGCCTCGTCATGGAGGGCCCCAGGAGGGGGATCCGTGACCAAGCTCCGGCGTGAGTGTAAGTAAACTTGCCGGAGAGTTAGAGGAGTCTATTCCGATGAGTGTGATCACTGGAATGTTTTCCTCTAAGGTGTGAATCCAATAAATGTGCGTGTGTGATTAATGTATGAGAATATTGGTCGGAATTAATGATAGAGGAGTAAATGAGAGAGCTTTTAATGTGATACCTTCCATCTGCCTTATGATCGTCTTCTTTGGCCCTTATATAATCCCAAGCTCTTATCTCATATGTAAGATATTTTGTTAAGGTGATCCAACGGATTCTAAGAGGCTTCGGGGGGCTCAAACACGTGTCTGACCCCTAACGGTAAGATGGCAGCCTCATTTAATGTTCCGGCAGGAGAAGTATGATACCAGCCAAAGATCCCCTTCATATCGGGCATTAAATGATACCTGCATTCTCTGATCGTAGTTTCCCGCTCATTCTCTAAAGAGAGAACCTTAGTGGGCAAGTAAAATCGTTTCTTGGGCCTTATCTGTTGGGCTCGTGTGGCTATGGCCCAAAGGCGGGTAAATGGAGCAATCCATTGGCCCGTCGTCAAAGTTGAAGTACATTACATAGTGATAGTCTATATATACAAATGAGGAATAACCAGCTAACAAACAATCCTTAACAAACTAACAATATACATACAACTCTACTAGTATACTCTAATATGCCTCCTCACGCTAAACGGGGAGCATCCACGTGAAGCTTGGACCTCAAATTGTCAAAACGAACACCAGACAATCCTTTGATCAAAAGATCTGCAATCTGAAATGTGGTGGAAACATACCGAACATGTAAAATACCAGCCAAAACCATGTCACGAATAAAATGGATGTCAATCTCCAAGTGTTTGGTGCGCTGATGAAATACCGGGTTAACTGCAAGATATGTAGCTCCAATATTGTCACACTAAAGAGATGGTGGACGAGTCATCATGATATGTAACTCATGTAATATATATGTAATCCACCGTAACTTAGCAGCTGTATGAGCAAGCGCTCGGTACTCAGCCTCTGTACTTGACCTAGCAACCGTATTGTTAGGATCTGAGTTTAATTTTTTGTGTTGTTTTTTTATAAGATGATTAATGAATGAAGATAATAAGATGAAAAAATTGCAGCGGAAATGAAGAAAAACTTTATAACACAAACAATGGTAGAACAACTTTCATCATAAATACTTTTAGTCGAATGATTGTATTACACAATGATTCAATCACGTATGCATGAATTGCTATCTCCCCCTCAGCCTAAGATCACAAGTGATTGTTCGTACTAAATGCAAGGGTGTGTGAAGTGATCTAATAGAACAGTACATGCACTGTCTATTTATAGTACAAACCTTACCACTGTGGCATCTTGGCTGACGTCACCGAGACAGTGACATCTAACAATACTAACAACCTTTAAACACTACTAAATGCTAAACATTGTTACATTAATAAAAAACTGATTACAAAACACTGTTGATGCTATCCTCTGATGAAGCTTTAGCAATGCTTTCCACAAAGGGTGATCAGTCCTTTGACTTCCAGCAGATCTTTGACTTCTTCATTGGTTTAGTCTTCAACAGTCTTTATAATCCAGCAGTGCTTAGTACTGAGCAGACCTTTGAAGCAGCAGCTGTTAGACATCTTGCCATTGAAGGGAGTAGAATTCAAGGCACTGTTTATCCTGGATTAGATGTTGCAGAACTGTTTTGGCTTTGTATCATCTGTTCTCAAGAAAGAATTCACATGAGCTAACAATCTCCCCTAGAACAGATGATGCCAAAACCCTTCATTTATTTTCTGATCCTTATTTCCTCATCAGCATTTCCCTGATTTGCCATTTGAATTGAAGTTCAAAATTCAGGGAATCCATATCTTCTTCATCTCTTATCAGTTGAAGGTTCAAAAGATCTTGAAGGTCATTTGCACTCAGACCATATGCATCCTTCCGTGTTATTGATGTGTGTAAAATGCAACATATAAATTACATTAAATGAGGCATAAAACTAACCCTTTTTAGTACTAATGTTGGAAAAAGTGTGCTTTTGTCTTCCTTTTGTATTTTCAGGACCAAACAAGCTTAAATGAATAAAAGGAACAAATATGCAGCAAAATATAACATAAATACTAAGAAAAGGAATAAACGTGGCATGCCTGACCCCTCGACAGCATCTCCCCAAGCAAAAACAAGAAACAGAAGGCTGACTACGGCCCGTGCCCAGCGGACACGGGGGCGTGGTCAGGTGTCTGTAGAAATGGACAAAGCTGTGGAAGCTTCTATTCATGACACGGGGGCGTGCCCAGCTCAGAACGGGGCGTGGTCAACGTTAAGATTCGCAGAATCTTGCAAATCTTGATAGTACAGATACGCTTCTACACACGGGGCCATGCCCAGCGAACATAGGGTTGTGTGGAGCCTAATGCAGACAAGAGCAATTAATGAAGGAAGAGAAATAGGATGGCCACGGGGGCATGTCCAGCGGACACGGGGCCGTGGCCGGACTTCTGTACAGGCTATAAATAGGGGTGCTTGGCTCACTTCAAAGGCATCCCTTGGCAAACCACCTCTCTCCCAGTTTGCCACCACTCCACCACCACTACAACACCCACATCCACCACCATCATCCATCATCCACCTTAGAGTGTGTGTAGTATTCTCGGGATCCAAGATTGATCGTAAGAGTTCTTGTCAATCAAAGGCCATGTTTGGATAAGTTTCTTATATCACTTGGTGAAGACAAGCATTTAATGTAATACTTTTGATTTTTAATCTTTTCGCACTTTTATTTGGTTTTGTATTAATGACTTTAATAACTAGTTTTTTATGTTGAAGGTGAAACTTCTTTATCATTTGTCCGTGGTGTCTTGGCATTACTTACTGTCTATATAAAGTAAAAGATTTTCACCATTCATATCTCTACGGTCTATATAGAGATATGTTGGCTACCTGGTCGGGGGTTAAGGGAATGGTTTAGTAAGGTTCTTGCCTTGTTCAGTGTATAGATCTTGCAAGGACCTGGGTCAAGCTTACTAGGACCTCCTTCAATACCCACTGGTATTGGATGGCGGGGGTGCAAATGGCTTGATCCCCTCATATGTAAACTACTATTAATACATTAAACCGGCTACTTGGGATTGTATCCCTGCTGACTCAAACCACTTAGCCGAGGGTAACGTCGCCTTCAAAAGAGGGGCTTACCACTTTACGCATTAATAACTTAATTAATTATCTTTCAATATTCCGACCCTATGGGATTGTTTCCTTGCTGACTCAAATCACTGGGTTGAGGGTAACGTCACCTTCAAAAGAGGGGCCTACTACTATAACTAAGATAATCTCTTAAAAAGTGCAAAAGTGCGGAAATTATCAAAGGTTACATTAAAGGCGAGTCGGATCCAAGTGATTCATCTTGTCTATCTGTTTTATTTTTATTTTTATTTTCAGCATTTTAGTTTTTATTTTTCATGTTTAAAACCCTTTTCTAAATTTTTTGATTTGATTAGACGTTGAGGATAAACCGGTACTAAAAGCTCTTGTGTCCTTGGACGACCTCGGTATCTTACCAACGCTATACTACGCTCACGATGGGTGCACTTGCCCATGTGTGTGTTCAGTGTTAGTAGAATATCATGTTTTATAAATTTAAAACTTTACTAATGTGTAAAATGAGCTTAAAATATTAATAAAAACATATTACACCTTACACACACCATTATCCTTTCAACATTACAATCTGATCTGAGCAAAGTCAATACATGGGTGTCTGAGGATGACTTTCACTTTAGTATTTTTGGATCAGACGGCTTTCTTGGGATGAGAGTTATTTGTGATGAGTTTGGAGAATGAGGTCTGCTTGCCAACTGCTTAATTGTTTAATGTAATTGAGCAGTGAGTTGATCAGCATCATCATCCATTTGAAATTGTATCTGGCATCTGATCCCCTATTTTCTATATTCTTCAAACCTCTGCTCATCCTCCTCATCAGTCTGCTTTTGCCTTTTTAATTGATTCAAGGAATTTGTGGGTAAAGCAGATGATAAGAGAAGCTTTTTGGAGGTTTAGGTCTGTTGGGGTCTGTCAGCAGTGGTTGGAGGATAAACTGACTTTTTAGGAACTGTTAGGTCTTTTGCTCTGAGCTCTTCTATCTTTTTGTAGGTCTCTTCAACATTAAGTTTTGACCATCTAGCTATTGACCTTGCAGACCCATAATCAGCAGCAACAAGCTCTGCTTTCATTCTCTTGAACTTTAATGCTTCATCTGGATCATTTTGCTTGGATTTCTTCCAATTTGGTGATTCTATCAATTTCATCCTTGAGAGCATCTGTTGACCAATCTTTGAATTGGGCCTTTGTTGCTTTGTTGGGCTTGTGCTTCATAATGTGGTCAAAGTAATCAACCCTTAGTTCCTCTTGAAGCTTAGTATCCAATGGCTGCTCAGACATGGATTTACTAAGGTCTTTAGTGAAGTCTTCAAGTTTTCTGACTTTGTTAAGCCCATGTGATAACAGTCCTCGGTATCTCCTGTCACCTAACCCTTTGCTTTCTTCTCTGGCCATAACCTCTGCTTGTTTTGCTTTCAACTTCAAGTACTCATCTAAGTTCTGAGGATGTCTGAAGCTATAGAGAGATGGGAAGGTTCTTTTGGATGGATCCTCTTGTTATGGGTGGTTTTCTGAACCGATATCCTGAATTATATCCTGACTTTGTTACTTTTGTTTGTGACCATGATACCTGATCAGGATATTGGTAACATCCTGATGCTGTATCCTGGTGGTTACTAATTATTCACATGCAGATTAGCATGGCAGGCCTGTAACGTTCGAGTGGACTGCTTCTCCTGGAGACTCGGGCTATTCAGTTGAAAAGAAGACGTTGAAGCCGAAAGAAGGGGTCTTCAACGTCTCGGAAGGAATATTCCAAGCATCCTGATTTTATAGGATAGTTTGTTATTTCTATTTACTATATAATGGAACGTACGAATCGATAGACACACACAATTCGAGTTCTCTAACTCTCATACTCTTCTTTCTAGCAACAATCACACATTAACACTCATCATTTGCAATCATTGTAACACTTAGCATCGATTGTCAGCTCCCGAGGTTTTATGCCGGAGATCTAGATTGATCAAGGGCTTTCCTCGTATATCTCGTGTCAATCTTTACATTTTTGCTCATTGTTTGATTATTAATATTGCTGGGTATCCTGAGCTATATCCTGAAAACTGTTTTTTGCAAACTAACAAACCTACATATTTTCTACAAACATTGTTAGCACACTACCTCACAAAACTAATTTGATCACTTAATTGCTTCGGTAATTTTTGACCAAAACAATTTGGTGCCCACCGTGGGGCAAGTGGTGCTATATCTACTAAAAGCTTTGTTAAAATCAATACTTGGCTTTTTATTTTCAAAACTCTTTATCGATGATATCATGATCTATTCAAAGTCGAAAGCTAAACACGCGCAACATCTACGTTTGGTTCTCGAATTACTCCAAGGAAATCGACTCTATGCCAAGTTCTCCAAGTGTGAATTTTGGCTGGAGGAGGTTCAATTCCTCGGTCACATTGTCAATAGTCAAGGTATTCACGTCGATCCCGCGAAGATTGAAGCAGTTAAGAGTTGGATTACACCAAAGAACCCATCCGAAGTTCATTCTTTTCTTGGACTAGCGGGTTATTACCGCCGATTTATCGAAGGTTTCTAAAAAATCGCCGTTCCGCTTACTTCTCTCACGCATAAAAACAAGCCTTTTGTTGGGGGAACTGAACAGGAGACTGCCTTTCAAACTCTAAAGCATATGCTCTACAATGCTCCCGTCCTCACGTTACCCGAAGGAAACGACGATTTTGTAGTCTATTGCGATGCCTCTAACCTCGGTCTCAGTTGTGTCCTCATGCAACGGGACAATGTTATCGCGTACGCCTCTCGTCAGCTCAAGATCCATGAGAAGAACTATACAACCCACGATCTCGAGCTTGGTGCAGTTGGTTTTGCGTTAAAGATTTGGCGACACTACCTTTACGGTACCAAGTGTACGGTCTTCACAGACTATAAGAGCCTACAACATATCTTGAGCCAGAAGGAACTGAATATGCGCCAATGCAGATGGGTTGAACTTCTCAACGATTATGACTGTGAGATTCGTTACCACCCTGGCAAGGCAAATGTCGTTGCCGATGCCCTAAGCCGACGAAGCTATTTACATAGCGTTCGTAACATTCAAGCCCAGCACGACCTCGAAGCTCGAATTCGTGATGCTCAACACGCCTGTTTTACCGAACGCTCTTTAAAGGAAGAACGAATTCTTGGTTCCGAAAGCCGATTGGAAAGTAAATCAAACGGTATCCTTTACTACCTCGATCGCATCTGGATTCCAAGTCGCAATAACCTTCGGGATATATTGTTGACTGAAGCCCACAAGTCTTGATATTCCATTCATCCCGGTGCCGACAAGATGTATCATGTCCTTCGTCTTCGGTATTGGTGGCCTGGAATGAAGAAGGATATCGCTATCTATGTTTCGAAAGGCGTGACTTGTTCTAAAGTCAAGGCTGAGCAACAATGCCCCTCTGGCTTACTCGTGCAACCCGAGATCCCTATATGGAAGTGGGAGAGTATAGCTATGGATTTCATTACGAAACTCCCATGAGCGCCATCAGCTCATGATAGCATCTGGGTTATCCGTTGATCGTCTCACCAAATCTACTCATTTTCTGCCGATACAAGAAGACTTTAAGGTAGAACGATTAGCACAAATCTATACCGACGTAGTTATTTGTTGACATGGGACACCTCGTGATATCATTTCTGACCGTGATGGTCGATTCACCTCGCACCTTTGGGAAACATTTCAATCTGCTCTCGGTACTACCCTTAATCTTAGTACTGCTTTCCATCCCCAGACCGACGGTCAGACTGAATGCACGATTCGTACCCTTGAAGATATGCTTCGCTCGTGTGTTATAGATTTCGATGGTAATTGGGATTCGCATTTACCCTTAGTCGAGTTCTCATACAACAACAGTTATCACTCTTGCATTCAAATGGCACCATTTGAGGCATTGTATGGAAGAAAATGTCGATCGCCTATTGTATGGCACGAGATCGGAGATGCGCAAATTACCGATCCTGAGTTATTGCAAGAAACGACTGACAAGATCCTCCAAATCCGGGACAATCTCTTGAAAGCTCGGAGTCATCGAAAGAGTTACACCGATAGACTCCGCAAGCCCCTTGAATTTGACGTTGGCGATCACGTATTCCTAAAGGTTTCACCTTGGAAGGGAGTGATCAGATTCGGAAAGAAAGGAAAGCTCGCGCCTTGCTATGTTAGACCATTTAAGATTATGTAAAGAATTGGCAAAGTGGCCTACAGACTCGAACTACCAGAGGAACTCAATAACGTCCATCCGACTTTCCACATCTCGAACCTCAGAAAGTGCCTAGCCAAGCAGAATTTACAAGTACCACTTGGGGATCTACAAGTTGACGAAACATTACACTTCGTGGAAAAGCCAGTCGAGATCATGGACCGAGAAACCAAGAGACTTCGACGCTCACGCATTCCCATAGTGAAGGTTCGATGGGAAGGAAAACGCGGTACGAGTTTAACACTTAAACATTTTACAAAAAATTCAAAGTTCAAATCATACATAAACACATCCATCCCAAACGGACAACCCTCTGACCGAATGGTCATCCGTCCTGACGGTCATCCGACCGGATCGCCATCCGTCACTCATTCCACTCGACACTGTTTTATGCACCGTTCAACGCTTATACTGTCGTACTGTGTTCAGGCTAACTCTCCACCGCTCCCTTCAAGCCAAGAAAGTGTTTATTTACTAAACACGATCTGCGAGTATACTCGATCCCTATTTACCTTAAGCACTTTTGGGTGTTACATACGTTACTTATATCAAACCACATCGACACACAATGCAACTACATTTTATACACTAACTGCTCTCGCATGTTATACATGTTATTCGATGAATGCTTGTATGTTATGTTTACACAGTGATTGTTGGCTGACACCTTAGCAACGATAGTACTATAGTTTGGACTCAGCACCCGTCGTGGACAGGGGTTGTTAAGGACTTTTCTTCACATGTTACAGTGGTAATATGTGTTGCGCATTCTACAACTCGCAGTCATGTCTGTGCATATTTCATTATCAATAACCTACTTGCTTTGCATTACTACGTGTTACAAGCTGGTTATGCGTAAATCGCTTTCGCTATTATTATACTATTAAACTTGTATGCTCACCTTTACACTATGTGTATTGACTTTATTTTAACGTATGTGACAGGTGTTTAGGATGCTTGCTTTATTTGCTGGATGTCATGGAATCAAGCTAGGGGAGTCTAGAAACAAATTAAATAAAATCTGAGTTGTCGAAACAATTTATTTGTCTTTGAGATACAATGTCTGTAATAACTACTTTGCTTAATATGTTATGATATGGGATGTAACGTTAAAATATTTGGTAATATTAGTTGTTATGGATTTCTCCTGGACAATCTGTTTCGCTCAGTGCCGCGCCCCGATGTTTCCGCCATCGGTTGGGGTGTGACAACCTTGATGTTGTATATACATACATATATACATATACTCATTACAATCCTGGATCCTAGACAAACCAAACACTATTACATGGGTGCTAAAGGATGGGAAAAATGGCAAGCTATATAGGGAGAAGATCATGCGAGAACCACCTCTTATTGCGAGAACCGCGAGAACCAATGTGAACACAACCAAAAATGCCTAAAAATAG
The DNA here is from genome assembly GCA_030545235.1 of Helianthus tuberosus. Classification (NCBI taxonomy): domain Eukaryota; kingdom Viridiplantae; phylum Streptophyta; class Magnoliopsida; order Asterales; family Asteraceae; genus Helianthus; species Helianthus tuberosus. Next base: position 63,126,909 of record CM060449.1, on the reverse strand, counting down.
CTAAAAATCACACAATTTTTTTTAATATTTTTTATATAAAAATCACTACTTTTCGAAGCAAAAAAAAAATTTAAAATTTAAAAAAAAAAAAAAAAATTTTTTTTGGCCACTAAAAGTAGCGATTTGAGCATAAAAAATATTAAAAAAAAATTATTTAGATTTTTTTTTGATTTTTTTAGATTTTTTAAAGATTTTTTTAGGTTTTTTGTGGGTTTAGTTTTTAGCATTTTAGCTTTGGGGGGGGGGGGGGTGGGGGGCGTTTAGGTTTTTGGGGGGTGGGGGGTTTAGGTTTTGGGGGGGGGGGGTTAGGTTTTTTTGGGGGTTTTAGTTTTTAGCATTTAGCTTGGGGGGGGGGGGGTAGCTTGGGGGGGGGGGAGGGTTAGGTTTTTTTTTTTGGGGGGGGGGGTGGGGGTTAGGTTTTTTTATGTTTTTTTAGCTATTTTAGGTTGTGTTCACATTGGTTCTCGCGGTTCTCGCAATAAGGGTGGTTCTCGCATGATCTCCTCCCTATATATATATATATATATATATATATATATATATATATATATATATATATATATAGGCCTGTTATCATACAAATGCCCTTTTCGTACATTACGTACGCTACAATCTCAGCCGTCCGATCATTTTCAAGCATTGAATTCGCATTTTTTTTGTACCACATGCGAAATTGTTACAAAAAAAACATGCTATTTCATCAAAATTATCACATGCGAAATTGGTACAAAAAACAACATGCGAATTCAGCAAAAATTATCACATGCGAAATTGTTATAAAAAAAACAACATGCGAATTCATCAAAAATTATCACATGCGAAATTGTTATAAAAAAACAACATGCGATTTTAAAATGCGAGAAGATGATCTGATGGCTGAGATTCAAGCGTACGTAATGTACGATAAGCAATATTGTACAGTACTCTTTACCTATATATATATATATAGTCCCTACAATACTGGATCCTAGACAAACCAAACACTATTACATGGGTGCCAAAGGATGGGAAAAATGGCAAGCTAGCTCAACTATTTATAGGCTGAAACAGGTAAAGGGCACAACCCCCTATCTGATTAGACACGAGCCGTGTGGTTGACTTTTGCATTTTTTTTGTCTTTTGTGTGCAGAGTTTATACATTGACATGGAGGCTTGTGGGTTGTGGCACGACCCAAGTCTACTTTGCGGGGTCCATCATCCTTGATTTGTCTTCATTTGAAAGATATGCCACGTGACGTGCTAAGGGAGGCACGACCCAATGCGTGGTGGCCTGACAAGTGGCATGTTTGATTAGGCATGACCTCGTATGAGATGACTTATTTTGCCTTCTTCTGGAAGGAACAAATACAGGGGCGTATGGCTTTTCTGTCTTCTTGAAAAACTCTTGTTTTTCGCCGCGAGTTTACTTCTTTTGTCAATTTAACCTTTTTGACCCTGGAAATCAAAAGTAAACAAATAAACGACTTATTACTAATGTTATATAAACAGTTTTGATGTAAAAATGTTGATTATTGACACGTGAGCGAGGATGTATGATTTTTATTATAATTTTTTAAGTACTTTTACTCCTTTATCAATTTATAAAACACGATATAACACTATCTCTCTTTACAACACGCTAGGACAAGTGCACCCATCGTTGACGTGTAGTATAGTGAAGGTAAGATACCAAGGTCGTCCAAGGACGTAAGAGCTTTTAATACCGGAATATCGTCGACGTCTAATCTAATCAAATTTTGAGGAAAAGATTTTTAATAAGTAAAATAAAGAAACAAATAGACAAGATAGAATCACTTGCTCCCGACTCATCTTTTAAGTATCCTTTGATGATTTCTGCACTTTAGGTTTTTAAGGAGGTTATCTTAGTTATAGTGGCATGTCCCTCTTTTGGAGGCAACGCTACCCTCAACTATATTGGTCTGAGTCAGCAGGGATACAGTTTCACAAGGCCGGAATATTGAAAGATAATTAAGTAAGTTATTAATGCAAAATGTGGCATGTCCCTCTTTTGGAGGCAATGCTACCCTCGACCATATTGGTCCGAGTCAGCAGGGATACAGTACCGCAAGGGTCCGAGTCAGCAGGGATTTTATGCTATCTACCTCAAAGGAAGTCCTAATATACTTGAATCAAGTCATCGCAGGATCTATACATTTAACAGGTAAGAACTATACCACTACCACCCTTCTGACCCCCTTCCAGGCAGTTAACGCGGTTTATATAGATCGTAAAGACACAAATGGGTGAATCAATGAAACATGAAGAAATGATAGAATAAAGTTGACTTTCAATATAAAAAACTAGTTATTAAAGTCACTAATACATACCCAATTAAAAAGTTAACCAAAGATTGGAAATCAAAAGTAATACATAAATGACTTGTCTTCACCAAGTGATGTAAGAGATTAACCAAGCGTGGCCTTTGTTTGACAAAAACTCTTACGATCAATCTTGGATCCTGAGACTACTACACACACTCTAGAGATGGATGATGGATAAATGTGGTGGATGATGGTGGTATTGTGGTGGTGGAGTGTGGGCAGGTGTGAGAGAAGTGGTTTGCCAAGGGATGAGTGGCAATTGAACCAAGCACCCCTATTTATACCTGAAAACAGATAGTTTACATGCCCCGTGCCTGGTAGGCATGGCCCCATGCCCTTCTCCTTCTTCGTCTTCGTCTTCATTGAATGAGCTTGTCATTCTAGATGCTCACACGGCCCCGTGTGTCAACGACACAGCTTCGTGGACATTGTACTTGTTGTACTATCCAAGATTTACATATCTGGGAGTTGAACACGGCCCGTGTCCATGGGACACGACCCCATGTCTCTTGTCTACTTCTGTTTGTCTTCTTTTTCCTGGAATCTTGGGTGGGGCACGGCCCTATGCCCGGCAGGCACCACGCTTGTTTATCTTTTGATTCGTCGTTTTTGGTCTTGGGGTGAAGCTCGGAGGGTTGGTATATTGTATCAACTTCCCTTCGGTTGTATTTATGTTGGTTTTTTCCGTTAATTTGTTCCTTTTATACATTTAAGCTCTTTTAATCCTGAAAATCAAAAGTATACAAAGAAACACACTTTTTTCCAACATTAGTACTAACAAAGGGCTGTTTTATACCTGATTTGATATAATTTATATGTTACATTTGGCGCATATCAATTATATAAGTTTTAAATCATTTTATGCGAAAAGGGTATTTTTGACCTTTTTAAAGTATATATAGTTGACTCGTTATTTAACCCATCAAAAAATATGACCATAGGGTATAACCTCAGAGGGTTATTCCCTATATTACTATGGTCATATAATTGGGCTTGATTGGATCCTAAAGTTGACCAAAGGTCAGATTCGAAAGTTAAAGCAGAAGTCAAACTGCTTGACTTTCGCCTAGGAATAGAGCACTAAACTTGAAATGACGAGTTAGACATTCCAAAACATGTCTTATAATGTTATATAAACTAATTTGGCGTCAAAACTTATAGTTCTAATACTTGAAAACTCATTCGTCGTAAAATTCAATTTTATGCGTTTTTTACTTTTATTTCATAAAAGTTTGACTCGTCATTTGCCAGCTAAACGTGATGATCAGATGGTGTAATCGCAAGGGATTAACACCTTCATTATTACGATCACGTAGCAAAGTTCATTTTGAACCGAAAGTCAAAGCAAAAGTTAATTTTGCTTTACTTTTAGCTCATAACTAGCCAAATAAATGAAATAGACTTGGAGAAACACATTCTTATGTTTGGAAGAAGGATTAGAACTTAAGAAGGGAGGCCTCAATACAGAAGCAAGCTACAAGAGTATTTAAGTGAGAAAAAAATGGGGAGCTTGCAACTTAAAAATTCTAACATATTTATACTAATGGAGGATCAATGAGGTGTTGACAAGTGTGTTATGATGATGCTTAGTGTCCTAACATATGTCATAACCAGATTAGAAGTGGCAAAATTGTGCTAGGTGTCAATACTTGAAGATAGGTGGCAATGTTTGGTGATCAAGCAAATATTTTGCATCTGGGCACCCCTTACGGACCGTAAGGCTCTCTGACGTAAAATATTTTCATTTTTGACAGCTTTGGTCCCTGGACTTGTATTATCACTTGTTTTCCATTTTAACCATTCTAAATCATTGTTTAGGTCATGTGAAGGGTATTAAGACATATGTACCTTGGATTTTGTTCTGGAAATGTCGTGAATATCATTTTGCTCGATCGTATGATTACGTATTTCGTAAATAAAATATAAAATTTTACTAATCACGGAAACAATCGAAAGTGTATAAATTTTGAAATGTTGCTAATGTTACACCGTGAAACCGTGTTCTATTCTTAAATGTTTTTGGATGGACAAGTGAAGCCTTATTAACATCCATAAACCAAATTATATTTTAAAGGGTACTACTGATTGGAATGTGTTATTAAGAAACTAATCAAACCTTACTTTATTTATTTATTTATTTATTTATGATGAAGAGTAACATGCACTGGCTTGAATCATTTATTGAATCAATTTAGGCGTTTATTTTTATGTTTAATGGTCAATATTTCCAATCCAGCTTGTAAATTTGAAAATTTAGCAAACCTGTCATTTAAGCATTTGTAAATGAGATTTTTACATATTTCCCTCTCCTAAGTCTCCTTATTACATATTTCCCCAAACCATAAAATCAATTACATATTTCCCCTCCCTAACTCATATATATTACATATTTCCCCTTTTCATTTAAATGACTCTTATTTATGACTATTTTACCCTTAATGAACAATTAAATAAATATTTACATATTTACCCAGATTATGTAGTATCACCCCAATTCTTCTACTTTGTTAAATATTTTTATATTACGCATTGGTTTAAATTATGAAACGATGTGACCGTTTGTTGTTCGGTTTCTGCACAGTGATCCTCACGTATGTTCAACACACAATTGATGCCGGTCCGACTCCCGCCAATACCGTTTCTCTTTTTATTGTTTTCCCTTCCTTTTTATCACTGCATATCCCATTTTTCCCGGCTTTGATTTCCCTTCCTTGTATACAATATATACAAATAACAAGATGTATATAAATCAAGATTCTTGTCTCATACGCAACAACAATACCATTAAACTTAGATTAAAAAGAATTTACCGCACATTTTATATGTCTCTCATGAATCATAAATGACCATTTCCCACATATAACCTATAAATAATGTTTCTGTGACAAAAATTTCAACCATCTATGGCCTAGAAATTGACATAATTAAAAGAAAAATTTATATGGGAATAAATATTCATATCTTTTTCTGAAGCTAATTGCACTGGGCTAAAGTTGAGGATATTCATCTTCTTCTCAATAGGCATGCCCAGACTTCAATTCCTATTATTTCATCCTATCAATTACCGTATACAGTATACCCTCCTGATATTGAGGGATATATATTGTCTGAATAAAGAAACGATTGCGTTACAGATCGAAAGAATGTGGGCTCAGCTTCTCAACTTGCACTGCCATTCTGTCAAATAAATGTTTGCAAAATTCTTTGGTCTTCCTTCAAGTGTATCAATCGCTATTACTCCAATATGTGGCAATTCTTGACAAATTCGTTTGAGTAGTTGACGTACTTTGACCAGAAAGGACGAAGTTGAGGATATTCATCTTCTTCTCAATAGGCAAAATGCTTGCTCTGCATATGAGATCTATAATTGATTTTTACATTTTGAGGGTAATTGGGTAATTTCTTAAAAAAAAGGGGAAATATGTAATTGATTTTATGGTTTGGGGAAATACGTAATAAGGATGCTTAGGAGGGGGAAATATGTAAAAATCCCTTTGTAAATTGTAGCTTTTCTTTGACAATTCTCTATTAATCATTTACTTGCTTCCACTCTGCGTCAATTTAAGAAATCAATTAAAATTAAACTATAAAATGTGGTTTATGTTGATTATCATTGAGATTTACAGCGAAACAAACATGAGTTTTAGTATTCATGTTTGAGATTTAAAGAAACAAGCAATATGCACTTTAATAAAAGATGGACAATTGGAGTAGGAAATTGTCTTGGTGCCGGTAAATATTCCCAGCAAGACAAATATATACATCATATATGACGGTTACACGGTGGTTGATTTTGGAGGGAATAACCACCATTTTAAACAGTGTCTCTCAAACCACCATAACCGTTCGAATATTATCAATACATATACATAAACATAGGTTTGATATTCTAATATGTACATAATAAACATATAATTAAGTTTATATTCTCTAATACACTCCCCTAAACTTAATTGTTCTTCCGAGAGTGCATCATAACACTTCTATTTGCTTCATTCACTGCCTTTTCAGCCTGTTTAAAATCGAACTTCCTCCTCTTTTGCAACTTATTCAGCCCGTGCCAGTCATTTCCTGCATAAAAGGCATAATGCTCTCCATCTTGTTCTGCACCGGTGTGTTTGTTGGTTCCTTCCTGGTTGTCTAGACTCCGGCTACTTCTTACTTCTGCCACATCCTCAACAATATCTTTCTCAGACACCTTCTGTTGTGTTGATTTAAACTTGTAGTAATAAACAAGCACATCAAGATACATGGCATACATCACCCTCATAATGTGACAACTGGCACAAAACCGGTAATTTTCGTACAGTTTAATTATTAATTAATATCTGCAATTATGTGCTTAAATGTCAACATTGTCTGATTTCATGCTATACATGTGAATTAATGCACTTTTTATACTTCAAATACAACTTTATGCATTACTTTTAGCGTTGCGTGAGAAAGACTAGTAAACTCACCGATAAGACACGCTGTGTCAGCAATGCTGCAGAAAGCAGTCAAATATTAGAATTAGGGCCTAGGAATAGGTCCAACATCTAAAATACATTAAAACCCAAGTGTGGATACAAGGGTTAACATATAAACTTTCCGGAAGCTAAACTATGCACTAAAAAGCACCCGAAACGCACTTTATATGTAGAGTTTTGCATAAATCAGCACAATTTAGCTATAATCAGCTTTTTAACACATTAATATCATGAAGAATTTATGTTTTATTGTCTAGTATAACTTACAAAGTGTCGGGAATTGAAACTGCCACAAAAGGTGCTTCATACCTAGTGAAATTGCGCAATTCAGCACTTTAACAACCGTAACGAACCGAACAACCGAACAATAACCTGGACATCAAAATTTGACTAGAAGCAATTTTTTTATGACATTAAATTAGTATTGGTGCTAGAACACCTTAAAAATCATAAAAACACCTAAACACACTTAAACTAAATTAAACCCCCTCGTTTGCACTTTAAACCCCTAACTTCCTAAATTTTACACTTTACCCCCCTTTCACCCTTGGTCGGCCCCAAGTGGGCCCACATGACTTTTATTATTTTATTTAACTATGTCTCCTAACTAGTGAGCATAAAATCTTGATTAAGATCACCATGCTGGAATTCCTTTTATAAAAGACCTTAAGTAGCTTATATTGTCCAACACCTCACAACTTTCACCATCTTCTTCCTCCCCTTTTCATCTTGGTCTCGGCTGAACCACACACCCATACACACCTTATTTTCACTTCATTAAAAGGCAATCTAAGGCTACAAGGAGGTGTATGAAGGCCATCTAAGAAGGTGTAAGGTGCTAGAAGTGGAAGGACCTCACTTTGGCGCTTTTAACCACTTGATTTCTTCCTTGATCATCTTCTTCATTTTTGTGCCACTTCCCTAGCCATTGGAGCTAGTAGTAAGCTTCTTGATCACTAATATAAGTCATGTTTATGTTATGTACAAGTTTCACCATCTAAACAACTTAACTTTTAAAGCTAAAAATAAGAAGATCTAACATATTTATGAAGAAAACAAGTGATTACATGAATTTTTAGTGTATGTAATTAAGTTGTTGATGTTATACCTTGCGTTTATGATTAGATCAAGTATGTTAAAGCTTGGATCTAACAAGTTTAAGCATGGATCTTGAAGGATCCATGGTTAAACTTGAAGATGAACATATGAAGCATTATATGAACATGAAAAATGGATTTTTTACACATAAACTTGTAAACTTGAAGTAATAAAGTGTGTGTTAAACTAATTTTTGAAACTAAAATCTATGGAAAGCTTGTTAAAAATTTAACATAAAGCTTGTTTATGGAAGATCTAAAGTTATTAAGCATGGATCTTGAAAGATCCAGGGTTAATCATGATGTTAAAAATAATGATCTTTCTAATAGACATAAAAGTGGCTTTAGAACATGATTTACAAACTTTAAAGACCATTAAACTCATGGATGAGTTGGTTAATAAAATAAAGTTTCATAAAAGTTTGCTTAAAATACTCAAGAACACTTATTTTTGGAAAGATCATAATATGTTAAGTGTAGATCTAAAAGACTACACATTTTTAACAAGAATCAAGTTCACCATGATGTTTCATATGGAAAAATTAGTATATGTTGTTGGTGATTATTGTTGGAAAATTGTTTTGGTGTTGAAAAGAAAATAAACACATGTTTTGAAAACATGGGATACCTCCATTTTTAGGGGAAACTATGTCAAAATTTTTATAAAATTCTGACACTTAGAAAATATAAGTTGTTGTGAAACTTATTCCCCAAAAATTCACCTAAAAGTGTTTACCAAGGTTTCCCTAATTTTTGTAAGAAATTACAAGTTAAGAAATGATGATTTCTTCAAGTTAAAAGTAATATTAAGTATGTATATTTTTTAGGAAAAAATATATATATTTAGTGATCATCAAATTTTGTGTTAAGTGTATACTATGTGTATTATATATATTAGTGTATTAGGGACTTGAAAATACACTAAATACTCTCAAGGAGTATGAACAAAAAATACACATACAAATACATGAGAATACATAAGTATACAAGTATACAAAATTCCTCACAAGGAATTACATGGGAAAATACAAGAAAATATATTTATGAAAATATATTTCTTAACATATTATTGAATTTGGACAAGTTATGGACTTAAATATATATTTTTGAACAAATATATAACCTATACCAAGTATTGGAATTTATATAAAAATCAGGAGGATAACAAGAATAACTATATATATATTTTATAACATGACAATATATATATATATTTCATACAAGTCTTAAAAATATATTATTTTTAAGCAATATAATTCCGGAAAGTACTAAAAATTAAAGTACTTATTTTTAGTGAATAATACAAAATACACAAGTATTTACATAAAATATAAGTATACTTTCCCAAGAATACTTGTACAAAAATAATATTGAAAATATTATTTCACAAAATACTTATATTTATTTTTGGGAAATAATATAAGTAACATACTTGAAAGGTTAAAAATATAAATTATTTTTAACACTTATTACCTTGAGAAAGACTTTATAAATGAATATATATTTGAGAAGGAAAATATATATTTACAAATAAACAATATATACTCAACGGGCAAGACCCGACAAACAAGGGCACGACCCTCACAAAGATTGAACATACAAAGAACATATACATAAACGAAAGATGGTGACTTATACTTGTGTGATACAAGTCTAGTGACTAATATTAATAGAACACGTATAGGTCACGACGCTACAAAACCAACCGGTGAAGTTAATGACGCAAGATACGCACATTTGTGAGTTCATCTCCCCACTTTTAAACTTTTACTTGTTTTCTATACTTGGGAAAAATACATGTGCTATGGTATGTTGAATACAAAAAACTAAGGAATGATACTTTAGATCATGTCACGAATAGGGTGCCATAAGCACCATTAATCAATTACATAACTAGACCGCGAAACAAAAGGTTAGATTTAATGGGTTTCAGGCAACCACACTCTTGGCCACACTTTTACACTATCGAAATATTGGTGAACTCTGCGGGTCAAGCTAATGATCATTACACTATCGAAAATCCTAAATTGTTTAAATCTCCGTCTAGTAGAACACCAATCGAGATAGTTACTATAACACTCTACAAGTGGGAAGCCTGTCTTTTCCTACTTCGTGCCTAACATCCCTACCTGAAGTACGAATCATTGGGAACCGGTATCCAAGCAAGTGAAGATGGTCAACACTCAGGAAAGATTTTCCTCAACACTTTAGGATTCTTGTGTTTAAATTTGCACAGAGCCTACAACACCTCAACCTTATCCATTATAGTTGCGATGATAGACCCCAACATTTGACATCCGTTTTACCCCAAGGAGGTAGCATGGCGCGAACTGTAGTGTAACCCCTTTTACTGCATTCTGTTCTTCATTCATGAAGACCATACCAACTATACTGGGACTCTTAGAGCCCAAGAAAAATCAATGTAAAAGTCACACAGTCCAGTGTGACAAAGGGGTCCTTCCTACGTCGGACAGTCAAGGTCCATGAAGCATAGAACACATGTTATAAGGACAAAAGCAACTGCTCGATTCTCCTCTTCTTAACAGATTTCCACTCCATATGGGCACATGGATGAAACATGCAGGAAGCTTCTTCCCGTCCTTCACCTCATAAGCACCCCGTCACCCACTACCCATATTACAACACCGATGCACCCATCAGTACTTCACCCTCTCTATCCCGTGGTGCACCCCATCGTTTGGGTAGTTCATTCACACCCTGTGTAACACCTGTGCCTTCACGGCTATCAAACAAATACCAAACTAATGAAATATTATATTTCATACTTGGGATTTGTAAAAATATGTGTATCATTTGCACATATCAATTTTTGTTCAATTTCAAACTCTAAATCACTTTCTGGAAGGTTATACGCGCACTGATGCGTAAATATAACCAGTTTAATGCAACAAACACTACGGAATAGTGAAATAGGCTTAACATACCTTAAATAACCTTTACACAACTTAGAAATAAGTTTCGAAGGCTTTTGGTATGGCAAAAACAAGTTAATTCGCTTACAGGGACTAAACTTGACAAACTGCGAAAGTATGCCAATTTGAACTGTAACAGACATTCCGGAACATGACCATAAGTTAAACACACCTTAAATATCCTTTATATAGCTTAGAAATAGGCTTTGAGGGGTTCGGTGTGCTAAAATAAACTTTTGGCTCATTCAGGGACTAAAAGTGTCAAAAAGTGCACAAGTTTGCATTTTCGCGCATAACTTACGTTCTAAATACATCCGGACATCCAAAAATTTATGTAAACACTAAAATATTTTATTTTAGTGTTCGGCATAAGAAAAATCCATTCGTCACGTCATTTGGATCGTTTTTCGCACTTGTGCGCATTCCGTCGTAATTAAGCGAACATCGCGTTCGTACGACCAAACGAACCAACATCCGACATATTTCTGAGCATGTTTCATGTCCACAATGTTTAGGAAACATTTTAGGGCATTAAAGTTGGCTTTACGGGCCTTAGAAGTGTCGGGAATGGCCTTAAACACATGCAGGGACTGAAACTGTAATTTCTGAAACTTATTTCTGATCTGCAACTCCCAGGCGGCCCGCCTGAGTTTATATACATCCTGAAGCGGGCCGCGTCCGACTTCCTGACCAGATTAACTGCATTTAATAGCAGTTTGCAGCTGTTTAATCCTCCACCACACATTCACACATGCTTAGTCAGCTGATAAGGATCAATTTTAGCCACCATAAGGTTCCGACACTTGTACGGATGCGATTAAAGCACGGTTTCCATGAAACGATCTTAACGGTGGACCGAACACTATAAATACCCCATGCCCCCCATTGCTTAAACCACTAGAATTTTGATTTGAGAAACTCTAAGTTGAAACCATTGTTTCATACCTGAGATTCTTGAATCGAGTTTAGCATTCGGGGACCCTTCGTAAGTATTCTTTCGTTCTTTTCTTTATTTTATTGCTTTTCGAGTCAGAAAGTCAAACTTTGTTTGACTTTCAGCGTTGACCAGCTTATGGTCAATGCGAAGTTCGTTTGAACTTCGCAACGTGATTGTAATCACGATGGTTATAGTCCCTTGGGACTATGCCTACTGATTACCACGTTGTCTAGGGTCGTAAGGGTAAGCGATCTGATAAATCGCTTATACCTTCGAACCCGACCCAGTTTGGTCGATCATTAGGATCCGACCAAATACATTAGGTGACCATAGTGTAGGGAATAACCTTCCGAGGTTATACCTTATGGTCACATCGTTTGAGTAGTTGTATGATAGGTAGTTTATATGCCTTAGGTAAATTACCAGAATACCCTTTTCATGTGTAATTGGTAATTAAGCATATGTAACCTAAACCTTTGTCACATAACTGATTATGTAACATGTTTAGGCATATTCTACTTGTCATAGGGCTAGTTAGGCGGCCCGAACGCGTTTCACGCGCACGACGCGTTAAAGTAGCATAAGCTTCCTAAACGGGTCGTAATGGGTCGTAAGCACTTATGTTAGGTTTCATTTAGTATGTAGGCTTTGTTAAACCATATTACACGAGTTTCCATACTCGTTTGGTTTACAAACCCTCATTCTATCAAATCTTCCGATTTAGGTCCGGTTTATTAACATAGTTACCTATATTAGGTGCCGTTTGATATCCGCGATCTCTAGCATTGTTTGGTTGTTACTCAAGGACTACTAAGCAATCTCAAGTGAGTACATAGAACCCCTCTTTTACTGTTTTCCAAACTGTTTTGGGGTGAAACACATGTGCCTACTTGTTACTTTCATGCTTTCCTGTTTTCACATCATACACTTCCTATGTTCATTAGTACATTATAGTACATGATTTCATTACAATTTATACTATGTATGTCCATTGTGTGCATACTTAGTACATGGTTCTACATTACATTTGTGCTATGTATGTTAACTGATAGCATGCTAGCACATTGATTTACATGACTTTTCTGCTTTGTATGTTAACTTAGCATACTTAGTACATTTCTTATTCATCATATGCTTACATTTTGGTATGACATTTGGTTTGTTTAAACTATACTATACATTCATTAACACCGATCATGCCGCTCGTTAGTAGGTAGTGGTACCACAGGACTTGACAAATCCCATTCCTGAAATCTCGGGTTTGTTTGGACGTAAGGAATGACCGAATCCGAATACATATTCTTTTGATAACTCATTTTTACATAGTTATCCGACTGTCTCAAGGCTTGGATGTATGAATTTTCATAATACCGCATAAATGTTCATATTCAGTATAGCATGCATATATTTTACAAAACATAACTTTTTGATTTACTCAAAATACTTTGTTTTGTACATTTTTTACTTATGGTTTAAGTAGTCTTATTTTACTTACCATACATAAACATTTGTTACACATTACTTGACTACCTTTGGACTATCAACATTTGACATGGTTTATACAAGGACTTTTGACATAAACATTCGACATAGACATTAGACATTTGATTATACATAAACATTTTACTTCGGGGGTTTGGTTTGAGTAAGTGATTTAAGTAACGAGGCGTGTGTAATATGACACAAGCATGGTGGATACGCCGCTGGTACTTCCTATATATAAGTGTCTGTATGGTATTACATATCGTAGCGTTATTTGAATCATTTCAATTTGAGATATATAACATTTTATACAAATAACATACTTTTCACAAGACATTGTTTTACAAAACAACTTATCTTTTACAAACTCATTTTACTTGGTTATTCATTTAACCATACATAATTCTCTTACTTATACATATCATCTGATCTTATTGCTTTTTAAACGATTTACAAAACAAAGCAAACTAAAAGGTTCATGACTAAACATTTTCTTAAACATAAGTCATGAATCTCATTTTCACAAAACCTATGTATCTCACAGGCATTTTTATGCTGACGTACCTATTTTCACATGTGTTTTCAGGAGATGATGCATAGGACTTATCAAGACATACTTAGGCGGACCTGTGCCTTAGTGACTTAAAACGAGACAAGAACTAGTTAATTTATGTTATGTAATCTTTACTTCTTGTTTAAAGACAATGTAACTCGCTTGTTTGATGAATAAAACGAAACTTTAATATCCATGGTTGTGAAACATTAATTCTGTTACAACACTCCCCGATGTTTCCGCCACGTTTTGTATGTTCTACGTGGTCGGGGTGTGACACCCTGGAAACCACTTTACGGCCTTATCTCTGCGTTTTCGCTATCACTTTATCCTATACGTGGTAGTAATGCACAACCCCCCAATCTCCTGTGAAGCATACTTGTAACACCCCGTGTTTTCGTAAGTGAAAGTCAAAGTCAAGGTCAAAGTCAACGACCGATTTCGCGCAACTTAACTCGTAGAAATGTTTTTATTTTAATTATATTATGTGGAGTAAGTGTCGTACATTATAATAATCAAATCGTGTTAATCGTTAATCAATCGACTCGCGACTGCGAATCGTAGGAAGTAACAATGCGATAAAGTTAATCGACTAATAATCAAGCTATACTAATCGAATCGACATCAAATCGTAACTCAAGCTATGTATTTTTACTTGTCATTTATACGTGTGTGTGTGCCTTACGTGTTACCTGTGCATGTTTATTTATGTTTTGTTGTGATAATCAAGCGAACTCAATCGAACTCGAAGTCTAACTCGAAGTCCAACTCGAATGTAAACGAACCCGAACCCGAATTCCGAGTCGAATCATGTTATATACGAAATAGTTGGGACTGAAAGTAATTTGACTAGGAAACCCTATTGAATCGCTCGCAATCGAAATCGAAGCGTCATCGCACCCGAACGCACCATTCAGTCGACATCCGTACGGATGGTCCATCCGCATGGATTGCCAATCCGCACGGATTGCCGATCCGCACGGATTGCCGATCCCCACGGGTTGCCAGTCCGCACGGGTTGCCAGTCCGCACGGATGACCAGTCCGCACGAATAACCCATCCGGGTGACCTGCAATCCGCACGGATCACCCCTTTTGTAACACCTCGAAAATTCACGTCCTATAATGTGTTGACACGTGTCATAAAGTTTGAACGTGTGAAAGAAAGTTATAAAAGGACTAAGGTTGACAAACATGGAAAGTATGTGATTATACGGGTTCTAAATGTCAACAGTGAATAAATATACTTCATAATAACCCTACATGATGTTTATGACATCAAACGAATAAATCATGGATCATACGAAGCTAAAAGTGAGAGATTACAAACTACAGGGGTTAAACGTGTCAACATGTTTAAAGATATACCTCTGAGTGACCTTTTGACAAACCCGAAGCTTTGTAACGGTTAATTATGCTCACTAGAATGCACGATATAAATTTCATAAAGTTTCGTTGTCGTATGAGAAAGTTATGATCAAACTCGTGTGCGAGGGGTTAAAGTGTTAACGTTAAAAGTTAGGACTTTTCGGGTAATAACCGAGTAATCAAGGACCAAACAAAGTGGGTAAATGTATTAAAGCCCATATATGTCAATTTAGAGGGTTCAAATTGCAATATATAAAGGTTACTTGACCTTTCGGAAGGGCCAAGAGTCATTTATGCAAAGAATGGAAAATTTTGGAGGCTGATCAGAAGCCTTGCGCACCTCAACACCAATACCGTTACGGTGCGCAAGGGATGCCCAGATGCAGCAGATTGGCTGTTGGCTGTCTTAAACGTTGCAACTGATCTTTAATCGATTTTCCTCATCTCCCTTGGCCCCTAAACAACCCCTAAACACTTAGGGACACATGTAAAAGATTTGTGGGCACTTGTAGACTTGTGTGTCAACTTCTTATGGTGATTAAGAACACTATATAAAGGCATGAAGTTGCAACTCATTCCTCACACCTTCATTCTGCAATTAAGGAGCCTTCTGGAGCTTCAAAGCAGACCCAAGTCCTTCGTAATCAAGCTTAGGACTTCAGTAAGTGTTCTAATCCTTCCTTAATTAAGTTTTAGCTTAGTTTTAGCTTAAAAGTCAAACCGTCGTAATTAACGGTTGACTTTAAGATTAATCACTAATGGTCCAGTGATTAGTCGAAGAGAAAGTAGTTATAAGTTGGTAATTATGTGGGTAATAAACCCTCAAAAGGGTTCTCCCTGATTCCCACTCTAACTAGGTCAAATGTCGGGTCAAACTTGTTAAGAAAAAGTCAACAGGATCCTTAAATTCTAATTTATGCATAATTAGCAATATAGAACATATATAACCTGTTGGATCATTTTTATAACTTGGTAATAAGTGTAAGAACATGTCTAAACATGTTCAACCCGACAATTTCCTGTAAATACCCGGTTCGGAACCGAAAGTCACATAGTTTGACTTTCACTTTGACTTTCAGTTCTGACCCGTTTAGGCATGTTTTAGAAATGCCTTAGAGCTTTAATTGGACTAGGTTACATGTTTAGTACAACCCTCTGTGATTGTACTCCTTGGTCCATTAGTTGTCCAATTAATATGCATATTTCCGTTAATTGCTCATATGTTGACCATTATGCCCTTATTAACTTAAAACGTGATTTTTGGAAATGTAAAGAGTAGAAACTTAAATTACTGATATATAAACTTGTATGAAAAGTTTGACATCAGTTTGAGGTGTAGATTGAGAGTTATGCTCAATATCGCAAATTGAAGGCTTTATGTTAATTAAACGGCGTAATTAGCGTATAGCCTAGTTAAGCCTACTTTTTGGTATCAAACTTAATACCCACTGATGTAATATAGTATTTTGGGATTTTTGAAGATTTTTAATTAATTTTAGGCTGAGCATAACTCATGGTCGTAGGCTTAATCCGGTAATTGTCGGTTTTGCCCTTACGGGCCATAAAATGAGTTTTACATATCTAAACGACTCCAAACCTTTTGCTACTGATCACATATGATAAATAAATTATTTTAAGCCTTCTGGAAATATAAAAATATCAGATTTAAGTATCGAACCCGGAAATGGCCTTTAATCGCCTTATTAAGCGTTTTTAACGCATAGTATGTATTAAAATTATATTGAACATACCCGGGTTGATACCTACTGATATTTTAGGAAAATTAGAATGTTTTAACAGTAAGAAAAGGTTGATTAACTCAGACTTCGGTTTTGAGCTTTTCAGCTTATGTGAAATTACCAAAATACCCCTACGGGGCATAGTTTGGTTATAATTGATAAATTTCACATATATACATTATCCTACTGATATAACTTAGTAAATTGAGCATATTTGCTGTTTACATCAGACCTGTAACTCAGCTTGTTACTTAAACTCTTTTATAAACTTTTAAATGACCAAACTACCCCTACGGGGCCTAGTTTGTGTTTAAATACGTTTCGGGCATAATGAAAGACATCCTACTGATGTCAAAACATATTTGAGACATAATTAACTTAGGAAACCTGTGTATAGCTCTCATGAATACCCGTCACGCTTATTACGCGTACGGTTCGGTTTATGTAACAAGTTTACATAAATTAGCCGAAACGGGTCAAACCCTATTGGTTTTATCTCAAAATCCAGAATGTGTATGAAATACCCATATAAGACAAGTCTCTGAACATGTCGGGTTTAAATCACATTCTATTCCGCTCTTCGCTAAATCGTGCGTACGAACCGTATCGTCCTATAAGACTAACCGGTCTAAGCTTAGGCTTAATTAAAGACCCGTTAGCATTCTAATAAGTTATTTATACCATCATTCCAGACTAGAGCCTTCCGGTAAATGGTACCTACGCTTACTTAAGTGAATACGGCTGAGTTATTAGATTCTTGCTATTTAAGACAGGAGCTAGCTCAGGTAAATACTCTTAACTTATTTTCCCTATACGGGCTTGGGATACGGCACTATAAAAGTACCGCTTGGTCGGGTGTGTAGTTATTTAAATCGTATTGTGATTGATGTACTTACAACCCGTTTAATATGTATTATTTGGTGTATGGCCTTTGGGGGTTAATGACCATGCCCCGGATATCCTTGGCATCATTTTACGAAATGGCCACGACCTAAGCACGGGGTGTAGGCATACACCTGACAGCTGCATTTTGTAAAAACTGGTAATCCACTCCGAGGTATCATCCTTGTGGGCATTATACCGGAACTGGTAATCCACTTAGAGGATGATAGCCTGTGGGCATTATACCTGTGGCGTGTCAGTTAATCTAGTCCGGCCCTACAAACCGGCCCTAACGGACGACAAATAAGTAAAACTGTATACAAGATTATATACAAATAATTTTCCCGAGTATAAAAGGTTAATTTTGCCTCTGTGCATTTTAATCAAATTATAAAAGATATTTTTGTGCCACGTGCATCCAAATCAATTTTCTTAAACTCTTTTCAAATGAGTCAGTTGAGTGTATTTACCAGTGAAAACTGACGTATTTTTCCAAAAAGGGTAAGTGACAGGTACTGAACGAAATTGGCTGGAAGCTCAGGGCGCTAATAAGGAATCTTGCAAGTTCTAGGCGTCTAAAGTTTGTTGAACAAATGATATGTTTAAAGATCCGCCTGTGGATCCTTTACTTTCTGTTGTAATACTGGATATTACTTTATATTCGGAATGTAATAATATTTATCTTTTGCTTCCGCTGTGCATTTATATAATTGTGTTGTTTGACTATTGTGTTGCCAACCACGTCACGATACTCCCCACCGGGCCCACCGGTGACACGTGGAAAGTCGGGGTGTGACACCTTTCCCCTTTTAGCATCCTATAAATACCCGGGTCACTCTCCAAACTTTCCACTTTTGGCAAGTGACGTCCGACCTGCACGCATTCTTCACCTTTTCTCCGATTTCTCTCAATCCAGGTAAGATCTTGCTCTAAACCTTGTACATTCTTGATCTTTACGCACATCTACACCTTTCCATCTTTCAAATCTCAACTTTTATCCATGAAATCATCAAGATTTGAGGTATTCTAGGGTGACGTCATCATGAAGTTCTCATGAGCTTCAAGTGTGACCTCATTCCACCAAGAATAACTCGGATCTGAACGATTTCCACAAGATTTCACAACAACTTCACCCAAATCTAAACTTCTCTAAAGGATAACAGAGTTGAAAGAAATAAACAAGTTTTCTCCTTCTTTTACCCTAAAAAACGGTACGAATCGGATCAGTTCTAGTCTTCCACTCAATATTAGTGATTGCCAGTCCTAGATCTGGATTCTACCCACAAGACACATGATTTCGGGTTAGACCGGAATGACCGTTCTAAACCGCCGACAGGCCGAGTTAGGGTGATTCCTGGCCGGCTCGGTCATGCGGGAAGGATGCGATTCCAAATGGTTGCCACGTAATCAGAACATCTCGATAGAACGACAAAGGCGACCAAGGGTAGCCGGACGGAGCAACCAGGACGAGGAAGTTGTCCGCACGGACAAGCTGTCCGCACGGACAAGCTGTCCGCACGGACAAGCTGTCCGCACGGACAAGCTGTCCGCACGGACAAGCTGTCCGCACGGACAAGCTGTCCGCACGGACAAGCTGTCCGCACGGACAAGCTGTCCGCACGAACATACGATCCAGACGGGTTGTCACCCGGACGAGCTACTCTTGGGACCCACATTCAAAAAGGGTTCGAGTATACTCACAGCGATTATGGATTGAAGGGAGCGCTTTCAGCGAGCACAGTTAGCCTGAATAGATTCGATAGCGTAATGATAAGTGGTATGGAAAACAGTACAGAATGAGTGTGGGTAGGATGACTGATCGTGCGGATTGGTCATCCGTGCAGATTGGTAGTTCGTGCGAATGGTCATCCGTGCGGATAAGTTACTCGTGCGGACAGGTAATCCGTGCGGACAAGTAATCCGTGTGGGTCAGCCATTCGTCCGGACTAGTCACTCGTGCGGATAACTCACTCGTGCGGATAACTTATTCGAGTGGATTGTTTCTTCCTAAGTTAAGGATGTGTTTGTGTATGATGGCTTGTGCTTCGGAGTTTTCATTGTAGTAGTTAGAAAACATCTAAGTATCTCTACCCTTCAAGCCGGTCGCGCGGACAACAATCTATCCGGATGGTAGACCGTGCGGACACGTCTCCAAGGCTGAGTCACTTGATGAAATTTGTGGAATCCGTCCGGATGACAATCCGTGCGGACAGTGGTAATCCGTCCGGATAGTCTGTCCGTGCGGATGCACATTGTTTGAAATTGTTTAAGGTCTTAGTATCTCATGATCCGAAGAGTAATCCATTCAGAGGTCGTCCGTCCGGATTGTTCATTCGTCGATACTCAAACCTCGTTTTGAATGTGGGTCCCAAGTGTAGCTCGTCCGGGTGACAACCCGTCTGGATCGTATGTTCGTGCGGACAGCTTGTCCGTGCGGACAAGCTACTCATGCGGACAACTTCCTCGTCCTGGATGCTCCGTCCGGCTACCCTTGGTCACCTTTGTCGTTCTATCGAGACGTTCTGATTATGTGGCAACCATTTGGAATCGCATCCTTCCCGCATGACCGAGCCGGCCAGGAATCACCCTAACTCGGCCTGTCGGTGGTTTAGAACGGTCATTCCGGTCTAACCCGAAATCAGGTGTCTTGCGGGTAGAATCCAGATCTAGGACTGGCAATCACTAATATTGAGTGGAAGACTAGAACTGATCCGATTTGTATCGTTTTTGAGGGTAAAAGAAGGAGAAAACTTGTTTATTTCTTTCAACTCTTTTGTCCTTTAGAGAAGTTTAGATTTGGGTGAAGTTGTTGTGAAATCTTGTGGAAATCGTTCAAATCCGAGTTATTCTTGGTGGAATGAGGTCACACTTGAAGCTCATGAGAACTTCATGATGACGTCACCCTAGAATACCTCAAATCTTGATGATTTCATGGTTAAAAGTTGAGATTTGAAAGATGGAAAGGTGTAGATGTGCGTATAGATCAAGAATGTACAAGGTTTAGAGCAAGATCTTACCTGGATTGAGAGAAATCGGAGAAAAGGTGAAGAATGCGTGCAGGTCGGACGTCACTTGCCAAAAGTGGAAAGTTTGGAGAGTGACCCGGGTATTTATAGGATTCTAAAAGGGGAAAGGGGTGATCCGTGCAGATTGCAGGTCACCCGGATGGGTTATTCGTGCGGATTGGTCATCCGTGCGGACTAGCAACCCGTGCGGATCGGCAATCCGTGCAGATCGGAAATCCGTGCGGATTGGCAATCTGTACGGATGGACCATCCGTACGGATGTCGACTGAATGGTGCGTTCGGGTGCGATGACGCTTCGGTTTCGATTGCGAGCGATTCAATAGGGTTTCCTAGTCAAATTACTTTCAGTCCCAACTATTTCGTATATAACATGATTCGACTCGGAATTCGGGTTCGTTTACATTCGAGTTGGACTTCGAGTTAGACTTCGAGTTCGATTGAGTTCGCTTGATTATCACAACAAAACATAAATAAACATGCACAGGTAACATGTAAGGCATACACACACGTATAAATGATAAGTAAAAATACATAGCTTGAGTTACGATTTGATGTCGATTCGATTAGTATAGCTTGATTATTAGTTGATTAACTTTATCGCATTGTTACTTCCTACGATTCGCAGTCGCGAGTCGATTGATTAACGATTAACACGATTCAATTATTATAATGTACGACACTTACTCCACATAATATAATTAAAATAAAAACATTTCTACGAGTTAAGTTGCGCGAAATCGGTCGTTGACTTTGACCTTGACTTTGACTTTCACTTATGAAAACACGGGGTGTTACAGCCTCCCCTTGTTTAGGGAATTTCATCCCGAAATTAAGCTGTAAGCCGTAGCAAAGTCGTGAATCGTGTGAGAAGTTTTCGTTTAGACTGATTTTGACTCGTGTAATGCGCGGAATCCGTACACGATCGTGCCCATTGTAGGATCGGTTTTGACACCGTACGATTGTGTAACGAATGTTCGACGTGCGGAGTCCGTGATCGTGTGTGGATTTTGTAGGTTCCGGTTTTGACTCCGTTTCGATCGCAACCGCCTATGCGATACGCGAAATTCGTACACGAACAAGACCGAACACACGAACAGTAATATAAACGTGAGTCTATTAATCAGATCTGAAATCATACAAGGACTTGAATCACGTGGAGCACTTTCTCCCTCTAGAACTTTCTCTCTCTAGTTTCACTCTTTAAACAACTGCGGGTACTTAGCCTTCATGTCGCTTTCGAGTTCCCAAGTGAACTCTGCGCCTCGTTTGCCTTCCCATCGGACCTTCACAATAGGGATGCGAGAGCGTCTGAGTTGCTTGGTTTGGCGATCCATGATTTCGACAGGCTTTTCCACGAAGTGTAATGTTTCGTTCACTTGTAGATCATCTAGAGAGACATGTAGATCGTGGTCGGCGATGCACTTCCGGAGTTTGACACGTGGAAGGTCGGGTGGACATTGTTAAGTTCCTCCGGTAATTCGAGTCTGTAGGCGACTTTTCCGATCCTTTCCAGAATCTTAAAAGGTCCAACGTATCGAGGCGCGAGTTTCCCTTTCTTGCCGAATCGGACTACACCCTTCCAAGGTGATACCTTTAGGAGTACGTAGTCGCCAACGCCAAATTCACGGGGCTTGCGCTTTTTATCGGCGTAAACTTTCTGTCGATCCCGAGCTTTCGCTAGGTTGTCTCGAATTTGGAAAATTTTGTCTGTCGTTTCTTGTAGCAGCTCCGGACCGGTTAGTTGCGAGGGACCGATCTCGTGCCACACAATAGGCGATCAACATCTTCTTCCATATAAGGCCTCGAAAGGTGCCATCTGGATGCTAGCCTGGTAGCTGTTGTTATACGAGAATTCGACTAACGGCAGGTGTTTATCCCAATTACCACCGAACTCTAGAACACACAAACGGAGCATGTCTTCAAGAGTACGAATCGTTCTTTCAGTCTGACCGTCGGTTTGTGGGTGGAACGCAGTACTTAGATTAAGCGTTGTACCGAGTGCCGTTTGAAATGTTTCCCACAATCGTGAAGTAAACCGAGCATCACGATCAGAGATGATGTCACGAGGCGTCCCATGTCTACAAATGATCTCGTCGGTGTAGATTCGGGCTAATCGTTCCACCTTGTAGTCTTCTCGTATTGGCAGAAAGTGAGCTGATTTAGTCAAACGGTCAATAACAACCCAAATGCTGTCGTGACCTGATGACGTGGTTGGAAGCTTGGTTATGAAATCCATAGCTATACTCTCCCACTTCCACATGGGAATTGGTGGTTGTTCGAGCAAGCCAGAGGGTCTTTGATGTTCAGCCTTGATTCTAGCACAGGTTAGGCATTTTCCGACGTAGAGAGCGATATCCCGTTTCATACCCGGCCACCAGTACCTATAGCGAAGATCCTGGTACATTTTGTCAGCACCGGGATGGATATAATATCGGGATTTGTGGGCTTCATCCATGATAATCTGTCGCAAATTGGTTCGCTTGGGAATCCAAATTCGGTCTAAGAAGTGGAATATCCCATTTGATTTGCTCACAAGCTGGGCTCCATCGTGGTAGATTCTTTCTTTCTTCAAAGTGCGTTCGTTGAAACACGCATGGTGGGCGTCGCGGATGAGAGTTTCGAGGTTGTGCTGGGCTTGAACATTACGAGTGCTAAGCAGATAGCTCCGTCTGCTAAGTGCGTCGGCAACACCATTTTCCTTGCCTGGGTGATAACGAATCTCACAGTCGTAATCGTTGAGGAGTTCAACCCATCGGCGTTGACACATATTTAGTTCCCTCTGATTAAAGATGTGTTGTAGGCTCCCATGATCGGTGAAGATCGTACACCTTGTACCATACAGGTAGTGTCACCAAATCTTTAATGCAAAAACAACTGCGCCTAGCTCGAGATCATGGGTTGTATAGTTCTTCTCGTGGATTTTGAGCTGACGAGATGCGTAAGCTATGACCTTGTCTCGTTGCATAAGGACACAACCGAGACCAAGGTTGGAAGCATCACAGTAGACAATGAAATCATTTTTGTAACAACCCTCATTAAAAGTCCTAATTATTTTATTATTTTATCCAATAGGAAACCCTAATTGAGACACCCAAGTGATTCTGCACAAACCCTACAAATTTCAGAACAATCAGAATCAGGATCAGGGCCCCTAAAACTCAGGGGGGGTATTTTCTACTCAACGATTATCCATCTGAAACGTTGTCAATATTGAATTTTACGAAACTGTCGACTCAGCAGGCCTACTCCCACGCGTGGCAAGCCTATAGCGATTAGGTGTCCCTTACGGACCGTAAGGGTTGAGTCTTACGGTCCGTAAGCTAATTCAAAATCGGGTATAAATAGAGGGCAGTGGCACTTGATTTCTGGAATTTGAGCGACGAACCAATTCGTAATACGCTCTGAGATATCTTCTGTTTATCACAATTAACACACACGAATCACTAATTAGTATAGCGGGGTGCTGCGAAACAGGGTATTAACTCAATCGCTGCTATGATTCAATGTCCGATCGATTAAACTATCCAATGGATGTTTAAGTGCTGCTCAAACTTGGGTTATGCTTTGTCATTAGTCGTGATTCCGACAGGATGTTTGAGTACCACCCGAACTCGGGGAATACTCTGTCATTCGTTGTGAATCCGATGGATGTTTAAGTATTGCACTTTGTCATTCGTTGTGTGGGTTTTTATCTCGTGAGTTATCGTAAATGCTGTATTAGTTACTTACCTAGTTCGTGTGCACTAGGTTACAAGGCTAATTAATAGGCGAAGCTCTGCTTGTATAAATCTGCAATATACCAAGGCTTATCTGTAGACTAAACTCTGCCCGTAAGAAATCTGCAATGTGAGTTCATTTCTCTTTTCTCACCGTTTGTGAGTCCATTCTCTTTTCTCACAGTTTTATCACCTTTTTGTGATACAATTATATTTACAAATGTTTTCCAAAATCATAAAGGTTTACCTGTTATACTTACAGTGATTAAATTTTTATATTCTATAATAACTGCTGGTATGGGAGGTTTTATACATTATTTGATTCTCGTTACTATTAGCCAGAAAGTTATCCAATAATAGCATGACCACAATCAGAGTGGGAATTACAGTAGCCATAGCTTATAAATGTTATTTTAACATTAAATCGTAAAGAAATTTAATATATGTTTGAAATAAATCTAAATGGTGTATACCATAATAAAATAGTCAAGTATAATATATTATACTATAATAAGATTATATTTTTAGTCTTAGTCACGTTAATATATCAAATAATGATATTACAAATATTTAATTAACATATTATATTTGATAAGTAATAGTAGTTTGACATAAAATGATATATGTCATTTTCTGGATTGAATGGTTTTGTGCCATAAGTAATATATTTGACAAAATAATGTCACCGGACACAACTAAGTCCAGAGTCACTAGTTGAGAGAATGATCAACAGTGACATGACCAAAAGCACTAGTTGAGAGAATGATCAACAGTGTTATGACTAGAATCACTAGTTGAAAGAATGATCAACAGTGATATGACCAGAGTCATTAGTTGAAAGAATGATCAACAGTGATATGATCATCGTCACAGGAATCGCCTAGTGACAGATAAATTGAATAATAGTAAAATAGAATTATTTGATAAATTCACTATTTGACGAAAATGAGCCAATGAGTGATATGATTATTGTCACATCAGAACTGCCACCATGTGACAAACACTGATTGAGTTGGGTAAATATAAACAAATATAAAAACCTTAATACTGTAAGGTATAACAATATATTTTATAAAAATGGAATGAACTCACTCAGTATTTCCACTGACAAAACCTTTTCCAAACATTTTTCAGGTAATTACCGTAGATTGGAATAAGAGCTGGATACGGCACTGAAAGGCTTCAAGAAGTGGCTTATTTTATTAAATCAAATTAAGAAATATTGTTTTATATAAACAAATTTATCTTATTAAAGCTACCTTTGTAAAAGATGGGTTTATCCCATCTATTTAATAAATAAGATCCGGTGTTTCTAAACTCTGATATTTTTCCTAACTCACGGTCCTGATGAAATTTCCGCTGCAATATTTTATAAAATTAATCACCGGTACCACTGGGCTGTTCGCGACTCCCGATTCCGTCCAGGGTGGGTCGGGGGCCGTGACAGAAGGTGGTATCAGAGCCACTTGTTTAAGCTATTTAGGTGTTTTTTTAAATACCTAAACTTAAAAGTTAGGAAACTGATACGAATTAACATATGTGTTATATATGAATATATATGTCGATATGCACATATAATATCCTGAAAGTATTGTTTTGTTTTAATTATTCTGTGATATTAATAAGTAAAAATGTTTGCAATTCAGATGTCGAATGAAGTACCACATAATCCAGAAGTTCATGCTAATAATGAAAATCCTTTGGATAAAAATGCTATAGAAAATCTAATAGCCCAAGGAATAGCTAATGCTTTATCTTTAATAATTAAAGCTGTTAAAAACCCCGTAGAACCCACCAAAGTTGTGAGTAGCAAGCATAACCGTGACGACAGTTTTAACCATAGTGGCAATGGAGGTAATGATGATATTATCAAAACCCCATTTCCCAAGAAAAAGAAGGTGATGACTCTCGGGTGTACCTACAAAGAATTTATAGCTTGTAAACCAACTGAGTTCGCAGGCAGTGAAGGAGCCACGGCTGCTCTGCGATGGTTGGAAAAGACGGAAGCTGTTCTTACAATCAGCAAATGTACCGAAGAAGATAAGGTGATGTATGCATCTAACCTCTTTAAGGAAGAAGCCTTAGAATGGTGGAATACAATTCTTCAGGCAAAAGGAAGCGACATGGCTTATGCCATGAACTGGGAAAAATTCAAGGAAATGGTAGAAAGGAAATTTTGTCCCCCTTATGAAAAGGAACGAATAACTAACAAGTTCCTAAATCATAAAATGATAGATGTGAATTGTCGTGAATATACGACAACGTTCTTCGAATATGCAAGAATGGTACCAACTCTGGCTTCGCCGGAACCCGTACTAATTTCTCGTTATATTTGGGGATTAGTTAGCGAAATCCGAGACATAGTCAAGGCCACTAGACCACAGACTATTGAAGAAGCAGTTGAACTAGCTAACATGCTGACAGATGGACTAATCCGCACAAGAGAAGAAAACAAGAAGAAAGAGTTAGCCCATAAAATTTCCCAAGAATTCTACAAGAAGACAGGAACTGAACCGTCATTGGAGCAACCTATCTGCAGAAAATGTAACAAAAAGCATTCAGGAAGATGCCGTTTTAGGAGAACACCCTACTGTGACTTCTGCAAGATGACCGGGCATATAGAGGAAGAGTGTAGAAGGAAAACTAATGTTTGTTTCAATTGTGGAGAAACAGGACACATCAAACCATACTGCCCAAAACTAACCAAAACACCCGACAACAAGGCCAGAACAACAGACGGAGCTAAGAAGAACGCGCGAGCATTCGTACTTACTACGCAAGAAGCAGAAATGATTCCAGACGTAATCGCTGATATGTAATATCTAAGTTAAGTTACTATTTGACCCTAGTACAAATAAAAGTTTATAAATAAATACATTCTGTCAAGTACTTCATCTATTCAAAACCATAACAGACTTGTTTGGTTTTCACTTTCACCGAATCATTTATTTGGTCACGATCACCTTGTGGTGACGTTTTCACAAAATTTGAAGCTTGTGCTAATCTCGTTGCATACCTTATATACGGGTTTAATTATTTATTTATATTGAATCCACTTTGTTGGTTTATTCTATAAAATCAATCTTAACACAATCATGTGCTAAGATAATGATACACAAATTCATTTCATATTTCAGTGTATCTCTTAAAGATTTTTATATCAGCAATCGAGCGCTTCGTAATCTTTATTGCTTTATCATCTTTGATCGAAAAACATTATTCAATTATTTCAATTTCAATCCAAAATCCTACTAGATTTATTTGAAACATTCGGACTTACTTCATTTTATTTAAAGCATGGTGAAACTCATTTCATTCACCGCTACTATTTTCAATTACTATGACACCTTGTGGTGGCATTTTCTTTAATTTGAATCTTGAGATAATCTCATTTTCACTCTTGATGAACGAATTTTAATTTTTGTTGGTTCATTATCTTAAACAGTCTTAATACAATTATGTGTTAAGATAAGAATACACAAATTCATATCATATTCCGGTGTATCTCTTAACGTTTCTTTCATCATTTATCGAAAATTCTATAATATTCATTTGGTCTTTTCATTATCAATTGAAAATCCTATTCGAAATGAATATCCAAATTTACTTCATTAAAGCTTTCAGTTGATTACACGGTGAAATTGTTCGGTCACCGTAATTATTGAATTATTTCAATCATTACGACACCTTGCGGCGTCGTTATAAACTTGTAGCTTGGACTAATCATAAGCATACGAATCATTCAAAACCACGTATGTATTTCGTTTGACTCATCATTTGAAAGAAGTCTTGATGCAATTATGTATTAAGACAATGATACACTAAACTCTGTTGTATTTCGGTGTATCCTTGCAATATAATAAATGTCAACACATTGATTTTCTCTTGTTATGGCTCGATAGTTGACAATCATTTTCGTGCTTCTATTTCATTTTGAACTTGTTGATTCTGAGTCTTCTTCAGTTGTCAATCAAAGTAAGCTTTCTTTTGACAAAATAATTTTTATTGATTCTAAAAGTTCTTCACATTCATTCTAAATATCTATTGATCATATATCTTTTTGCTTGAACATAGTCACCTTGGAAATTATATCATTTCATCTTATTCGATTGTCATCAATTTCTTGAACTAATTCAGTTGAACCTTTGAATCCTACCTATTGTACAACTTATATTCGCAAAATTTGATATTTTAATTCTGTGTCATCTACCTTAATATTGTTTTATTGACTAGAATATGACATAAGTCTAAAAGAAATATCGTAACCCAAATCTCGAGGACGAGATTTTTATTAAGGTGGGGAGAATGTAACAACCCTCATTAAAAGTCCTAATTATTTTATTATTTTATCCAATAGGAAACCCTAATTGAGACACCCAAGTGATTCTGCACAAACCCTACAAATTTCAGAACAATCAGAATCAGGATCAGGGCCTCTAAAAATCAGGGGGGTATTTTCTACTCAACGATTATCCATCTGAAACGTTGTCAATATTGAATTTTACGAAACTGTCGACTCAGCAGGCCTACTCCCACGCGTGGCAAGCCTATAGCGATTAGGTGTCCCTTACGGACCGTAACGGTTGAGTCTTACGGTCCGTAAGCTAAGTCAAAATCGGGTATAAATAGAGGGCAGTGGCACTTGATTTCTGGAATTTGAGCGATGAACCAATTCGTAATACGCTCCGAGATATCTTCTGTTTATCACAATTAACACACACGAATCACTAATTAGTATAGCGGGGTGCTGCGAAACAGGGTATTAACTCAATCGCTGCTACGATTCAATGTCCAATCGATTAAACTATCCAATGGATGTTTAAGTGCTGCTCAAACTTGGGTTATGCTTTGTCATTAGTCGTGATTCCGACAGGATGTTTGAGTACCACCCGAACTCGGGGAATACTATGTCATTCGTTGTGAATCCGATGGATGTTTAAGTATTGCACTTTGTCATTCGTTGTGAGGGTTTTTATCTCGTGAGTTATCGTAAATGCTGTATTAGTTACTTACCTAGTTCGTGTGCACTAGGTTACAAGGCTAATTAATAGGCGAAGCTCTGCTTGTATAAATCTGCAATATACCAAGGCTTATCTGTAGACTAAACTCTGCCCGTAAGAAATCTGCAATGTGAGTTCATTTCTCTTTTCTCACCGTTTGTGAGTCCATTCTCTTTTCTCACAGTTTTATCACCTTTTTGTGATACAATTATATTTACAAATGTTTTCCAAAATCATAAAGGTTTACCTGTTATACTTACAGTGATTACATTTTTATATTCTATAATAACTGCTGGTATGGGAGGTTTTATACATTATTTGATTCTCGTTACTATTAGCCAGAAAGTTATCCAATAATAGCATGACCACAATCAGAGTGGGAATTATACACAGTAGCCATAGCTTATAAATGTTATTTTAACATTAAATCGTAAAGAAATTTAATATATGTTTGAAATAAATCTAAATGGTGTATACCATAATAAAATAGTCAAGTATAATATATTATACTATAATAAGATTATATTTTTAGTCTTAGTCACGTTAATATATCAAATAATGATATTACAAATATTTAATTAACATATTATATTTGATAAGTAATAGTAGTTTGACATAAAATGATATATGTCATTTTCTGGATTGAATGGTTTTGTGCCATAAGTAATATATTTGACAAAATAATGTCACCGGACACAACTAAGTCCAGAGTCACTAGTTGAGAGAATGATCAACAGTGACATGACCAAAAGCACTAGTTGAGAGAATGATCAACAGTGTTATGACTAGAATCACTAGTTGAAAGAATGATCAACAGTGATATGACCAGAGTCATTAGTTGAAAGAATGATCAACAGTGATATGATCATCGTCACAGGAATCGCCTAGTGACAGATAAATTGAATAATAGTAAAATAGAATTATTTGATAAATTCACTATTTGACGAAAATGAGCCAATGAGTGATATGATTATTGTCACATCAGAACTGCCACCATGTGACAAATACTGATTGAGTTGGGTAAATATAAACAAATATAAAAACCTTAATACTGTAAGGTATAACAATATATTTTATAAAAATGGAATGAACTCACTCAGTATTTCCACTGACAAAACCTTTTCCAAACATTTTTCAGGTAATTACCGTAGATTGGAATAAGAGCTGGATACGGCACTGAAAGGCTTCAAGAAGTGGCTTATTTTATTAAATCAAATTAAGAAATATTGTTTTATATAAACAAATTTATCTTATTAAAGCTACCTTTGTAAAAGATGGGTTTATCCCATCTATTTAATAAATAAGATCTGGTGTTTCTAAACTCTGATATTTTTCCTAACTCACGGTCCTGATGAAATTTCCGCTGCAATATTTTATAAAATTAATCACCGGTACCACTGGGCTGTTCGCGACTCCCGATTCCGTCCAGGGTGGGTCGGGGGCCGTGACAATTGTTTCCGTCGGGTAGTGTGAGAACAGGAGCATTGCAAAGCATGTGTTTGTGGGTTCGAAAGGCAGACTCTTGTTTGGTCCCCCAGACAAAAGGCTGGTCCTTATGTGTGAGAGAGGTAAGTGGTACAGCAATCTTCGAGAATCTTTCGATAAATCGTCGATAATAGCCCGCTAGCCCGAGAAAGGAGCGGACTTCAGACGTGTTCTTAGGCGTAACCCAGCTCTTAACGGCTTCAATCTTTGCAGGATCGACGTGAATACCCTGACTATTTACAATGTGACCCAGAAACTGAACCTCCCCCAACCAAAATTCGCACTTGGAGAATTTGGCGTAGAGTTGGTTCCCCTGGAGTAACTCGAGAACCAAACGTAGATGTTGCACGTGTTCGGCTCTCGTCTTGGAATAGATCAAGACATCGTCGATGAACACGATGACGAAACGGTCGAGATATGTTTTACACACGCGATTCGTCAGATCCATGAAAACCGCTGGTGCGTTGGTTAGGCCAAAAGGCATGACAACGAATTCGTAATGGCCGTAACGAGTATGAAACGCGGTTTTGGGTATATCCTCCTCTTGTATACGCAGCTGATGATATCCTGAACGTAGATCGATCTTTGAGAAACACGTAGCGCCTTGTAGCTGATCAAACAAATCGTCGATTCGAGGCAAAGGATAGCGGTTCTTGATAGTCAACTTATTCAATTCCCGGTAGTCGATGCACATCCGGAACGACCCATCCTTCTTTTTGACGAAGAGGACCGGCACGCCCCAGGGAGAGGTGCTCGGGCGAATGAAGCCTTTTTCAAGCAATTCCTGGAGTTGGGTTGAGAGTTCGCGCATTTCGGACGGCGCGAGTCGATAAGGAGCTTTGGCGATAGGATTAGCTCCTGGAATGAGGTCAATACGAAAGTCGATATCACGACTTGGCGGTAGTCCTGGAAGATTCTCTGGAAAAACATTAGGAAATTCTCGAACCACAGGTACGTCTTTCACTTCCTTCTTCTCTTTCTTTTCCTTCTCCGATGCTACAACGTTAGCCAAGAAAGCCCTGTATTCCTTGCGGAGATACTTGCTAGCTTGGAGGCATGACATAAGTTTGAGACCCTTTGAAGTAGTATCACCATAAACGCGCAATGAATCACCGTTTGCGAGCGAAAAACGAATCATCTTATCGAAGCACACAACTTCGGCATGGTTTTCTCGAAGGAAGTCCATGCCTACTATGACGTCGAAGCTTCCGAGTTGCATCGGAATAAGGTCGATTGGGAAGATGTGATTGTTGAGCTCGAGAGTGCAATCACGGATAACAGAATTTACAGCGACGGTTCTTCCGGTAGTGACTTCAACATCGAATGCAGAGGAGAGTCGGGAACGTTTACGACTAAGGAGTTTCTCAAATTCGAGCGACACAAAGAAATTATCGGTTCCAGTATCAAACAAACATGAAGCATAAATACCATTCACAAGGAACGTACCATTGACCACGTTGTTGTCGGCCTGGGCTTGACGCACGTTGAGATTGAAAGTTCTGGCGCGTGCGGCCTGTTGTTGCTGCTGTGGTTGCTGCTGTTGCGGTTCTTGTTTCACTACCCTGTTCGGGCACATGTTGGAGAAATGATTCGGGTCGCCACACGTGAAGCAGGCTCTGGCTTTGACTGCGGGTGCCGGAGGAGCTTGTTGACCCTGTGGGGCAGTGAGTAGAGCTTGATTGGCAGGAGCTTGGCGAATACGGCAGTTGGTAGTAAAGTGGCCGTATGCGTTGCAGTGAGCACAAAAGCGGCATTGAATAGCTGTCGGGTGATGATAGGTGCAAGTAGGGCAGAGCGGGTGCGGCCCAGTATATGCACGCTTTGCAGGCGGTGCATTGGCCACAGGCGCCGCTACTTGACGTTGTTGGGCAGGTACAGCTTGGACCGGTGCAGCAGTAATCGCACAGTTCTTGTTGGTGGAGCTGTTCTTTCTCTTGTTCTTTCTTTTGTTGCTTGATGAGGTAGGTTCAACAGTTGGCGCAGTAGCGGTAGCTTGATGCAGATGCTTGGAGGTCTTATCCCATACCCCAGCCTTGACCCTTTTGTCATTGATTTCAGCGGCTAGCAGATAGGTTTCCTCGATCGTGGTAGTCTTAGCTGCTTACACGAAATCAGCAACGCAGTCGGGCAAGGCTCGGATGTACTTCTTGATGGTCATATCGGGAGTCTTGACCTGGTCGGGGCAGATAATGCTGAGCTGTTTGAAGCGAGCAGTAAGACCAGCATTGTCTCCATCCTTCTGGTGTATGTGCCAAAATTCATCTTCAAGCTTTTGACGTTCGTGAGGAGGGCATAATTCCTCTAGCATGACTTCCTTGAGCTCGTCCCACGGCAGACCGTAAGCTGCATCATTCCCTCGCTTGTTCCTCTCGGCCGTCCACCAGTCTAGAGCACGGGACTGAAAGACGCCGGTAGCGTTCAGAGTTCGAAGGTCATCAGGGCAACCACTTTGTCGCAGAGTAACCTCGATAGAGTCAAACCAGTGGAATAGTGTAGTAGGACCTCCTTCGCCTGTGAATTCCTTTGGCCCACACGACTTGAATTGTTTGAAACTGAAAGGTCTCGTGACAGCTTTAGGACCTTCAGTCCTCGATTCCTCGGATGATTTGCTGGCGTTCTCGTAGACATCACTCACGGCCTTAGCTACACTTTTCGCGATGATGGAAGCAAGGCGTTTGTCCCTCTTTTCCTGACGAGAGAGTGCATGACGGGATCCAGACGACATTGTCTGCAATAGACATCGCCATG
The DNA here is from genome assembly GCA_030545235.1 of Helianthus tuberosus. Taxonomy (NCBI): domain Eukaryota; kingdom Viridiplantae; phylum Streptophyta; class Magnoliopsida; order Asterales; family Asteraceae; genus Helianthus; species Helianthus tuberosus. The sequence continues at coordinate 63,093,154 of CM060449.1, read as the reverse complement.
GAACTCAACACATTGTATTCGAATCTCACCTTACACGTCTACTACTTACTAAAGCTCAGTAACACGTACATTCACGTAACAACATAACACACATTGCATAGTCACATAGTCATGTAGAGCACATAAGCACATAGTCACAAACTTCCTGAACATGTAGAGCACAATAGCAAGAACACACATACCTATCATTTAAAGTTGGCGAGGGTTCAAATATAGTATGGTGCGAGCAATTTGTTAGTGACGTGTTGTGTGTTGTGTGAAAGCAAAAGGCATTAGATCGAAACCAGTAGTACCTCAAACGCTAATAAATAAGCATAAACACGTAATTCTCATAAAATCTACGAATCGTCAGAGTCAATAGTCTTGGCTCAAAGCTTGAAACACATAAAATCGAGATTAGATTGTCTGCGGCTAGTAGACTTCGACTAACCAAGGTGGTTCGACTATTCACAAGGATCCCGTGTGCACAATTACCTTCAGGACTATGCCTTTGCCTCGATTCTTGGGCGTTGGCGCAATTCCCATTGGTTATATTGTGTCTTCAGATCGTTGGAGTCCATCGAAACTTTGGTGGGAGTTTTTGTATAAAAGCAGGACGAGTCGTCAAGGTTAGGGTTTCACTCCTATCTTGCAGCTTTCGTCCTTGTTCTTAATAAAATTGAGGAGATTATTCATCAAAATATGGATTTCACTCCTAATTTGGTATGATTCCCCTCGTTTGTAGCTGAAACGCGAGCTGATTAGGCAACTTTAGTCGAGAGTTTGCGGTTTTCACACCTATTCTCGGCCTTATTGCCCGTTCATAATTTTGAAAATTCGAGTGCAGTGATAGTGTAGGTAAATGAAAATAGTGAGAAATAAGATCGTACACCATCCAATAGGGGTGTACTCGAGTCGGTCTGCTGGTTCCTAACTATAGACTAGGTTTCTGAGACTTCGACCCGGACTAGGTTGAGTCTTGCCTAATTCCCTATAGTTATGGCACTGATACCAATCTGTCACACCCCAACCGATGGCGGAATCATCGGGGCGTGGCACTGAGCGAAACAGATTGTCCAGAAGTTTCCATAACAACTATCATTACCATTTAATTAAAGCAATACGTCCCATACCGTATCTCAAATAGTTAAATAATTATTACAGACAAGCATCAAGACAAGTATTCTGTTCCGACAACTCAGATTTTAAACTCAGATTGTTGTCCGCGCGACCGACTTGAAGGGTAGAGATACTTAGATGTTTTCTAACTGCTACAACGAAAACTCCAAAGCACAAGCCATCATACACAAACACATCCTTAACTTAGGAAGAAACAATCCACTCGAATAAGTTATCCGCACGAGTGAGTTATCCGCACGAGTGACTAGTCCGGACGAATGGCTAATCCGCACGGATTACTTGTCCGCACGGATTACCTGTCCGCACGAGTAACTTATCCGCACGGATGACCATTCGCACGAACTACCAATCCGCACGGATGACCAATCCGCACGATCAGTCATCCTACCCACACTCATTCTGTACTGTTTTCCATACCACTTATCATTACGCTATCGAATCTATTCAGGCTAACTGTGCTCGCTGAAAGCGCTCCCTTCAATCCATAATCGCTATGAGTATACTCGAACCCTTTTTGCTTTTAGCACTTTTGGGTGTTACATACGTTACGAATATTCAAACTACAACTATCACACTACTCAAGCTGTTTTAACGCTAAACCATTTATGCATGTTATACGTGGCTTATGAAAGCTTGTTTGTTATGTTTACACATGGAATGCTGTCTACCTGCCTTAGCAACGATAGTACTATAGTTTGGACTCAGCACCCGTTCACACGGGGGTTGCTAAGGATCTTTTACTTGCATGGATTACGGTGGTAATCATGTGTTGCGAACTGCCTCGGGCAGTCAATCCACAGTCATTGGTATCGATGGATCTATGTCGATAACTAACGTGCTTCATTTCACTATGTGTACGTGCTGGTTATGCGTAAACGAATTCGAACTCTATATGTTATATCAAACTTGTATGCTCACCTTTAAATTATATGTATTGACTTTATTTTTACGTATGTGACAGGTGCTTAGGTTGTTTCTGTGCTTAACTTGCTGGTGATGAAATTGAGGCTAGGGAAGGAGTCCTAGAAACCTGCAAATAAATTAGCTATGTTTAAAATCTGAGTTGTCGGAACAGAATACTTGTCTTGATGCTTGTCTGTAATAATTATTTAACTATTTGAGATACGGTATGGGACGTATTGCTTTAATTAAATGGTAATGATAGTTGTTATGGAAACTTCTGGACAATCTGTTTCGCTCAGTGCCACGCCCCGATGATTCCGCCATCGGTTGGGGTGTGACAATACTCGTTTATGTAAAACTAAAGACTATGGAAGAGTCGGATACTTGAGGAATAAACAAGGAACAAGGTGAAGGGAAGACCTCACCATATTTTTATAGCCCTGGATGACTTGCATCAATCGGAGTAAGGTGACTCCGAGGAGGTTTGCTATGCAAGACTAATGGAAACAAATTGATATGGTGTGTGTAAAAGTCGATGTACCCTTAGCAAGATTTTGATGTGACTCATTTTACCTCGCTACAATGATGAGATGATTACGGTGGAAAGATTTGCATAAGATCATTAGGAATTACCCTACCTTTATACTTGTGGTGCACGACGAATAAGCTTTGCTTTCACACAAAGACAACAACATTTATTCCAAAATAAATGTTTAATCTCGTAAATGTTTTTTATACATGAGAAGCACATGGAACCACAACAAAGGAAACGCTGGCCGAGTCTAATCAGAACCTTTACCTGCATCAAGAGTTGAGCCTGAAGCTCTGTGGAACCCACAAGTTGCTGAAGCAATCGTCCGATACGAAGCAAACAACACTAAAAACAACGGCGAAATAAGAGGAAGTATACACATCCCAAGTAAAGCTCTAAAGTAAACAACAAACATAAGGAAACCGCTGCGACTAGGAAAGTCAGGGCATTCGTTGTCACGACTGAGATAGGTGATAAAAACTACCAAGGAAAACTACCAAAGTGTGATAGATGTGGATATTATCACACAGGTCCGTGCAGGACTCGTAGGTGTGAAATTGGGGCAAGACCGGGCATAGCAAGGAGGCATGCTGGTCTAGTATCAGACATGTGAATGGAATTTAGGACAGTAATAGCAATGGCAAAGACCAAGATTTTCTACGGATGTGGCGACAAAGGACACTATCGGAAGGACTGTTCGAAGAAAAGTTCAAGCTCCTGGGAGCATTTTCATGAAGGGAATACGCAAGGCACGCTAGGACCCGAATGTAGTTACGAGTACGTTCCTTATAAACCGACACATTGCATCCGTTCTATTTGATACCGGCGCCGACTTTGGTATTATGTCTATGGAACTTAAGAATATACTTGGCTTAGGAACAAGTAAGCTAGACTCCCCACATGCTATAGAGTTGGAAAATGGGAAATCAGTCGAAATGGATAAATTTATTAAGGGTTATATACTTGGACTTGGGGAAACGAAAATTCCCTATCAACCTTCTACCAGTTGGTTTAGGTAAGTTTTGATGTGGTAGTCATCATGGATTGGATATCCAAGAATAAGGCTGAAGTTGTTTGTCACGAGAAAATCATTCGCATCCCTCTTACGAATGATGAAACACACATCGTGCATGGAGAGAAACGAGACACGCCTCTTTGAATCATCAACTGTATGAAGGCACAGAAATGCCTACGCAAAGGATGCGTTGTGTTCTTGGCAAACGTTGTTGATAAGAAGGCTGAGGGGCCGAAACTCGAAGACATTCCTGTGGTGAAGGAATTTCCTGATGTTTTTCCCGAAGATCTACCAGGACTACCTCTGCAACGACAAGTTGAATTCCATATAGACTTGGTTCCAGGCGCCGCTCCTGTAGCCAAGGAACCCTATCGACTTGCTCCATCCGAGATGCAAGAATTATCTACACAACTCCAGGAGTTGTTGGATAAAGGATTCATAAGGCCGACCCTCTCGCCTTGGGGAGCTCCAGTATTTTTAAAGAAGAAGAAGGATGGAACACTGCGGATATATATCGATTATAGAGAATTGAATAAGCTTACTGTCAAGAATCGGTATCCACTACCGAGGATTGACGACTTATTCGATCAGTTGCAAGGATCGAGCTACTACTCAAAGATCGACCTTCGGTCTGGCTACCATCAGTTAAGGATCCAAGAAGAAAGCATACCGAAGACTACGTTCAGGACACGTTATGGGCATTACGAGTTCCTTGTGATGCCATTTGGGTTGACGAACGCACCAGCCATGTTTATGGATCTGATGAATCGTGTTTGCAAACCGTATCTTGATAAATTCGTGATTGTATTTATTGATGATATTCTGATTTATTCACGGACAAAAGAAGAGCACGAACAACATCTCAGGACCATTTTGGAACTGCTGAAGAAAGAGAAAATTTATGCAAAGTTCTCAAAGTGCGAATTCTGGATTCGCGAAGTACAGTTCCTTGGACATGTTGTGAACGAGAAGGGCATTCATGTAGACCCAGTCAAGATAGAAGCGATAAAGAATTGGGAAGCTCCCAAACCACCAACTGAAGTTCCACAATTTTTGGGATTAGCGGGCTATTATCGCCAATTTATCAAGAATTTCTCTAAGATAGCTCAACCGCTTACTTCTCTTACGCAGAAAGACAAGAAGTACGAATAGGGAGATAAGCAGGAAGAAGCCTTCCAACTTCTCAAAAGCAAGCTATGCGATGCACCAACACTATCCTTACTCGAAGGCACGGAAGACTTCGTGGTATACTGCGACGCTTCGCGTCAAGGATTGGGTTGCGTGCTCATGCAACGCCAAAAGGTCATCGCTTATGCATCGAGACAGTTGAAAGTTCCTGGAGCTAGGCGCGGTGGTATTCATCTTGAAGATCTGGCGACATTATTTATATTGTACTCGATGTACTAACTTCACTGATCACAAAAGCTTGCAGCACATCTTTGATCAGAAGGAAGTGAACATGCGTCAGCGACTGTGGGTTAAGTTGCTAAACAATTATGACTGTGAGATTAAGTACCATCCCGGAAAGGCGAATGTGGTAACAGACGCTCTAAGTCGAAAGGAAAAGGGTTAAGACCTAAAGGGTACGAGCATTAGAAATGACTATTCGAACGAATCTCACTGCACGCATTCATGACGCACAACAAGAAGCCCTTAAGAAGGAGAATCTTAGAGCTGAATATCTCTATGGTATGGAGAAGAAATTGGTGCCAAACGAAGAGGGAACCTTATACTTTATGGGGCGTATTTGGGTTCCGCTCTATGGCGGTATTCGAGAAGTCATCTTTGATGAAGCTCACAAGTCAAGATACTCGATCCACCCAGGATCGGACAAGATGTATCAAGACTTGAAAGAGTATTATTGGTGGCCAAAGCCTAAAAGCGATGTTGCTGTTTATGTTGGAAAGTGCCTAACCTGTGCTAAGGTTAAGGCCGAATATTAGAAACCGTCTGGTCTACTGCAACAACCGGAGATACCAATGTGGAAGTGGGAGCAAATATCGATGGATTTTATAACGAAATTACCCAGGACCCCTAGAGGGCATGATATGATATGGGTGATAGTCGATCGATTAACGAATTCTGCGCACTCCCTACCAATCCGAGAGAAGGATAGCACTGGAAAGCTTGCTGAGTTGTATCTCAAAGAAATACTAGCATGTCATGGAGTGCCTATTTATATTATTTCAGACATAGATGGGCGATTCATATCAAGGATTTGGCAATCCTTCCAGGAGGCCTTTGGATCTCAACTAGATCTAAGCATGGCCTTCCATCCACAAACAGATGGCCAGAGCGAACGGACCATACAAACCTTGGAAGACATGCTTCGCACATGTGTTATGGATCTAGGCAGTAGCTGGGATACTCACCTACCTTTAGTTGAGTTTTCCTATAATAACAGCTACCATACGAGCATAAAAGCCTCACCGTTCGAAGCTCTATATGGCCGCAAGTGCCGCTCGCCGTTGTGTTGGGCAGACGCCGGAGACAAGCAGTTGATTGGCCCTGAGCTTGTTCAAGAAACAACAGATAAGATCGTGTAGATCCGAGAGCGCATTAAGGTAGCTCGTGATCGTCAAAAGAACTACGCTGATCGGAGACCAAAACCCTTAGAATTCGAGGTGGGAGACAAAGTTCTGTTGAAGGTCTCACCTTGGAAAGGTGTAGCAAGATTCGGAAAGCGTGGAAAGTTGAATCCATGATACATCGGACCATTCAAGATCTTGGAAAGAATTGGTACCGTGGCATACAAATTGGAGTTACCGGAAGAACTTAATGGTGTACATGATACATTCCATGTGCCAAACCTTAAAAAGAGTCCAACCCAAGAAACAGTTATCATCCCTGCGGATTAGGTGCATATCGACGACACGCTCCGATTTACAGAACAACCTGTTGAGGTAACGGATTGGAAGATCCATAAAACAAGGAGGAGTCACATTAAGCTTGTCAAAGTATGTTGGAACTCTGAGCACGGACCCGAGTACACGTGGGAACGTGAAGACTGGTTCAAAGCCAAGTACCCCCATCTGTTCGAGAAAGCTCCTGCAGGAGATAACTCAGCCTAAATTTCGGGATGAAATTCTTTTAACGGGGGGAGACTGTGACAACTGGCACAAAACCGGTAATTTCCGTACAGTTTAATTATTAATTAATATCTACAATTATGTGCTTAAATGTCAACATTGTCTAATTTCATGCTATACATGAGAATTCATGCACATTTTATACTCCAAATACAACTTTATGCATTACTTTTAGCGTTGCGTGAGAAAGACTAGTAAACTCACCGGTAAGACACGCTGTGTCAGCAATGCTGCAGAAAGCAGTCAGATATTAGAATTAGGGCCTAGGAATAGGTCCAACTTCTAAAATACATTAAAACCCAAGTGTGGATACAAGGGTTAACATATAAACTTTCCGGAAGCTAAACTATGCACTAAAAAGCACCCGAAACGCACTTTAAATGCAAAATTTTGCATAAATCAGCACAATTCAGCTATAATCAGCTTCTTAACACATTAATATCATGAAGAATTTATGTTATATTATCTAGTATAACTTACAAGTGTCGGGAATTGAAACTGCCACAAAAGGTGCTTCATACCTAGTGAAACTGCGCAATTCAGCACTTTACGAACCGTAACGAACCGAACAATAACCGGGACATCAAAATTTGACTAGAAGCAATGTTTTTATGATATTAAATTATTATTGGTGCTAGAACACCTTAAAAATCATAAAACACCTAAACACACTTAAACTAACTTAACCCCCCTCGTTTGCACTTTAAACCCCTAACTTCCCAAATTTTACACTTTACCCCCCCCCCCCTTTCACCCTTGGCCGGCCCCAAGTGGGCCCACACGACTTTTATTATTTTATTTAACTATGTCTCCTAACTAGTGAGCATAAAATCTTGATTAAGATCACCATGTTGGAATTCCTTTTATAAAAGACCTTAAGTAGCTTATATTGTCCAACACTTCACAACTTTCACCATCTTCTTCCTCCCCTTTTCTTCTTGGTATCGACTGAAACACACACCCATACACACCTCATTTTCACTTCATTACAAGGCAATCTAAAGCTACTAGGAGGTGTATGAAGGCCATCTAAGAAGGTGTAAGGTGCTAGAAGTGGAAGGACTTCACTTTGGAGCTTTTAACCGCTTGATTTCTTCCTTGATCATCTTCTTCATTTTTGTGCCACTTCCCTAGCCATTAGAGCTAGTAGTAAGCTTCTTAAGCACTAATATAAATCATGTTTATGTTATGTACAAGTTTCACCATCTAAATAACTTAACTTTTAAAGCTAAAAATAAGAAGATCTAACATATTTATGAAGAAAACAAGTGATTACATGAAGTTTTAGTGTATGTAATTAAGTTGTTGATGTTATACCTTGTGTTTATGATTAGATCAAGTATGTTAAAGCTTGGATCTAACGAGTTTAAGCATGGATCTTGAAGGATCCATGGTTAAACTTGAAGATGAACATATGAAGCATTATGTGAACATGAAAAATGGTTTTTTTACACATAAACTTGTAAACTTGAAGTAATAAAGTGTGTGTTAAACTAATTTTTGAAACTAAAATCTATGGAAACTTGTTAAAAAATTAACATAAAGCTTGTTTATGGAAGATCTAAAGTTATTAAGCATGGATCTTGAAAGATCCATGGTTAATCATGATGTTAAAAATAATGATCTTTCTAATAGACATAAAAGTGGCTTTAGAACATGATTTACAAACTTTAAAGACCATTAAGCTCATGGATGAGTTGGTTAAAAAAATAAAGTTTCATAAAATTAGTTTAAAATACTCAAGAACACTTATTTTTGGAAAGATCATAATATGTTAAGTGTAGATCTAAAAGACTACACATTTTTAACAAGAATCAAGTTCACCATGATGTTTCATATGGAAAAATTAGTATATGTTGTTGGTGATTATTGTTGGAAAATTGTTTTGGTGTTGAAAAGAAAATAAACACATGTTTTGAAAACATGGGAAACCTCAATTTTTAGGGGAAACTATGTCAAAAATTTTTTATAAAATTTTGACACTTAGAAAATATAAGTTGTGGTGAAACTTATTCCCCAAAAATTCACCTAAAAGTGTTTACCAAGGTTTCCCTAATTTTTGTAAGAAATTACAAGTTAAGAAATGATGATTTCTTCAAGTTAAAAGTAATATTAAGTATGTATATTTTTTAGGGAAAAATATATATATTTAGTGATCATCAAATTTTGTGCTAAGTGTATACTATGTGTATTATATATATTAGTGTATTAGGGACTTGAAAATACACTAAATACTCTCAAGGAGTATGAACACAAAAATATACATACAAATACATGAGAATACATAAGTATACAAGTATACAAAATTCCTCACAAGGAATTACATGGGCAAATACAAGAAAATATATTTATGAAAATATATTTCTTAACATACTGAATTTGGACAAGTTATGGACTTAAATATATATATTTTTGAACAAATATATTACCTATACCAAGTATTGGAATTTATATAAAAATCGGGAGGATAACAAGAATAACTTTATATATATATATATATATATTTCATACAAGTCTTAAAAATATATTATTTTTAAGAAATATAATTCCGGAAATTAATAAAAATCAAAGTATTGATTTTTGGTGAATAATACAAAATACACAAGTATTTACATAAAATATAAGTATACTTTCCTAAGAATACTTGTACAAAAATAATATTGAAAATATTATTTCACAAAATACTTATATTTATTTTTGGGAAATAATATAAGTAACAAACTTGAAAGGTTAAAAATATAAATTATTTTTAACACTTATTACCTTGAGAAAGACTTTATAAATGAATATATATTTGAGAAGGAAATATATATTTACAAATAAACAATATATACTCAACGAGCAAGACCCGACAAATAAGGGCACGACCCTCACAAAGATTGAACATACAAAGATCATATACATAAACGAAAGATGGTGACTTGTACTTGTGTGATACAAGTCTAGTGACTAACATTAATAGAACACGTATAGGTCACGACGCTACAAAACCAACCGATGAAGTTTACGACACAGGATACGCAAATTTGTGAGTTCATGTCCCCACTTTTAAACTTTTACTTGTTTTCTAAACTTGGGAAAATACATGTGCTATGGTATGTTGAATACAAAAACTAAGGAATGATACTTTAGATCATGTCACGAATAGGGTGCCATAAGCACCATTAATCAATTACATACCTAGACCGCGGAACAAAATGTTAGATCTAATGGGTTTCAGGCAACCACACTCTTGGCCACACTTTTACCAAGCAGTGCTTTTGTGTCTCTAGTCGTGAATCGATAAGTAAAAATGCCTATGGTTTAGATGCTTCCTATGTCGTGTCACATGTTAATGGCCTTGCAAACCATTAGCGATCTTGATTTCCTTACATTTACAGAAGTACATATTTCAGTACAATTACATACCATGTTTTCTACAACGAATGCTTAAATGTTTATATAAAACTTCATGAATTTACATCAACATTATGTTGACGATTTTCCAAAACTCACATTTATTTCAGGAAACAAGTTGGATCTTGGGCGCTGGAGTTGTTTTCAAGACGTAAATTTCAAGTTTAGATGTCATCCACTTTTGTTTTGTATCATAACTTAAGGGTTTTGGTTGAAACTTAAATGACTTGTTTTAGTAACATCTCAAACTTATGAATGGATGAACATCTTGTTTTAATCATATAGTTGTTTATTATAATTGAATGCAATGATATTGAGCAAGTCATATATCATATGCTTCCACAAAAGTCAGGGTGTGACACATAAATTCTCTGTCATGATAATCAAAGCCCGTATCTTTAGCAACCACAACCCACATGTTATTCTCAGTAACTCGCCTGTGTTCTCTTTCTCTTTTAACCACCATATATAGTTCTAACAGATTGATCTTTCGATTATCTGAAGCATATGCAGGAATTGGTCTTGTAGTAATTTCTAACTTCTTTCTTAGAAACCAGTCAACCATCTCATCAAATTTACTCTCCAGATTAAACTTATATTTACTAACATACTCACTATCTTCTAACATTTCGATTAGTGCATTACAGTCTTGAAATTCTTTGAACAACATGGCTTAAAGAATCATAACGTTCCAATCAGGTTCACTTGACGACAGATTCAGCTTTTCGAAATATTGATTCAAATAATCTGTTTTGTATGCTTTATGATCTGATTCGAAATTAATTATAGATTCTTTTTCTCTCATTCCAATCTCATCTTCCCTTGTAAGACCAGAAATTTCATTCTTTCGATTCATAACAAGCACACTAAAAGTAGGAAATATTCTACACTTCTCTCCGGTGAATTTAACAGTATAGCCTTGAATTATTAATTGATCCAAACTAAGAATGTTTCGATCTAATTCAGGGGTGTAGAATACACTATGAATTCGAAACTTCTCTTTCCCTGACATTACATCCACTGCCCCAATTCCTCTTATAAATAAGAAATTGTTTTCTGCGGTTTAAGTTTTAATACCGAACATATTTTTGATTCTCTTAAATGCATCTAAGTTTCCAGCGTAGTGATGTTTAAAATACATGCTTACATACCAGATCTCGGACCATAACCCTCCTTCTGTACCAATAACTATGAATTCCATGCCATGATCATTGTTGACTTCTTGTCACTGAATGCCGGTATTAATGGCTTGTCGTAATAAAAGGGTTGCTTCACCATTCTCCTTTGTTTTACATGAGACGATTTGATGGCCTGGTTCGTTACAATAGTAGCAACTTCTGTGCAGTGAACTTGTTCTCCACTGTTCTTTCTTTTCATCGATACAATGGTTGCAGGGCATCATCGTTGATGTTGGTTTGAGATCTTCTTCACATCCTGTGGCTCTGATACCACTTTGTTGATTATCATTGAGATTTGCAGCGGAACAAACCTGAGTTTTAGGATTCATGTTTGAGATTTACAAAAACAAGCAATATGCAGTTTAATACAAGATGGACAATTCGAGTAGGAAATTGTCTTGGTGTCGGTAAATATTCCCGGAAAGACAAATATATACATCATATATGACGGTTACACGGTGGTTGATTTTGGAGGGAATAACCACCATTTTAAACGGTGTCTCTCAAACCACCATAACCATTCGAATATTATCAATACATATACATAAACATAGGTTCGATATTCTAATACGTACATAATAAACATATAATTACGTTTATATTCTCTAATAAAAATGTGGTTTAGTGACCTATTATAGTAATGAACATGCATAATTATTAGACAACCCATTTTCCCCTACTGTGTTCCCTAGATTAATAAACAAAAGAAAATAAGAGAAAGGCGAAATAAGAGAAAGGAGAATTAAAGAGAGAAAAAAATGGAAAGAGCGAAAATGAAGGATAAGTGAATTAACGAGAGAAAAGAAATAAAAGGAACGATTTGTTTAATTTTATGTTCTAGAGTTAGAATGAAAAGAAAGAAAAAATTTCCTTTTTCTCCATATCCTTATATTTTGAAAGAAAAATTAGAAGGGAAAATTATTAAAAAATTTTCTTTCTTTTGTTTCCCCTCCCTCACTTAAAAAAACTGACCAGAATTTGTTTTAGTTTCCTTCCACTTTCATCCATTAAAAAAAACTCAAGAACACAACTCTTTTCTACATTCCTTCCACTTCCTTTCTTTTCTTTTCTTTTCTTTTCTTTACAATAGGAATAGGGCTTGGTTATTCACACATCCCCCTTGGTTATTTGCACATCCCTTGAACCATATAGGAAGCGTATAGGACAATACGGTTCCTCTGGGTCCAAGCGTATTAAGCAATACACTTCCTATATGTGTACTTGAAGTACAAACTTTTCAGAAGATGGCCAGCTAATGATTAGGGGACCAGAGGAAGCGTATAGGGCAATACGGTTCCTCTGGGTCCGAGCGTATTAAGCAATACACTTCCTATATGTGTACCAAACTTTTCAAAAGATGGTCAGCTAAAAGGAAGTGTATAGGGCCATACGCTCCCTTAATGATTTTTTTTTCAAAAGACGAGGAATCATATAGGGCCATACGTTCCCTGGAGGAAATATTTTTTTTTTGCAAGAACAACACATTGTTATTAGTATCTTTTTGAACTTTATTTTTTTAAACATTAATTAAGTTGTTTTTTTTTTGTTATAAAATGATGTTAGTTTTTTTGTTATAAATTTTATAAAAGACGTAGTGAAATTAAGCAATCCAAACAAATTAAACATATCCAAATTAAACAAATATTACAAATACTTAAAATTAAATTCAATTGTTCGTACAGTACTACATTATATTCGTACAGTACTAAATAATATGATAATAAAAACCACTATCATCATCAATACTCGTCAGACTCAGCGAGCTCCTCCTCTGTAAAGTTCGGGTCACGCCTAGTAGAGGGTGACGGGCTGTGCCGTGTATAGGACGTGCCTGGAGCCTATAAAAAATTCAAACAAAATACTCATCACATAACATTAAAATTGTTCGTAGAAAATGAAATAAAATAAAATAACATACCTGCATGGAAAGGTCGGACAGAGGAAAGAGCGGCATGGTTTGGCCGGACCGAGGAAAATGTGGCAAGGAAAGGTCGGGTTGGGTTGGGTTGAGTATAGGACGAGTCGTAAGGCTATAAGAATTTAAACAAAATACCCATTACATAACATTAAATTGCTCGTAGATAAATGAAATAAAAATAAGATAATATACCTGCATGGACGGGAGGGGCTGGGAAAAGAATGGCATGGACGGGTCGGGCTGTTGCGGTCCGGATAAACTCGTGGTGGTGGACGGGGTGGAACCGATATACCCATGTACTTATACATTTCACCCATGTCAGTCATCAGCCACCCTATGTCATCATGCATCTAATCCATCTGGCGACCGTGGGATGTTATCTCCTGACTATGCAGTGTTAGAAGTCGCATTTGCTCATCTTGGTTACGCAAAATCCTATCGAGAAGACGGTTGGTTGACCAAGGCAACCTAACCGCGCAATAAGCTCTCTGTGGATGCTGATGATCCCCCTGTTCATACTGAGGCAGGACCTCAACATCATCATGCCCGCCATCCTGCTCAGCCATCTGAGGCATCTGAACCTCCTCGGCCTCCAAACGCGGGTGATGTACCAACGGCTGCCATGCCCAAACCTGACGGTTTGTCCCGACAAACCTATAACCAACATTAGGAATGTTTGCCGCCACTTTCATCCCTGTCATCGACCTCATGTCCAAATATTTGCAGGGAGCCGGCGGTGGATACCTATCCTCGACCCAACCAAAGTACCGACTAACACTCTGGGCTATCCGGCCGATAAACGATCCTCCATATATACTACCACGACACTACTTTTTCCAACGTGTGACAAAATAATCCACCAGGAAATCAACTCATCCTCGGACATACGATCGATAGCCGTGGTATACACGTTCTGAACCAACTCCTCGTCTGTGTAAAAACCGGTGGCGACGGCAAATTGACAAAGCGACATCTCAAATACCTCGCCGAACAGACGGAATGTGATCTCGGGTGATGGGGCCGGCAAGTTCGGATCATCAAAATCCGAGTTCGGCCGGTCATCTGGTCGAGTTCTATAGCGGAATGTGCAGAGAAACTCCACCATCAACGGCCGATAAGATGGTGCGGCTACTATTCGAAATAAATGATCCCACGGGCTATCCTGCCCGACAACCTGTCGAACACTGTCCGCCACCCCACATGTCTATATAATGATAAAATTATTATGGTTATCATAAATATGTTTTGGGTATTACAATAATGTATAAACGTTTTTTTGACACATTTTTATAAAAAGGATTCAGATTAGGGGACCAGGGGAACCATATAGCCCTATACGCTTCCTATACATTGGCTCCAGGGGAACCATATTGCCCCATACGCTTGCTATACTTTGGGTCTAGGGGAACCATATTGCCCCATACGCTTCCTATACTTTGGGTCCAAGGAAACCATATTTCCTATACGCTCCCTATTATACCAATAGGAATCGTATTTCCCAATACGCATCCTATTGATTTAATGCGTTCATTAACCCAAGCCCTATGGGAAATGTATTGCCCTATACGCTTCCTATTAAACTTATGGGAATCGTATTGACCATGTAGTGTTAGAAGTCGCATTTGCTCATCTTGGTTACGTAAAATCCTATCGAGAAGACGGTTGGTTGACCGAGGCAACCTAACCGCGCAATAAGCTCTCTGTGGATGCTGATGATCCCCCTGTTCATACTGAGGCAGGACCTCAACATCATCATGCCCGCCATCCTGCTCAGCCATCTGAGGCATCTGAACCTCCTCGGCCTCCAAACGCGGGTGATGTACCAACGGCTGCCATGCCCAAACCTGACGGTTCGTCCCGACAAACCTATAACCAACATTAGGAATGTTTGCCGCCACTTTCATCCCTGTCATCGACCTCATGTCCAAATATTTGCAGGGAGCCGGAGGTGGATACCTATCCTCGACCCAACCAAAGTACCGACTAACACTCTGGGCTATCCGGCCGATAAACGATCATCCATATATACAACCACGACGCTGCTTTTTCCAACGTGTGACAAAATAATCCACCAGGAAATCAACTCATCCTCGGGCATACGATTGATAGCCGTGGTATACACGTTCTGAACCAACTCCTCGTCTGTGTAAAAACCGGTGGCGACAACAAATTGACGAAGACATCTCAAATACCTCGCCGAACAGACGGAATGTGATCTCGGGTGATGGGGCCGGCAAGTTCGGATCATCAAAATCCGAGTTCGGCCTGTCATCCGGTCGATTTCTATAGCGAAATGTGCAGAGAAACTCCACCATCAATGGCCGATAAGATGGTGCGGCTCCTATTCGAAATAAACGATCCCACGGGCTATCCTGCCCGATAACCTGTCGAACAGTGTCCGCCACCCCACATTTCTATCTAATGATAAAATTATTATGGTTATCATAAATATGTTTTGGGTATTACAATAATGTATAAACGATTTTTTGACACATTTTTATAAAAAGGATTCAGATTAGGGGACCCGGGGAACCATATTGCCCCATACGCTTTCTATACATTGGCTCCAGGGGAACCATATTGCCCCATACGCTTCCTATACTTTGGGTCTAGGGGAACCATATTGCCCCATACGCTTCCTATACTTTGGGTCCAAGGAAACCATATTTCCTGTACGCTCTCTATTATACCAATAGGAATCGTATTTCCCAATACGCATCCAATTGATTTAATGTGTTCACCAACCCAAGCCCTATGGGATGTGTATTGTCCTATACGCTTCCTATTAAACTTATGGTAATCGTATTGACCATGTAGTGTTAGAAGTCGCATTTGCTCATCTTGGTTACGCAAAATCCTATCGAGAAGGCGGTTGGTTGACCGAGGCAACCTAACCGCGCTATGAGCTCTCTGTGGATGCTGATGATCCCCCTGTTCATGCTGAGGCAGGACCTCAACATCATCATGCCCGCCATCCTGCTCAGCCATCTGAGGCATCTGAACCTCCTCGGCCTCCAAACGCGGGTGATGTACCAACGGTTGCCATTCCCAAACCTGACGGTTCGTCCCGACAAACCTATAACCAACATTAGGAATGTTTGCCGCCACTTTCATCCCTGTCATCGACCTCATGTCCAAATATTTGCAGGGAGTTGGTGGTGGATACCTATCCTCGACCCAACCAAAGTACCGACTAACACTCTGGGCTATCCGGCCGATAAACGATCCTCCATATATACTACCACGACGCTGCTTTTTCCAACGTGTGACAAAATAATCCACCAGGAAATCAACTCATCCTCGGGCATACGATCGATAGCCGTGGTATACACGTTCTGAACCAAATCCTCGTCTGTGTAAAAACCGGTGGCGATGTAGGTCCCCTATTCGTATGGATCTTCAACAGAATTGTCTTTCCAATCAAGAGTGCGGAATCCTCTTGATCAGAATAAGCAGAAAACGTGTAGGAAACAGAAACAACAAGACACTTTCAAACCGGGTTTACTATTGATTATCAATCACTCAAGAATTACAACCAATCTAAACCCTAATCAACACAATTTCGTCCAAGACACTAAGCTCTCACGAAAATCTCACACAAACTGTTTTGGCTGATTAACCTAAACCGTAAAGCCTAACCTTGTTTATATAACACAAGGTTTGCTACTTGGGCCAAGGTTTCCAACATGGACTGCGAATTGGACAGGCCCAATTCGCCCCCATCACCCTAATTCGTTGGGTTTGGTTAGCCCAAACATTACAACTAACTATTACAAAGCTAAACCCGCTAACTGTTTATCGTTTATCTAATTACAAGATATCCAAAGACCAAATCTAAGCTGTTGTCACAAACATGCACCAACAAACTCCCCCTTGACAATAGCTTCATAAAGTAACTTTGTCTTCAGTTATCTTGCAATCTTCATGTAGTCTTGCACTGTCTTTGGTCTTTGGATAGCTTCAGCTTCAATAGCTTCTGTCAGCAACAGACTCCCCCTAAGCTGATGCATCCAATCACCAAATCGTCAAAAACTTTAGCATTTGAGTAAACTCCAGTTTAGCATTTGTAAAGCAATCTTCAAACTCTTCATCTTTGTCTGCAATATAGAAAGGAGGTTCTACCATGCATCCAATCAAACTCTCATCTCTTCACAGCAACTCATCACTTTAACTTCTCAGCAACATACCACTTCAATCTGTATACTATAAAACAAACATCTCGAGAAACCATAAGAATTTTTCAACAAAGTTAAACAAATTATTATTATTCCAGAGATAGTTAAACTGTATTACAGATTAAGCATTTTCAACTTATCACCAACACGCAAAACTTTTTAATCACACACTCTATAACCCGCATGATTTAAAATTTTGAACTCACTTTCCAACACCGTCTTCCCCTATCAGTAACAATTCCTCCAAGAATAACAGTTTTCCGTACGTTAAGAATTTTAAACAGAAAAAGACACTATTTTTGTGTTTTTGTATTTTCTGAAAGCAAATAAATACGAAAAGCAATAAACACTCTATTTTTGTGAGAATCACTGGTAAGAAGATCATATCAGCACAATCAAACTGTTTCACACTATTAGATAATTCTTTATTTAATTTTTCGTGAAAAGCAATTCAAGACGATTACCAGTATGTTTGTCCACTTAAACAAAATGCATGAACATTTCAAGTACCGTTACCATATGATACGTTAAGGTAATTTTAATTACTGAAATACTAGCGTGTCCCACTTCAGGATATACCCCCGCGATCAAGGTATGCACAAAGATTCATCGTAGTAGGTGAGTATACTGAATTCATCCTTTAAGATATCCTGACAGTGTCTAGGTCTGCATATAATCTGTTTTATCATGTTTTGATTGCTTAACTATGAACACCCAATTAAATACTAATCAAATCCTGGAAATATAAACAACACACTCTATCATGCAAGTATCTTCCCTACCACATATTTCACAAGTCCAATCCAGATTTCTGAAATCTTAACTGGGAATAGGTTGAGAAGAGAACAGAATAGATCTTTAGAAGAGATGGTATAATATACAGATCAAATGAGTTTTTCTCAGTTTGATATAGTTTTATTGGGTTTATTTTGGGCACTTGAGGGCCTCTTTCGGGTGTATTAGATCTATAGCGCGACAACGTACAGCTAGGTCAGCATGTATCTGGATGCAGCAGAAGCTGTCGTTGCCTAGCACCTCCAGGTCAGCATATATCTGGATGCAGCAGAGGAGGTACACGACTTTTTTCAGAGAAGATTTCAGAATCAGATCAAAATTGTGTGTATCGGGACAACATACAGACATTCAAATAGAAATGTGCTAATTCCAAGTGACTTTCTTTCCTGGGGTCATGTACAATTTTAGTTCTGAACAGAAGGACAGCAGCTAGCTACATGTCCCTTGGTGCGACATTTGAAGCACGATTTCTTTTTCGAAGACTTCTTTTCTGGAGCCTTTGAACTAGATTCGGGTTTTTCTTCTGATGATGCCTTAGAAGGATTTGGTTCAGTTTGCTTAGTTTCAGAATTTTCTATGTTCTTGTTTTTAGCAAACTCTATATTTGATTCATTTTCAATAACAGCTGTTTCGTTTTTCATGTCACTTCCTTGAACAAAATTAACCTTTTTAACAAAAGTTGGATTGTTATTTTTAGGATGTGATGTGTTCTTTTTCAAAACAGGTTTGCTGTTATTATCCTTCTTAGCATCAGCATTCTCAAAAACATTTCCTTGACGTGACGTGGAACTACTTGGTGATGTTGACCCAAAGTCCATGAGATCATCTTCATCAGGCAAGAAAGAATAGTCATGACTAACAGGAGGTGGAACTTCATTGAAACCATGAAATCCCACACTTGTTTTGTCATTACTTTTTTTCAAGCCACCCATCATATGTTTCATAACAAAAGTAGAGTCCCTGAATTGACCTAATTTCTTTTCAAGTTCAACAATTTTGAGTTGTGCATCTGACAACTCTTTGCATTTTTCAGAAATCTCTTTTGTTTTCTCAGCCATCATTTCATGAGCTAAGTCTATGACTTGAAGTTTTTCATTTAATTTGCAGGTTACAGCTTCAATTTTACTTTCATAACCTTTTATCTTCTTCAAGTATGATGATTCATTTCTTTTAGCGAAAAAGTTTGCTTCTTTTATGGTAGACATCTCGCCCACCAGACTTTGGTTTTGTGTGGACAACCTGTCAACTTCACCCTGTAATTCACGACATTTTAAACACACAGAATTAGACTTTACCTCTCCTGTTTGTTTATCAAGGTTGGCCATGAGGGCCGCAAGCTGAGCTTTCACTCTGTTGTATTCAGCTTCCTTCTCTTCAGCTTCCTTTTCATGGTCAGACTTTTGCTTATCCTCTTCAGCATCTTTTGTCTGATCACCCTTATCTTCTTCAACTTTACTCTCTATCTTGACCTCTGCCTCAGCATCCACTTTTGCTTCAGCATCTCCCACAGTAGCTTCACCATCATCAACTGGAGTTATCTCTGCCATGAATGCCTGTGTGACATTGTCATCTTTTTCCAAGTGAATACTCCAGTCATATGAACCTTCTCTAGCAGTAGAGATCAGCGCTCTTGAGTTAGAGTTGTTTGATGCATTCCTATTGTTTGAACTCTGAGTCGAAGTCTCCTGCTTTTGTTTTTGACATTCCCTAGCAAAATGCCCATAACTTTGACAGTTGAAGCATCTCACTTTGGTCTTGTCGAAACCAACCGTCTTTCCTATAAACTTCCTGCCTGTTCTACGAGGTCTGCCCTCAAAGTCGTGAGTAGGGTTTGTGTACCCATCTTCAATACATATCCACATTTGCATGTCTTGATATTCAATGAAGGATTGGAAACGATCCTTCCATGTCAAGTAATTTTCCACCTTCATCATCTTAGGCGGTTTGTTGGTAGTGCCAACCTCATGCTCCATTCTCAACAGCTCATTTAAACTAGACATGTTCGACATTTTTAACGTAACAGACTGATAAAACCGTACAAAATTTTTCCGAAAACAGTGGTTACCAAATTACACCGTTAGAATCGTCTCGAAAAGACGAATCCAATGATATCTAATGTCAAAAACTGAAATCGGGATTTTTTTTTTTACCCTAAAAATCCAAGGAATTCAACGGTCCAAACAGTTCTGTCTAACGAGCTACGGATCAATTTCTATTTGTAAAACACTGAAATTTTATCGACGCTTGCCAAACAAAATTCCACCACTTAATTTCTCTCTTAAATTCGCTGGTTAATCACTTAATTTCGCTGGTCTGTTATGCTTAATCAATTTCGCTGGTTATCTGCTAAATTCGCTGGCCATTTACTTGTTCAAATTCGCTGGTCAAAGTTCGCGATTACGACGACCTGTAACGTCGCCGAAAACCGTAATAATTTCGCTGTGGAAGATTATACGGTTACCAAAGTCGCCTTTGGATTTTAGGTTCGCCGGATCAAACAATTTCGCTAATTTCGCTGATCAGTCAATTTCGCCAGCGCAGTCTATTTCGCCAGTTCAATCAATTTCGCCAACCAGTAAATATGGAAATTCAATATTTTCGAAAATTTTGATGATTTTCCAGATCTCCTAACACCTTCTGCAGAATCGAAACAGCAAAATCAGCAACCTTTTCACCCAAATTCGATGAACTTGATGAAGAACCAAGAACAATCTTCGAATTTCAGCCAAACCTGCAAATCAGCAAACCTGCAAATCAGCAAACAAACGAAGCAGAATATCAAAACAGCCAATAAATCTCGAAAATTTTTATCAAAACAGCCAACAATTTCGAAAATTTTTATCAAACAAACAGAAAAATTTCGAAAATTTCAAAACCCTAGTTTTCAAAAATTCGAAAAACTCCCTGTTTCTGCAGCAACCAATTCTGAACCGAGCCTTCAAGAGCCTAATGCTCTGATACCAATTGTAGGTCCCCTATTCGTATGGATCTTCAACAGAACTGTCTTTCCAATCAAGAGTGCGGAATCCTCTTGATCAGAATAAGCAGAAAACGTGTAGGAAACAGAAACAGCAAGACACTTTCAAACCGGGTTTACTATTGATTATCAATCACTCAAGAATTACAACCAATCTAAACCCTAATCAACACAATTTCGTCCAAGACACTAAGCTCTCACGAAAATCTCACACAAACTGTTTTGGCTGATTAACCTAAACCCTAAAGCCTAACCTTGTTTATATAACACAAGGTTTGCTACTTGGGCCAAGGTTTCCAACATGGACTGCGAATTGGACAGGCCCAATTCGCCCCCATCACCCTAATTCGTTGGGTTTGGTTAGCCCAAACATTACAACTAACTATTACAAAGCTAAACCCACTAACTGTTTATCGTTTATCTAATTACAAGATATCCAAAGACCAAATCTAAGCTGTTGTCACAAACATGCACCAACAGGCGACGACAAATTGACGAAGCGACATATCAAATACCTCGCCGAACAGACGGAATGTGATCTCGGGTGATGGGGCCGGCAAGTTCGGATCATCAAAATTTGAGTTCGGCCGGTCATCCGGTCAAGTTCTATAGCGGAATGTGCAGAGAAACTCCACCATCAATGGCCGATAAGATGGTGCGGCTCCTATTCGAGATAAACGATCCCACGGGCTATCCTTCCCGATAACTTGTCGAACAGTGTCCGCCACCCCACATGTCTATATAATGATAAAATTATTATGGTTATCATAAATATGTTTTGGGTATTACAATAATGTATAAACGTTTTTTTGACACATTTCTATTAAAAGGATTCAGATTAGAGGACCAGGGGAACCATATTGCCCCATACGCTTCCTATACATTGGCTCCAGGGGAACCATATTGCCCCATACCATACGCTTCCTATACTTTGGGTCTAGGGGAGCCATATTGCCCCATACGCTTCCTATACTTTGGGTCCAAGGAAATCATATTTCCTATACGCTCCCTATTATACCAATAGGAATCGTATTTCCCAATACGCATCCTATTGATTTAATGCGTTCACCAACCCAAGCCCTATGGGAAGTGTATTGCCCTATACGCTTCCTATTAAACTTATGGGAATCGTATTGACCATGTAGTGTTAGAAGTCGTATTTGCTCATCTTGGTTACGCAAAATCCTATCGAGAAGACGGTTGGTTGACCGAGGCAACCTAACCGCGCAATAAGCTCTCTGTGGATGCTGATGATCCCCTTGTTCATGCTGAGGCAGGACCTCAACATCATCATGCCCGCCATCCTGCTCAGCCATCTGAGGCATCTGAACCTCCTCGGCCTCCAAACGCGGGTGATGTACCAACGGCTGCCATGCCCAAACCTGACGGTTCGTCCCGACAAACCTATAACCAACATTAGGAATGTTTGCCGCCACTTTCATCCCTGTCATCGACCTCATGTCCAAATATTTGCAGGGAGCCGGCGGTGGATACCTATCCTCGACCCAACCAAAGTACCGACTAACACTCTGGGCTATCCGGCCGATAAACGATCCTCCATATAAACTACCACGACGCTGCTTTTTCCAACGTGTGACAAAACAATCCACCTGGAAATCAACTCATCCCCGGGCATACGATCGATAGCCGTGGTATACACGTTCTGAACCAACTCCTCGTCTGTGTAAAAACCGGTGGCGACGGCAAATTGATGAAGCAACATCTCAAATACCTCGCCGAACAGACGGAATGTGATCTCGGGTGATGGGGCCGGCAAGTTCGGATCATCAAAATCCGAGTTCGGCCGGTCATCCGGTCGAGTTCTATAGCGGAATGTGCAGAGAAACTCCACCATCAATGGCCGATAAGATGGTGCGGCTCCTATTCGAAATAAACGATCCCACGGGCTATCCTGCCCGATAACCTGTCGAACAGTGTCCGCCACCCCCATGTCTATATAATGATAAAATTATTATGGTTATCATAAATATGTTTTGGGTATTACAATAATGTATAAACGTTTTTTTGACACATTTTTATAAAAAAGGATTCAGATTAGGGGAACAGGGGAACCATATTGCCCCATACACTTCCTATACATTGGCTCCAGGGGAACCATATTGCCCCATACGCTTCCTATACTTTGGGTCCAAGGAAACCATATTTCCTATACGCTCCCTATTATACCAATAGGAATCGTATTGCCCAATACGCTTCCTATTGATTTAATGCGTTCACCAACCCAAGCCCTATGGGAAGTGTATTGCCTTATACGCTTCCTATTAAACTTATGGGAATCGTATTGGGCAATACGCTTCCTATTGGGTCACTTTTCAGACATTTATAGTTTTGAACTTCGTGTGCGTCAGAGAATATTGTACCAATAGGAACCGTATTGCCCAATACGCTTCCTATTGGTGTCGCATTTAATGCTTCAAACCCTATGGGAAACGTATTGGCCTATATGGTTTTTATTGAGGGATGTACAAAAATTTTAGGGCATGTGTATATACCATCACCCTAGGAATATAGTAACTAGGATTTATTATTTATGTAGCAGTGAACTTAACTCTCTTTTCTTCCCTCTGCTTATACATGATCTTGTTTCCTGTAGCTTACATTGCTTGTTGTCGTTAAGGTAATTAGGCTAGAGGTTGTGGGATAACCCCCATTGGGGCTTTATAAGGACACCTCAGCACCACGTAGGCGCCACGTCAGCCAGGGGGCTTTATAACCCCCCCTTTAAATTGCAGGGTGTGGGATGGAGCCCCGTCATCATTACCTAATTATTTTTTATTTTAAAAATCATTTAATTGCAGGGTGTGGCCATCATCGTACAACGGGTTTTCACAAAAATAATCTTGCACTAGACGTTCATAAGCACCTAACCGATCCCGTTCGAGAGGAGGTTGTCTGGTACGCGACGTAGAGGATTGGGCTTCTTCTTGCAAATAATTAATCGTCTCCTGCGTCATTGCGATAACCATGTCGTCAAGAACACCATCAGATGAAGAGCTCGAAGAATCGGATGCCATTTTCTATTTGTGATTGATGTGTGTTTGAGTGGTGTGAGTAGTGATTGGTTTATATTTGGGATAGGTTTATATATAGAGTGATAATTTTTTTTTTTTTTTTTTAAAGAACGTTGCCAAACGGTCATCTTTGACCATTGTTCCTCGATCCACGTGATAGCACACCGTTAACATGTTGGCGAGTAGTATATGGCGCCCCTTCTTAACACGCGGGGTGTGGATGGATAGCGCCCCGGGGCGCTATAGCGTCTGACGTGGCGGGGTGGCGCCCCCCACATCCTCCGGCCTTACCTATCTATGGTTTCAATTCTCCAAATACCTTTGCGTGAGCTTGTCCACATAATTGTTTTCCATAAACTAGAAATCCAAAGACAACTTGTAATATCAATGATTGTTTATAAAAAAAAACTCGTTGAAATCCACGAGTGTTGGACACTTATTATTTAAAAACATGTCCTCGTTATTGCTTGTTGTAATGGACAAATCAATTAATTAAGTAGGCTCGTAAATTGACCAGTCCCTAGCTTGAAACATTTATTGCATGACACACATACTTATATATTTTTTTTCGAAAGGTACATACTAACATAGTACAAGTAAAATTGCATTACTTAATAGGTAGCAAATCATAACACTTAAGCTAAAACACTAAATATGTTGTTTGGGATGGGTCTGGAGTACATTTAGCATAACCCTATTTCTTATTATTGTTACATTACCATACAAGCATTTGGATTTTCATCACTGAACATTTGAGGTGCATAAGAATAGTCCATGTAATACTTAGGAGGCCAATATTCGATCTTTTTGGTTTCTATATTCGTTTCATCGTCCTTCTTTGCTTCCGGAGCTTCCTCCTTCTTCTCCTCCTCTTTCTTCTCCTCCTTCTTTTCTTCCTTCTTTTCTTCTTTTACTACAATGGAAGCTTGCTTTCTGGTTTTCTTGATTACATCATTCATCAACTTCTCAGGCTCAAGCACACCTGTCACCACCACTTGTTCTTTTGCCAACTCCGTCTTCACTGACTCAACACCTACAATTAGAATACAGTGACGAAACCAGAACCTTTTAGTCGTCGGCATCATAAAGGGATTAAAAAACTCATACTTTATGTATAAAAATCCTACAAGGGATTAACGGACCCTCTTGACCCCCTAGGTTTCGCCAATAACTAACATGTCAATATAACGTCAGCATTTTTAAACTTCCAATATATCAAAATGATTAACAACAACATTGTTGGATTGGAAACGTTTACCTCGGATCTTCCGAATCCTCTTTTGTAAAGCTTGTGCACAAGCATCACAATGCATCGACATTTTCAGCACCACCGTTATGACAGGAGGTGGCTGCCAAAATATTAAACCCAAATGTCACATTGATCAACTTCTAAAACTAGTCATAAACACTATAGAGTTTGATTAGTTTGTTGAGTGTGAGCGTTATGCGGGGTGGGGTCAGTGATGGACATTGAATCCAAGATAGATTCGCATGGAAAATATGGATAGCCCAAGAAGCATGCATCCAAAATTATGGGTTCAAGTGGGCATCAAACGCAATAACTAAAGAAAATATCAGCTGGTCCAACATTTTACGTACGATTGCCAGCAAGTTGTGTATATCTTGTATTTGACAGCTTTCTCTATTGTCTTTTTGGGTGATATGTACTAGTCACATACCACCTACAATGCATTTAGTTCAAGAGCTTCATGCATTAGTTGGTACAAAGCATCGTTAGTATTGAGCTCCGTAGTAACTTATCACTAATCATTCATTAATTTGCTTGCCACTGATGATTCAAGTTACACTGCAAATCCGAAGAATTTCCATGCAACTTTTTCATCAGCCATGCAAATCCGAAGAATTTCTAACGAAATAAACTCAGTTATACCAAAATAATATTGATAGACACTAATTAATATCACTGACATAAATATTTTACAAAATCAAGACATTTAATTGTGAGGTTTTTTTTGTTCACTTGGTGAAGAATGAAGTTGTTTTCAAGTAGGGTATGGAGTATGACCGAGTCAAAAAATGAAACTTATATTTATTTCACATGGATAAGCGTGCCATAGTGCCATAAATACTCAGTTTCTACATCAAAGACACCAAATAAGTTGCAAATTTTATTAAAACCCTAATTATATTCTAAATATATCACAAAATGAAGACATTTTGATTCGTTAGTTTTATCTGGTGAAGAATAAAAGATGGTGTCAATCAGGGTATTTGGAGTATGAATGGAGTCAAAAGAATGAACAATGTTTTTTTTATCATATCATTTTACATCGATAAGTGTACCACGTGAGTTGTGGGTGTCATCCTTTTGAGTTTTGACCCTTCGTTCTGTTTATACTATTTTCTCACTGTTATGTAGCTTTCTTGTCACCACAAACGTAGTGCCAGCGATCACAAGTTGCACTGTAACCATCCCAGTAAATTCAATTAATTTCATGGGTACGTACTATATTTGGACCCACTTTTTAATCATTATATTTTTGTGTTAATCTTTCAATGATTGATGCTATGGAATGGAATGGAATAACAAATATTAATGCTTAAAGTTCTAAAGGAATAACCTCGTCTTTCTTCTCTTCCTTTGGCGGTTCGGGCTGTTGTTTTTTCTCCGGCTCAGGCTCGGGCTTTAGCTCCGGAGGTTTGGGGATAGGGGATATGATCTCAACTTTACGACCGGTTTTCTTTTGAACCCTTTCGCTTAGTTTTGTCGGGTCTAATTCCTTTCCTTTTACAACCACCTTGCTAGCCTTGCAATCCGTCATTACTTCTTTAACACCTGCTCAAAATACAAAATTATGACCAACTACTTTAACTAATCATAATATGTATTAGAGTTACTTCAATAACATGATATAGTTTGTATACATATGGTCATTTGTTTATTTTCGTGTACTATTCATGTAATATTTGTTAAGATACAGTATATCTTCAATCTCTACCAAATTGAGTGTTATGATTTTCACGGTAACATGCAACATAACAGTTATTTACAACAGTTTAACTACTAGAAAATCAAATGCTAATGACAACAATTTCGGTCGCAAATCAGTCGTTAATTTCACGACCTTTTTTGGTAGCAGATTCTGAGTTTTCTAGTACTGATTGAAAAGTGGTGAAAAGAAAGACCTTGAAAACCTCTCAAGGATCTTGTAACTTTTCTAGCACAAGCTCCACAGTGCATATCAACCTTCAATACAACTTCTTCATCAACATCTTCTGTTTTCTTCTCTTCTTCCTCCATTGGTTTCTCATCTTTTTTCTCCTGTGACATTCAAAATAACTATATTTGAATATTTAATAAAATAGGTTATACATGCATATGTTTATATTGTGATAAAAAAATGATACTTACTTCTTCACCCATTATATTTTCTGAGAAATGATACCTATGTTTTAAAGTACAATCTCCCCTTTGAATGATTTGAATTATAAGATAAAAATTGACTATATAAACACAAAAAACACCATCTCTATCTATTTTCTTGTGGAGTGGGGTGGCTCAACATTTAAGCATACATGAGGTGGGGTGGGGTGGGGTGGGGTGGGGTGGGGTGGGAGGTGGAGGTGAGAATGCAGATCTGATGTGGGATGGACAAAACGCCCTATGCAAAGTCAGCAATATTCATTGCATTTTGGCTGTACTATATTCAAACACCAAGACAATTACCCTACATCAACACATGAGATGAACCCCATTTATTTTTCTTTTTTTTTTTTCACCTTCCTTGTATGTACTTCTTCTTTAGTCTTTTCACTGTTTTCACATTCTTAGTATGAAACTCAAACATTTTAACCCTTCAATCTATATGAAACAAAAGGTATCCATCGAATTCTGACATAAATTGAATTACTAACTACTAGAATTTTAAAGGATACTGATTGCTAAGAGCCCTTAGGTGCATTACATCATCTTATAGATCTGTTATGGTTAGGGATTATATTCGTATAAATGTTGATCTCAAAGGGGTGGCGCGGAGGAGATCTAAAGTCGAAGGACCAAATGAATAAAATAGTAATTAAATGTTTTTAATTATTATTGCATTATCCTAAGTATTATTTTTATTTAGTAAGAATAGGATTCCAAGTAGGATTAAATTGTTTTTAGTATTTATAGTCTTTAAGTCTTGTAATTTTTATTAATTCACAAAAATTAATAGAAGTAGCTTGTGAATCTCGTTTGTATTCATCTTTCTGATCCTGTACCCAACTTTAACACAACCTAATATCAAGTAAGCTTGATTATCATAAATATTAGTAGGCTGATCAAACTAGTCAACTCAACCATGTAAATCCACGTGTTATTTCTTTCTACCGTATGTGTTCTTTTGCGTTGTCATGCTACATCCTTTTTTTGGAACTGCAAAATAATATAAAAACACGCTAGCAAAAAATCAAAACATGCTACATCCTAACATTACTGATATACATGATTTACGTGTTGTCTAACTAAGAAGTTCTATGAGTTTGGCAGCTCAAGCGATTTTGTTGACTTTCTAATTATGTGATGTCTCATAGGTTTCATCGAGTTGAAGGTGACGATAATTAAACATTTTATGGTCCAAGATGGTTGTACAAGGACAATTGAAGGATGAAATACTAGCCAAAGGCATGGTACCTATTATTTAGAGTCTACATTCATTTGAGCATCTGCAACACAAGGTACTTTAATCTACCGGTATCTACATGGGGAGATAGGCCAAGTACTTTGTTAGTTTTCAAGGAAATAATCATTGGCCACAAACCGTTCTTGGAGGAGTGAGAGTGTTTTTGTGAGAGAGGGAGGAGAGAGAGGGCGGGGATGTCTGTGTAGGCTTGTGGCCTTCGGTCTATTGCAAATGCTCTTAGGTGTTACGCGAGATGGTTGATGTTGATGAAATAACTGTTTCATTTATGTCATTAGTTGTGAGAAAAATATAAGGACCATTATCACAACTCAACTATAACAAAAGCAAGCTTATACCTTTTGTAGGTAGGAAGGTACATAAAAGATCATTTTAGAAGCTCTAAGTTTTAGAAGTTAATCATAATCCAAGTGGGTTTACATGTGGACGAAATAAACATGGAAAAGAGAAGATAAGTTAAGGGGTATTATTTAATAGTTATTTAAAAGTTTAGAGTCATCTACTAAGATTTTGTTTATTTTAATGATAGTTAATCATTTGAGTCCTACTTGAAGCTTAGGTTTGGGGTTGTTTAATCATGTAATCGTTTTATATGTGTGGGTTTTTTTTGTGGTATTGAATACATAAGAAAAGAGTCGTGGATAGGTTTTGCACAATACATCCAAGTATCTGTTTATTGATCATCAAGATTGTCGCGTGCCCACAAGGGCATAAGAGTAATTTTAACTCTAAGAACCCTAGAAGGGGAAAGAATGAATGAGCCATCATCATTCTTGCAAAAAAAAAAAAAAAACTTCACCAAGCTAGAAATAGAAACTAATGAGAGAAAAGGGGCGATTTTAGGTGAACAGATTCGAGTAAGGGCTCAAAGGAACATTAGCGGTCCACATTCATATCGTCTTGTACTCGGAGCTTACGAAAAAGAGTTTAGTTCACCATAAAGTTTGCATGCCTTGTAAGTTTTCTCTTATAAGATTATTTATGAAGATATTGATGCATTTCGGCCCATAAAGTTGCAATCTCGTGTTTAAACCAAGCGATAATGGTTATGGCTGCCATGGATGAAAGTTTTAGGGTTTCTGCTCGAAGTTTCGTCTAACTGTTCTGGCGCTTAACTAATTTTGGCAAAACTATGTCACAAGCGAAATTTTCCTTTCAGTGAACTTTCTTGGGAGCGAAACCTGTATTAGGCGAAACCAACGTTTCACTATAATGCTTCTGTCGCAACCCCCGATCCCAAATCCCAGGGGACGGGCGGCCGCGAGCCAGTTTCGGTGGTATATCGTATTGTCTAATTTGACAGCGGAAATTTTCATCAGGACCGTAGTTAGGAAACATTGATCAGAGTAAAATACCACGTTTTCATAACATTAAACAAATGGGTTAAAACCCAAGTTCATAGTACACAAGTTTTCATAGGAATAAATCCTATTTTATTAATAAAAACATCTATTTTATTTTAGGTAACTTTATTGCCACTTTTTCAAGCCTTCAGTGCTGTCCAGCTGGCTTCTATTTGGCTTTCACAGTTTGTTACCTGAAACGCGTTTTAAAAATATTTGTCAGTGGGAAATACTGGTGAGTGAATCCCGGTTTAATCAAGTTTAATTAAAAAGTCCCAGTGTACAGTATTGAGGGCGATCCCGCAATTATATTTGTTTCCATGACATCACAATTAACATCCATGGTGCTGTCGAACCCGACTTGTGGAAATGTTACTTCTTGACCAGGTGGTAACAAATTTTGTATACAAAACCCCAACATACTAATGATAATTGTATTCTTACAAATACTCAATAACTGTTATTCGCATGGAAAAGTATTTAAGATTTTGTAAATATAATTAACAAAAGGTTTACAAAAAGTGGATCAACTCACATTGCTGTCTTAGATTTTCCGTAAGGGCTTCCTGGTGACAATCTAAAATTTACACAAATGCACACGCGTTAGTATAATAACCCATTTTAACATTAGTAATACCCTCCCCGAGACGGCATTCCAATGACTACGTCGGGCAGAACCACGACAGCCATTACGGAACCCTAGATCAATCGGGCAGCGTATCTAATACGTATCCAGGGGTTATAATACTTACAACGGAGTAGAACTTCGCTGTATAATACCCGAATAATAATGCCTAATATTCAGAAATTTGCTTAAGAAAGAAAGAAATGAACGACGGAAAACGAAAACCCGTTGCTTTCTTATATAGGGTCAGATCTCGGTCCTCTCGCGGCCCGCATAACACAAAGACAGGGCCTACGCGGCCCGCGTTGACCTCAGGTCAACGTATAGCTTGTCCGGGTCAGCAACTAGCTCCGCCGGGTGTTGGGCCACGTGGCCGCACCGGGCTGCGCCACCTTTTAGCCTCTCGCGGCCCGCGTGAAGGTTGGGGTGGGTCTTACGCGGCCCGCCTCAAATTAAATTTCAGATTTTTAATTATTTTTAATACTATTTAATATATTTGGGGCCCGTTTTCACGTATGGGGTGTATTTTGGGACATTTTGGGATATTCTAAAATATACTAGGGTGTCAGAAATATTATTGAGGGTTGATACATCCCCCCCACCTTGTTTTAGAGCTCGTCCTCAAGATCTACTGGAACAAGTGTCGATATTTCCTTTGCATTTCAGATTCAAGCTCCCATGTGTACTCAGGTCCTCTTTTAGAGTCCCACTTCACTTTGACCCGAACTAATCTCTTATGTAACCTCGAAAAATTCACGTCCTATAATGTGTAGACACGTGTCATAAGTTTGAACGTGTGAAAGAATGTTATAAAAGGACTAAAGTTGACAAACATGGAAAGTATGTGATTATACGGGTTCTAAATGTCAACAGTGAATAAATATACTTCATAATAACCCTACATGATGTTTATAACATCAAACGAATAAATCATGGATCATACGAAGCTGAAAGTGAGAGATTACAAACTACAGGGGTTAAATGTGTCAACATGTTTAAAGATATGCCTCTGAGTGACCTTTTGACAAACCCGAAGCTTTGTAAATGTTAATTATGCTCACTAGAATGCACGATTAAAATTTCATAAAGTTTCGTTATCGTATGAGAAAGTTATGATCAAATTCGTGTGCGAGGGCTTAAAGCGTAAACATTGAAAGTTAAGACTTTTCGGGTTAACCGGAAGTGTCCAGGGACTTGGCAAAGTGGGTATAAGTCCTAAAGCCCTTGTGGGTAAATATAAGGGGGTCAAAATGCAAGAAATAACCTTGGTTGCCCTTTCGTGAAGCCAAAGGTCAAGTTGGGAAACAATAGAAAAATGAAAAATCTGTTCATCAGGCCCAGGCGGCTCGCGTTGGGTCCGGCTAATCGTGAGGCGGGCCGCGTCAGCCTCCCAGTACCGAGAAACATGGCTGATGTCTGCCATAGCCCATTGTGCGCGACCTTTAACCGTTTTTCCACATCTCTTGACCCCTAAAGCACCCCCTAAACACTAGGGACAAGTGTTTATCAGTTGTGGTGTGTGCTAGACCTTGGTGTCAACATATTGTGGTGATAATTTCACTATAAAAGGCCATTATGTGCAATGTTGTTCTTCACACCATTCTCTGCCTTATTTGATCAATTCTGGAGCTCTCAAGCAGGTCCAACTGATCATATCTCGTGCATAGGACTCTTGTAAGTCTGCAAATCCTTTCTAAATTGAGTTTAGCTTAGTATTTTAGCTAAAAGTCAAACCGTCGTAATTACGGTTTGACTTCGAGATTAGTCAATAATGGCTCAGTCATATCTCGAATTAAAAGTAGTTATATGTTGGTATTTATGTGGGTAATAAAACCTCAAAAGGGTTTCCCCTGATCACCACTCTAACCAGGTCAAAAGTCGGGTCAAACTTATATTTAAAAAGTCAACAGGAAGTCTAAAATGCCATTTTTGCATAATTAACATTGTAGATCATATACAACCTGTTGGATCATTGTTATAACTTAGTAATAAGTGTAAGAACATGTCTAAACATGTTCAACCCGACAATTTCCTGTTTAGACCCGGTTCGGAACCGAAAGTCACATAGTTTGACTTTCACTTTGACTTTCAGTTCTGACCCGTTTAGGCATGTTTTAGAAATGCCTTAGAGCTTTAATTGGACTAGGTTACATGTTAGAATAACCCTCTGTGATGTTACACCTTGGTTCACTAGTTATCCAATTAATATGCATGTTTCCGCTAATTGCTCATATGTTGACCGTTATGCCCTTATTACTTTAAAACGTGATTTTTGGAAATGTAAAAGAGTAGAAACTTAAATTACTGATATATAAACTTGTATGCAAAGTTTGACATCAGTTTGAATTGTAGATTAAGAGTTATGCTCATTATCGCAAAATGAATGCTTTATGTTAATAAAACGGCGTAATTAGCATATAGCCTAGTTAAGCCTACTTTTTGGTATCAAACTTAATACCCACTGATGTAATATATTATTTTGGGATTTTTAAAGATTTTTAATAAATTTTAGGCTGAGCATAACTAGTAGTCGTAGGCTTAATCCAGTAATTGTCGGTTTTGCCCTTACGGGCCATAAAATGAGTTTTACATATCTAAACGACTCCAAACCTTTTGCTACTGATCACATATGATAAATAAATTATTTTTAGCCTTCTGGAAATATAAAAATATCAGATTTAAGTATCGAACCCGGAAATGGCCTTTAATCGCCTTATTAAGCGTTTTTAGCGCAAAGTATGTATTAAAATTATATTGGACCTACCCGGGTTGATACCTAGTGATATAAGAGGAAAAATATAATATATTAACAGTAAGCAAAGGTTGATAAACTCAGACTTCAGTTTTGAGCTTTTCGGCTTATGTGAAATTACCAAAATACCCCTACGGGGCATAGTTTGGTTAAAAATGATAAATTTCACATATATGCTTTATCTTACTGTTATACCTCATTAACTTGAGTATGTTTACTGATTACATCAGACCTGTAACTCAGTTAAACACTTAAACTCTTTTATAAACTATTAAATGACCAAACTACCCCTACGGGGCCTAGTTTGTGTTTAAACACGTTTCGGGCATAATGAAAGACATCTTACTGATGTCGCAACATATTTGAGGCATAATTAACTTAGGAAACCTGTATGTAGCTCTCATGAATACCCGTCACGCTTATTACGCGTACGGTGCGGTTTATGTAACAAGTTTACATAAATTAGCCGAAACGGGTCAAACCTTAACGGTTTTATCTCAAAATCCAGAATGTGAATAATAAACCCATATTAAACAAGCCTTCAAACTTTTCGGGTCTAAATCACATTCTATCCGGTCTTCGCTTAATCGTGCGTACGTACCGTATCTTGAAACTAGCCGGTCTAAGCTTAAGCTTAATTAAAGACCCGTTAGGATTCTAATAGGTTATTATAAAACCTTCGTTCCAGATTAGGAGGACCAGTAAAAGCTACGTGCATTTTGCTTATTGTGATTAATACTTGCTCAGGTAAATACTTTTAACTTATTTTCCCTATACGGGCTTGGTTTACGGTATATAGCATACCGCTTGATCGAGCATCAAATCTCCACAGTTGAGTGGGTAGTTGACTAATTTATCGGTTCGTTTAAACAGTCTTGATTACTTAAAGCCTTTGGGGGGTTAATGACCATGTCCCGGATATCCTTGGCATCATCTTACGAGATGGCCACGACTTGAGCACGGGGTGTAGGCGTACACCTGTCAGTGTATAACTCTATGATGTGGTGTGTCTATTGATCTTTAACCCGGACAAG
The DNA here is from genome assembly GCA_030545235.1 of Helianthus tuberosus. NCBI lineage: Eukaryota > Viridiplantae > Streptophyta > Magnoliopsida > Asterales > Asteraceae > Helianthus > Helianthus tuberosus. The sequence continues at coordinate 63,058,628 of CM060449.1, read as the reverse complement.
ATCCGGGCGACTGAACGCACAAGTAACATGTAATTCGTTCACAAGATTATATATTTAAAATAATTCTCCCAAGTTAAATAAAATGTTTATGCCACGTGCATCCAAACCAATTTTCAATCATTTTTCAAAATGAGTCAGTTGATTGTATTTACCAGTGTAAACTGACGTATTTTCCCAAAAAGATTAAATGCAGGTACTAAGCGAAATTGGCTGGGATTTCTCCTTAGCATCATTAGAAGTCTCGCAAGCTTAAGATGCCTGAAGTCTGTTGAACTATTGTCTCATATTTTATTTCGATCCGTTCTGTGGATAAACAATCGAACGTTGTGATACTTGATATTACAATAATTAAATTCGGTTGTATTATATCTTTTAAATTGCTTTCGCTGTGCATATTAAATATTGTGTTGTTTGACTATTATGTTGCCAACCACGTCACGATACTCCCCCACCGGGCCCACCGGTGACACGTGAAAATCGGGGTGTGACACCATTGTTATTAATTCCCATTTCCACACTGGCATTTCTAGTTATTGTAACAAACCTGAGGGTTTCTGGTGTTCAGCTTTAACTTGTGAACAAGTTAAACATTTAGAAATATAGGCTGCTATGTCCTTTTTCATTCCTATCCACCAGAAATTTTTCCTTAAATCCTGGTACATTTTATCATTTCCTGGATGCATCGTATAATTAGACTTATGTGCTTCTTCTAATATACGATGACGTAGGTTTCCTAATTTAGGTATCCACGTTCTCTTTTTATGGAATCACCAAATTCCATCTGTTCCTTGTTCTAATTCTTTTAGGATACCTTTTAACTTGTCAGTATTATCCTTGATTACTGATTCTTGTGCTTCTTTTATCTGATCATTTAAATCTACTTGCAGATTTAATTTAAGAAAACGTACCCTTTTTGGCTTTTCATGATACTTTCGACTTAAAGCATCTGCCACTACATTTGCCCTTCCTTCATGATACTGGATATCACAATCATAATCACTAAGCATTTCCATCCAACGTCTTTGTCTCACATTCAATTCCTTTTGCCCGAAAACATATCTTAAACTCTTAACATCAGTGAATATGGTAAACTTACTACCATAAAGGTAATGTCTCCAAATCTTAAGGGCAAAAATTATAGCTCCTAATTCTAGGTCATGAGTTGAATAATTCTCTTCATGATTCTTAAGTTGTCTAGGTGCGTAGGCTATAACATTTTGGCGTTGCATTAATACACATCCATAACCTAACTTAGAAGCATCACAATAGATTACAAAGTCTTCAGTTCCTTCTGGTAACGCTAATATGGGTGTATTAGTTAATCTTTGCTTAAGAATTCTAAAAGTTTCTTCTTGTTTTGGTCCCCATTCAAACTTAATGGATTTACAGGTTAACTTAGTTAAAGGAATGGCTATTCTAGAGAAATCTTGAATAAACCTTCTATAATAACCAACCAATCCTAAGAAACTTCTAACCTCGGTTGGTGATTCAGGGGTTTTCCATTTAGTAATCGCCTCGATCTTTGTGGGATCCACATGAATTCCTTCATGATTAACTAGGTGTCCAAGAAACTGTACATGTTCTAACCAAAATTCGCACTTTGAAAACTTAGCATAAAGCTTTTCCTTTCTTAATATACTTAAAAGTGCGTGCAAATGTTTTGTATGATCCTCTTTATTCTTAGAATAAATTAGAATATCAACTATGAAAACAATTATGAATTTATCCAAATATGGCTTACATATTCGGTTCATCATGTCCATAAATGCGGCTGGGGAATTGGTTAAACCAAATGGCATGACAGTAAATTCATAATGGCCATACCTTGTTCTGAATGCGGTCTTAGGAATGTCCTCTTCCTGTACCTTTAATTGATGATATCCTGACCTTAAATCGATTTTAGAGAAAAATCGAGCTCCTTGCAGTTGATCGAACAGATCATCGATTCTCGGTAATGGGTACCGATTCTTAATCGTGACTTTGTTCAATTCACGGTAATCAATGCACATACGCATTGATCCGTCCTTCCTTTTTACGAATAAAATCGGCGCTCCCTATGGCGATGAGCTTGGTTGTATAAATCTTTTTTCCAACAATTCATCTAATTGTTTCTTCAATTCCTGCATCTCTGCTGGTGCCAAACCATAAGGTGCTTTGGCAATTGGTGCTGTTCCTGGTAGCAGGTGAATCCTGAATTCAATTTCTCTGTCCGGCGGTAGTCCTGGTAATTCTTCTGGAAATATATCTGAAAACTGAGACACTACTGGAATGTCTTTTAGTTCTTTTCCTTTAGTGTTAGTGATCATGGAAATCAAATACACTATAGAACCTTTTCTTATATAACTTACAGTTTTCATCACAGAGATGAATTTTGTGGATCTAAATGGTTTATCTCCTTCAATTGTGATCGTTTTACCTTTTGGTGAATTTACTTGGATTGACTTTTGATCACACAAAATACTGGCTTTATTGGCTATTAACCAATCCATTCGTAAAACAACATCAAATCCTGCCAGATTCATGGAATAAAGGTTTGCCATAAACTTTTGGTTTAAAATTTCTACTCTTGCTCCCTGTAAGATTTCAGAAATCCTAACAGTTTCTCCATTAGCTGTCTCTACTAGGCATTCTTGTGGTAGTTTAGTTAATGACTGATTTAGAAGTTTGCAAAACGAAGTATTAATGAAACTTTGGTTTGCACTAGAGTCAAATAATACTTTAGCAAAAACATCATTAACTAAAAACGTACCAGCTATCACATCTGGAATCATCTTGGCTTCATCTGCAGTTAGAACAAATGCTCTAGCATTTTTAGTGTTCCTGTTGTTCACAGCTGGAGCCAATTTTGGACAGTTTGTCTTAATGTGACCTTTTTCTCCACAATTGTAGCATAATCCATTACTAGATTTTCTCCTGCAATCTTCTTCCTTGTGTCCCGACATCTTGCAGAAATTGCAAAGAGTGGAGCATTTTCCCGAATGTTTTTTCTTGCAGACCTTGCAGAATGGTGCAGAGGTAGAACCCATATTCCTACGGTTGTAATTCCCAGAACGGAATTCTTGAGTAAGTCTTTGGGTTAGGTTTCTCCTCTGTTCTTCTTCCCTAGTACGGATTAACTCATCTGTCAAGGTATTGGCTAGTTCTACAGCTTCTTCTATAGTTTGTGGTCTAGCTGCCTTGACTACATGTCTAATTTCTCCAATTAATCCCCAGATGTAATGGGATATTAATACTGGTTCAGGTGATGCAAGGGTTGGTACTATTCTAGCATATTTAAAGAATGTGGTAGTATAACCCTTACTATCTACCCAGGTCATCCTAAGGTTCAGAAACTTAATTGCTATCTGTTCCTTTTCATTGGGAGGGCATAATTTCCTTTCTACCATATTCTTAAATTCTTCCCATTCCATGTTGTAAACCTTATCACTTCCTCTTGACTAGAGGATAGTGTTCCACCATTCTAAGGCTGAGTTCTTAAACAGATTAGAAGCAAACATTATTTTGTCTTCTTCAGCACACTTGCTTATTTTTAAAACAGCCTCAGTTTTCTCTATCCAACGTAGAGCTGCAATGGGTCCTTCATTGCCCGAGAATTCTATTGGTTTGCAGGACTATAATTCTTTCTAAGAACAACCATAAGGCATGGTTCTTCTTCTTTTGGGAATGGGCACTTGAAGTACAGGTCCATTGTTCACGCTGTTTTCTGGTTCAATTGGTCGCTTACTGCTATGCTTACTTTTATTATTCGCTTCTTGAATCGTTTGAATAATAAATGGCATTGCATCTATGATTCCTTGTGCCACTATGTGTTGAACGTCACTATTATCCATTTGGTTTCCATTGTTATTGATGCTCGGATTCTCATTAACCATGTTAACGTTACTCTGGTTATCGTTATTCAGATTTCCTTGATTTCCTTCGTCGGCCATCTGAATTTTAAATATTTACCCCGTATTAATATCACAAAATAATATTTAATATAGTCAATCACATGACACGCATTTTTGCCAAAAGCGTCGATCATTGCGACTTTACTCTATTTATCTATTATACACTAGTACTGAAATAAAAAATTACACTACCAACAGAAAGAAAATTACACTAATAGTAGTAGGCATCCATACACACATATTTTATTTTATTATTTTATTATTACTACTACCGTTTCACCATCACATTCATGGATATGGATTCATCCAGAAATCCATATTGCGTTCATCGTATTTCCATACGAGTCGCTCTCCCACCTGGCTCATCCGTTCGCTATTTTCTAAAATTTCCCCACCAAATGTACTAAGTTCTTGTACGTTTTCTGTACTCATTGGGGGTGCAGGTTCTAGGACTGGGTTCGGAATATGGGGTGCGGGTTCCTGGTATGGGGATGTAGGTGCCTGGAATCGGTAAGGATCTTCTAAAATCTCCCTAAAGTACTCATCGTGGAAATAGGGATCTAAATGGTCCAAACCTAGGTAGGCTCCTACGTTCTGCATGGGGGTGTCTTCATGTATCGGGTAGCGTTGCACATAGTCCCTAACGTCATCCCACCAGGGATCGTAATTTAGGTCTAGGGGGTTTGGTGCTGGTACCCTAGGGATTTCTTCTGGATTGAAGTCATGCATCTCTACTTGGTTTTCAGGGTTTTCTATCTCCATGGGTTGGTCAGGGATTGGTGGTTGTGGTTGAGGTGCTATTATTTGCTCCAGATTAGGGTCGGCTGCAGTAGTTGCTAGGATGTGAATATTGGCTATACCCCTATTTATCATATCCTAGGCATAGGCATCTGTCTCTCTCTTGGCTGCGGCTAGTACCCTCTGGTCTTGTAACTTTTTCATACGTTTTCTACGCTCGTGTGCCCCTCGACTGAACCATCCCCTCTTTTGTTGAGGAAATGGCTCTTCTGACTGAGCCTTAAACACAAAGATTCCTTCTTCCGTATCAGCAGAGTACCCCGAGACGGCAGGCTGAGAAGAGGAGGTGCCTTCGCTTCTAGGCGAACCAGACAATTGACGATACGCGTCAGATGGTCCTTGGTCGCTCATACTGTAAACTAACAGATAGTCAAATAACACATAACAATAAATATAGTTATGCACGTATTTCCGTAATTTATTACCTAACACTTTACATTTTGATGTCAGCAGAACACCTCTGTGGCTGAATCGGTGGCTTAGCTCTGATACCACCTCCTGTCGCAACCCCCGATCCCAAATCCCAGGGGAAGGGCGGCCGCGAGCCAGTTCCGGTGGTATCACGTATTGTCTAATTTGGCAGCGGAAATTTTCATCAGGACCGTAGTTAGGAAACATTGATCAGAGTAAAATACCACGTTTTCATAACATTAAACAAATGGGTTAAAACCCAAGTTCATAGTACACAAGTTTTCATAGGAATAAATCCTATTTTATTAATAAAAACATCTATTTTATTTTAGGTAACTTTATTGCCATTTTTTCAAGCCTTCAGTGCTGTCCAGCTGGCTTCTATTTGGCTTTCACAGTTTGTTACCTGAAACGCGTTTTAAAAATATTTGTCAGTGGGAAATACTGGTGAGTGAATCCCAGTTTAATCAAGTTTAATTAAAAAGTCCCAGTGTACAGTATTGAGGGCGATCCCGCAATTATATTTGTTTCCAAGACATCACAATTAACATCCATGGTACTGTCGAACCCGACTTGTGGAAATGTTACTTCTTGACCAGGTGGTAACAAATTTTGTATACAAAACTCCAACATACTCATGATAATTGTATTCTTACAAATACTCAATAACTGTTATTCGCATGGAAAAGTATTTAAGGTTTTGTAAAAATAATTAACAAAAGGTTTACAAAAAGTGGATCAACTCACATTGTTGTCTTAGATTTTCCGTAAGGGCTTCCTGGTGACAATCTAAAATTTACACAAATGCACACGCGTTAGTATAATAACCCATTTTAACATTTGTAATACCCTACCCGTGATGGCATTCCAATGACTACGTCGGGCAGAACCACGACAGCCATTACGGAACCCTAGATCAATCGGGCAGCGTATCTAATACGTATCCAGGGGTTATAATACCTACAACAGAGCAGAACTTCGCTATTTAGGGAGGTATAATACCCGTATAATAATGCCTAATATTCAGAAATTTGCTTAAGAAAGAAAGAAATGAACGACGGAAAATGAAAACCCGTTGCTTTGTTATATAGGGTCTGATCTCGGTCCTCTCGCGGCCCGCGTAACACAAAGAAAGGGCCTACGCGGCCCGCGTTGACCTCAGGTCAACGTATAGCTTGTCCGGGTCAGCAACTAGCTCCGCCGGGTGTTGGGCCATGTGGCCGCACCGGGCTTCGCCACCTTTTAGCCTCTCGCGGCCCGCGTGAAGGTTGGGGTGGGTCTTACGCGGCCTGCCTCAACTTAAATTTCAGATTTTTAATTATTTTTAATGCAATTTAATATATTTGGGGCCCGTTTTCACGTATGGGGTGTATTTTGGGACATTTTGGGATATTCTAAAATATACTAGGGTGTCGGAAATATTATGAGGGTGTCGGTTTTATTGAGGGTTGTTACAGCTTCAAATGAAACCTATTCAGAGGAGAAAACTAGTTTCAATAATGTGTTTATTCGAACCTTATTCTTGCCTAATTGTTTAGGAGAGACCTTTATTTCACGTGAATGTACTTTGTGTAGGATCGTTGTTGGACCCGAAATAAGTCGATCAGAGGCGTTCTACTCAAAATGAAAGGCGGAAACAGACATAATGAAGTTGATTCAGCAAGATCTTCATTTAAACTGTCTTTTATATTGATTTTGATACGATTACAGATCTGAAGACACTTCGACAGAGCTTCGCCGTCGGAAACACTCAAACTAATTTCGTTCCAAATGACACGACCTAACCTCTATTTATAGACTTCCTAATTCCGCACGAAACCTGTTCAAACGATATTACATACAAGCGAAATTAAGGTTCAAACGGAATTAACTTGTAATTCCGTGCGGAATTACATGTGATCTCTTCAAGCGGAATTAAAACTTTTCATGCGGAATTAACTCTTTGCTTGATTCCTCGATCTTCGTGCCATGTGTAATGCAAGACTCGATACAAGACGAAGTAGACAGACGTATGCACCAACACTTTATGTTATGCAATAGTTGACTCATTTCTCTTAAAGACGTTTAAAATGTCAACTAAGGGTTGCTACGGGTTAGATTAGTTCGGTAAATAGTGAAGTATAGCATTTGATCATGTGATTTCTAGGCACCTTTTTCTTAAATGCGTTTGAGCTTATATGCACGCTTAGGAAATGTTTTCATTAAAATGATTGTGAATTAACACTAGGCACAAGGTAAATGGAATTATGAATTGTTTAAAATGTTCATGTCCATAAAACTGTTAATGTCATATGAATTGTTTAAAATGTTCATGTCCATAAAACTGTTAATGTCATACGGATGATAACGTTTAATGTTTTGAATGGAAATAATGTTCTTAACAAAGAATGTTATTTCTTGAAATGTGAACGGTAAAGATTTAGGACAAACAAAATTGTAAGGAATAGTTTTGGGAACAACGTTATGTATAAGGTGTGACACCTGTGCCTCTGCGACCATTAAACAAATACCAAATCAATAAAATATTGTGTTTCATACGTGGGATTTGTATAAATATGTGTATCATGTGCACATATCAATTCTTGTTCGATTTCGAGCTTTAAATCGCTTTCTGGAAGATTATACGCGATCTGATGCGTAAATATAATCAGTTTACCGCGACAAACACTCTGGAATAGTGAAATAGGCTTAACATACCTTAAATAACCTTTACATAACTTAGAAATAAGTTTTGGAGGGTTTGGTATGCCGAAATCAAGTTTATTCGATCACAGGGACTAATTTCGATAAACTGCGAAAGTATGCCAATTCGTACTGTGACGAACATTCTGGAACTTGATCATAAGTTAAATATGCCCAAAATATCCTTTACATAGCTTAGAAATAATCTTTGAGGTGTTTGGTGCGCAAAAATAAACTTTTGGATCAAACAGGGACTAAAAGCGTCAAAAAGTGCATAAGTTTGCATTTTCGCGCATATCTTACATTCTGAATATATTCGGACATCCAAAAATTTATGTGATCATTAAAATATTTTATTTTAGTGATTGGCATGATAAATTTTCCATTCGTCGTGTAATTTGCATAGTTTTTCGCGTCCGTTCGTGTTTCGCCGTAATTAACCGAACATCGCAATGTACGACCAAACGAACAGACATCCGAGATGTTTTTGAGCATATTTTAAGTACCCTATACTTTAACTTCATTTTAGAGCCTTGAAATGGGGTTAACGGGGCTTAAACGTGTCAAATATGCATCAAAAACCAAGTTTTTCAAGTTCAGGGACCAAAAGTGCAATTCTGTCAAAGTGTTCAGGAGGGGCACGTAAGCCCAGTGGTTCTGCTTACGCGGCCCATGTAAACTGCCCAGATCAGCAAACTGAATTGCTGAAACAGTAGCTGGTTTTCTTGCATTTGGACATGGTTTTTATAAGTCTAGGGGCTTGTTTTGGGTGCCCATGGTATTCCAAAACAAGGGACACACATGGATGGTTGAGATTGAAGCTCGGGAATCGAGGAACGATCTTAACGGTGGACCGAAATCTATAAATACCCACTTAGAATTCATTTGCTCCTCACACATTGATCTGAATTTCTCTAAGTTAAGGTTCCAAAACTTCATACCTGAGAACATTTAGATCAATATCTTCATTGCTTGGACCCGTTGTAAGTTTCTTTCATTATTTTATGCGTTTTTAAGCACAAAATTCAAACAGTGTTTGACTTTCTGCTTTGACCGGTGCTTCTGCTTACGCGGCCCGTGTAAACTGCCCAGATCAGCAAACTGAATTTCTGAAACAGTAGCTGGTTTTCTTGCATTTGGGCATGGTTTTTATAAGTCTAGGGGCTTGTTTTGGGTGCCCATGGTATTCCAAAACAGTGGGTACACATGGATGGTTGAGATTGAAGCTCGGGAATCGAGGAACGATCTTAACGGTGGACCGAAATCTATAAATACCCACTTAGAATTCATTTGCTCCTCACACATTGATCTGAATTTCTCTAAGTTGAGGTTCCAAAACTTCATACCTGAGAACATTTAGATCAATATCTTCATTGCTTGGACCCGTTGTAAGTTTCTTTCGTTCATTTATGCGGTTTTAAGTACGAAATTCAAACAGTGTTTGACTTTGTGCTTTGACCGGTCAATGGTCAACACGAAGTTCGTTTGAACTTCGTAACGTGAGTGTAATCACGATGGTCATGGTCCTTTGTGACTATACCTACTGATTACCACGTTATTTAGGTTTAGTGACGAGTCATAATTTCGGTCAAAATACGCGTTTTTGCGTATTTTGCAACCAAACTATTCTTGGGTATCAAAACCGTTTGTTTTGATATCAAACTTGTTTTCAAACCTTGTTAAACATGTCTTAACATGTTTAACTCGTCACTTTTAGATTAGTGCTTGTATAGGGTCGTAAGATAAGCGGTCTAAACAACCGCTTAGACTTTCGAACCCAACCCGTTTGGTCGATCTTTAGGATCCGACCAAGCATGTTTAGTGACCATAGTTGTATAGGGAATAACCTTCCGAGTTTATACCTTATGGTCACTACGTTTAGTTAGTTGTATGATAGGTAATTCATATGCCTTAGGAAAATGACCAAAATGCCCTTTTTATGCATAAATTCATTTTAAGCATATATAACATAAATTTTGGCAGCTAAACTGATTAGGCAACATTATTAGACATGTTAAGGCATATAATACTTGTCATAGGACTAGTTAGGCGGTCCGAACGCGTTTTACTCGAACGACGCGTTAAAGTAGCGTAAGCTACCTAAACGGGTCGTATTGGGTCGTAAGCACTTAGGTTAGGTTTCGATTTAGTATGTAGGCTTTGTCAAACCATATCGTATGAGTTCCAACACTCATTTGGTTTACGAAACCTCATCCTATCCGATCTTCCGATTTAGGTTCGGTTATTAATGTAGTTACCTATATTAGGTGTCGTTTGATTTCCGTGATCCCTCTAGCTTTGCTTGGTTGTTATTCAAGACTTCTAAGCATCCTCAAGTGAGTACATAGTCCCCTCTTTTACTGTTTTCAAACATTTTGGGGTGATACACATGTGCCTACTTGTTACTTTCATGCCTTTCTTGTTTTTATATCATATAATTACTATGTTCATTAGTACGTATATAGTACATGATTTCATTAGGTTTTGCTATGTATGTTCACTTAGCATGCTAGCACATTGATTTTAGTATATTACATTTTGTTGCATATGTTCATCCAGCATATGGACACATTGGTTTACATTTTGAACTGTTTGAACCGATTGAAGCTGTTTGATCTATGTGAATTATTTGGACTGTTGGAACCGTTTGAAACTGTTTGATTTAAGTGAACCGTTTGAAATTGATTGATTGATGTGAACCATTTGAAATTGTTTGAACCGTTGGGTTAGGAAAGTGATTAGGTAACGGGGTGGGGGTAATGTGATAAAAGCATGGTGGATACGCCGCTGGTACTTCCTATATATAAGTGCTTTTAACACATTATATTTCGTTACGTTATCTAGATCACTTGGGCAAAGGTTATCAAAACAAAGTTATATTACAAGGTTTTTCTAACAATATAAAACATTCGAGTTTTATTTCAATAACGATTTACAATTTGGGTTTACTTAAACAAATGTTTTGAGTAAGGTTCATGGTATCGAGGTTTTATAAATTATAACAAATTTGTTTTAACTTGGTTATTTCAATTAACAATATAAACATTTTTCAAAACTACGTTTTCTAATTATCAATTAACAAAGTTGTTTGAGTTATTTCAAAAGGTAAAACGAGCCATGAATCTGACGCTCACATAAAACCTATGTACTCGCCGGCATTTTTATGCTGACGTATTTTCACATGTGTTTCAGGTACCATAGTTGATGATGTTTGATGATGTTATTGGTGCATGCTCACATAGGAATGGACAAGGCCTTAGTGACTTAATAACAATGGAAGTTAATTTGTTCATGTTTTGTTTCTAATTTCAATGTAATGTAATACATTTAATTCAATAAAACAGAACTTCAATCCATGTGTTATGAAACAATCATTCTGTTACAACACTCCCCGACGTTTCCGCCGCGATTTGTTATTTTACGCGGTCGGGGTGTGACAGAAAAGTTGGTATCAGAGCTCATGGTTATAGGGAATTAGGTTATTAGTAATGCTTTGACCTAGTCTATAACCTTCCTAGGACCCTAACGCGAGTTTACTTGCGTTTAGCCATAAAACAATACCGTCGCCTAGCTTTAGGTGACAACCACAATAAGAACACAAATTTTGAATCTGCTTTGAAAACCAATCATCTGTTCTAGGATGATTTATTATAAGGTTTTGAACCATCAAGGTTTTCAAAATCTCGTCAAAGTTTGGGTCTTATTAATGTGAACACATGCAATCCGGAAGGGTGGATGCCTGTATCCTGAGTTTTCTGTCTAAGGCTAGAGTGTTCGTACAAATCCACATAATCGGATCAGTCACTCTTACCTGGGAACTCTTGGGGTGAGTGTCCACTTATAGGCTAAAGCATGTCTTCGCGATACATTATGAGGACCTATTTACTTTGATTCAGCTTTTGTACGTCGTTTGTTTGTTTCGTGGTACGAACAAATGACCATCATCCATGCCTTTTTGGTCGGTAATTGTAACATCCTTACCCAATGTCATTTCATTTGTTTTCTCTCATGCTTCCTCTTTTAGAATGCCTCCACGACGCGACAATCAAGTACCTAATGAAGAACTGGCAGCTATTATTACGCAGCAAATGGCTGCTGCAATCCCAAACATCGTTGCTCAATGTAACCAAGCCCTCAATAACAACAATAATGCTCCCTGTAACTTCAAGACATTCAACTCTGCCAAGCCATCAAAATTTTCTGGGTCTCAAGGAGCGACTGCACTTCTGCAATGGTTCGAGTGTTTAGAGAGCACCTTCAGACATGTTCAGTGTCCAAACGAGCGAAAGGTAGAGTTCACATCTAGTGTTTTTAAGAAACGAGCTTTAACATGGTGGAATGGTGTGATGAGAGATAGGGGTGCCGAGGTAGCACTGGCTCAAACCTGGGAAGAGCTTCAAGCTCTAATGATGAGGGAATTATGTCCTCGTCATGAGATTAGAGCATTAGAAAGGGAATTCGACGATCTTAAGCAAGATAGCGGTGAGCATCGAGCCTACACGAACCGTTATGAGGAGTTAAGTCTGTTATGCCCGAACATGGTTACGCCTTTGGATAAGGCAATCGAAAAGTACATTGATGGCCTCCCTGACTCAGTACAAGACATTGTGACTGGTAGCAACCCCACTACAGTTAGGCAGGCCATTGAGCTATCCGCTACCTTGACTGAATCTCAGATCAGGAAAGGTAAACTTTTTCAAAAGGGTGATAAGAGACCGACCGATGAACCGAAGCCAAAGGATGAGCAGACTGAGTCCTCCAAGAAGTCCAAGAAGCGAAAGGCGTCCCAGAACTTTGCCGTGGTTGCTCACAATGATCAAGCTGTCCCCAACCAACCAGCTCAACCCCCCCGCTAGGAAGCCATACAATGGAACTGCACCATTGTGCAACCAATGTAGCCTTCATCATCATGCCAGTGTAAAGTGCCACAAATGCCAAATTTGTGGACTTATAGGTCATACAGCAAGAGTTTGCCCAGCTGCAACTGCACCCAATCAAGCTGGAAACAATCCTGCTCAAGCTCGTTTTCCATCAGGTTCTTGCTTCAACTGTGGTGAGATGGGCCATTTCCGAAGAAATTGCCCAAAGCTTGCTAATGCAAATCCAGCGTAGGGATGAGCATCTGACCGATTAGAAGACAACGTTCTTTAGAAATAATCAAGCCTTATGTATTATTCTGTTTTGTTGTCAAGGTCCATGAAACAGTTGATGTTGTTGTTTATAAATAAATCATTTATTTACATCGTAGTGTACAAATGTGGTTGCATGTATAAACAACATATCCCCTACGATACTGAATATCAAGGAATCGTATTCCTTGAAGCAGACTACTCCCAAAATTCTTCCATTTTATGATCTCTTGCGTTTTCCACGAAAATCCTAAGTGCCCGTTTCTTCCAAGGAAAACGAAGTACAAGGCGCAAGTTACAACTCTGGACGAATACCCAAAGTACCACTATAATCCTTAATAGGGTACCTAAGGGTATTTCCATAAGTCGTTAATTGTTGTCTACCCAAATTCGAATATTACGTTTCCTTATAAACGAAATCGAATTTTTGGAAGATCATCCTATCTTTTCAGATAGATCCTTGAGGACGTTGAAGTCCATCGATTGGGTTCCTGGTATACCTTGAATACCCATGTTCAAATTGATAACAAGCTAATAACAATTAATAACAAGATAATAACAAATTAATAACCAAGAAAACAATTATGTGCTTATGTATTTATGCGTTGACCTAATCAAAGTTCTCTCAAGTTTGTTCAAATTCTATCCCTTTCACATTATAAAACAAACTGTGCGAACTGTGCAAGAAATTACGTAATTATGGATGCATACATAATTATGGAATTTAGTGCACAGAAACCACATCAAGTTTTGTCATGTGTCTAGAGTTATTCTATTCATTTCCATTTCTAATGAAGCAACCATTGAAAATGACTCTGTCCGTTCATTTTCGTTTCTGAAGAATGTCCGTTAAGGGAAATGAATATCCTTTTGATTATTCTATTCATTTCCATTTCTGATGAAGCAACCATTGAAAATGACTCCGTCCGTTCATTTTTGTTTCTGAAGAATGTCCGTTGAGGGAAATGAATATCCTTTTGGTTATTCTATTCATTTCCATTTCTGATGAAGCAACCGTTGAAAATGACTCCGTCTGTTCATTTTCATTTCTGAAGAATGTCTGTTGAGGGAAATGAATATCCTTTTGATTATTCTATTCATTTCCATTTCTGATGAAGCAACCACTGAAAATGACTTCGTCCGTTCATTTTCATTTCTGAAGAATGTCCGTTGAGGGAAATGAATATCCTTTTGGTTATTCTATTCATTTCCATTTCTGATGAAGCAACCGTTGAAAATGACTCTGTCCGTTCATTTTCGTTTCTGAAGAATGTCCGTTGAGGGAAATGAATATCCTTCTAGTTATTCTATACATTTCCATTTCTGAGGAAGCAACCGTTGAAAATGACTCCGTCCGTTCATTTTCGTTTCTGAAGAATGTCCGTTGAGGGAAATGAATATCCTTTTGATTATTCCTTCATTTCTATTTCTGAAGAACCCGTTGAGGAAAATGAATCCGTCCGTTCATTTTCACTTCTGAAGAATATACGTTGAGGGAAATGACAGGATTATGCCTTGCATATCTTTGATGGTTATTTAACACAAAGTCACAGACAGACTCCTACGAATAAATTTCGGGACGAAATTTCCTAAAGTAGGGGAGAATGTGACACCTGTGCCTCTGTGACCATAAAACAAATACCAAATCAATGAAATATTGTGTTTCATACTTGGTATTTGTATAAATATGTGTATCATGTGCACATATCAACTCTTGTTCGATTTCGAGCTTTAAATCGCTTTCTGGGAGATTATACGCGATCTGATGCGTAAATATAATCAGTTTATCACGACAAACACTTTGGAATAGTGAAATAGGCTTAACATACCTTAAATAACCTTTACATAACTTAGAAATAAGTTTTGGAGGGTTTGGTATGCCGAAATCAAGTTTATTCGATCACAGGGACTAATTTCGACAAACTACGAAAGTATGCCAATTCGTATTGTGACGAACATTCCGGAACTTGATCATAAGTTAAATATGCCCTAAATATCCTTTACATAGCTTAGAAATAGGCTTTTAGGTGTTTGGTGCGTAAAAATAAACTTTTGGATCAAACAGGGACTAAAAGCATCAAAAAGTGCATAAGTTTGCATTTTCGCGCATATCTTACGTTCTGAATGTATCTGGACATCCAAAAGTTTATGTAATCATTAAAATATTTTATTTTAGTGATTGGCATGATAAATTTTCCATTCGTCGTGTAATTTGGATCATTTTTCGCGTCCGTTCGTGTTTCGTCGTAATTAACCGAACAACGCAACG
This sequence comes from Helianthus tuberosus, assembly GCA_030545235.1. NCBI lineage: Eukaryota > Viridiplantae > Streptophyta > Magnoliopsida > Asterales > Asteraceae > Helianthus > Helianthus tuberosus. The sequence continues at coordinate 63,043,449 of CM060449.1, read as the reverse complement.
TACGACCAAACGAACTGACATCCGAGATTTTTTTGAGTATATTTTAAGTTCCCTATACTTTAACTTCATTTTAGAGCCTTGAAATAGGGTTAACGGGGCTTAAACGTGTCAAATATGCATCAAAAGCCAAGTTTTTCAAGTTCAGGGACCAAAAGTGCAATTCTGTCAAAGTGTTCAGGAGGGGCGCGTAAGCCCAGTGCTTCTGCTTACGCAGCCCGTGTAAACTACCTAGATCAGCAAACTGAATTTCTTAAACAGCAGCTGGTTTTCTTGCATGTGGACATGGTTTTTATAAGTCTAGGGGCTTGTTTTGGGTGCCGATGGTATTCCAAAATAGTGGGCACACATGGATGGTTGAGATTGAAGCTCGGGAATCGAGGAACGATCTTAACGGTGGACCAAAATCTATAAATACCCACTTAGAATTCATTTGCTCCTCACACATTGATCTGAATTTCTCTAAGTTGAGGTTCCAAAACTTCATACCTAAGAACATTTAGATCAATATCTTCATTGCTTGGACCCGTTGTAAGTTTCTTTCGTTCTTTTATGCATTTTTAAGCATGACAGTCAAACAGTGTTTGACTTTCTGTTTTGAACGGTCAATGTTCAACGCGAAGTTCGGTTGAACTTCGTAACGTGAGTGTAATCACGATGGTCATGGTCCTTTGTGACTATACCTACTGATTACCACGTTATTTAGGCTTAGTGACAAGTCATAGTTTCAGTCAACATACGCGTTTATGCGTATTTTGCAACCAAAATATTCTTGGGTATCAACACCATTTGTTTTGATATCAAACTTTTTTTCAAACCTTGTTAAACATGTCTTAACATGTTTAACTCGTCTCTTTTAGATTAGTGCTTGTATTGGGTCGTAAGATAAGCGGTCTAAACAACCGCTTAAACTTTCGAACCCGACCTGTTTGGTCGATCTTTAGGATCTGACCAAGCATGTTTAGTGACCATAGTTGTATAGGTAATAACCTTCCGAAGTTATACCTTATGGTCACTAAGTTTAGGTAGTTGTATGATAGGTAATTCATATGCCTTAGGAAAATGACCAAAATGCCCTTTTTACGCATAAATTCATTTTAAGCATATGTAATATAAATTTTGGCATCTAAACTGATTAGGCAACATTATTAGACACGTTAAGGCATATAATACTTTTCATAGGACTAGTTAGGCGGTCCAAACGTGTTTTACACGAACGACACGTTAAAGTAGCGTAAGCTACCTAAACGTGTCGTATTGGGTCGTAAGCACTTAGGTTAGGTTTCGATTTAGTATGTAAGCTTTGTCAAACCATATCGTATGAGTTCCAACACTCATTTAGTTTATGAAACCTCAGCCTATCCGATCTTCCGATTTAGGTTCGGTTATTAATGTAGTTACCTATATTAGGTGCCGTTTGATTTCTGTGATCCCTCTAGCTTTGCTTGGTTGTTATTCAAGACTTCTAAGTATCCTCAAGTGAGTACATAGTCCCCTCTTTTACTGTTTTCAAACATTTTGGGGTGATACACATGTGCCTACTTGTTACTTTCATGCCTTTCATGTTTTTATATCATATACTTACTATGTTCATTAGTACGTATATAGTACATGATTTCATTAGGTTTTTCTATGTATGTTCACTTAGCATGCTAGCACATTGATTTTAGTATATTACATTTTGTTGCATATGTTCATCCGACATATGGACACATTATTTTACATTTTGAACTGTTTGAACCGTTTGAAGCTGTTTGATCTATGTGAATTATTTGGACTGTTGGAACCGTTTGAAACTGTTTGATTTATGTGAACCGTTTGAAATTGATTGATTGATGTGAATCGTTTGAAACTGTTTGAACCGTTGGGTTACGTAAGTGATTAGGTAACGGGGCGGGGTAATGTGCTAAAAGCATGGTGGATACACCGCTGGTACTTCCTATATATAAGTGCTTTTAACACATTATATTTCATTGCGTTATCTAGATCACTTGGGCAAAGGTTATCAAAACAAAGTTATATTACAAGGTTTTTCTAACAATATAAAACATTCGAGTTTTATTTCAAAAACGATTAACAATTTGGGTTTACTTAAACAAATGTTTTGAGTAAGGTTCACGGTATCGAGGTTTTATAAATTATAACAAATCTGTTTTAATTTGGTTATTTCAATTCACAATATAAAGATTTTTCAAAACTAAGTTTTCTAATTATCAATTAACAAAGTTGTTTGAGTTATTTCAAAAGGTAAAACGAGCCATTAATCTGACGCTCACATAAAACCTATGTACTCGCCGGAATTTTTATGCTGACGTATTTTCACACGTGTTTCAGGTACCATAGTTGATGATGTTTGATGATGTTATTGGTGCATGCTCACATAGTAATGGACAAGGCCTTAGTGACTTAATAACAATGGAAGTTAATTTGTTCATGTTTTGTTTCTAATTTCAATGTAATGTAATACATTTAATTCAATAAAACATAACTTCAATCCATGTGTTATGAAACAATGATTCTGTTACAACACTCCCCGACATTTCCACCACGATTTGTTATTTTACGCGGTCGGGATGTGACATAAGGGACACGGAAATGGTAAAGGTAAAGGAAATATAAGTCATGCAAGTGTTATAGGGAGGGACGGTAAAGTCCTATATGATTTATTGACAGTGTTGGCCCATGCATTCAAGCCATAAAGAACAGATGATATGGAAAGCCAAAATTGGTTCTCAAACAGTTGGTCACAATAAGCAATGCATGTCCTAGACTTTCCCCAAGACAGTGGTTATCTACCAGCTGATGACTTCTAAGTGCTGATCCTTCTCAACAACTGTTTGTCAAAGACCTGCTGAAGATATAAAGACTGAAGCCCTAACTACTGCTGTCTCTCAAGTACTGATGAAGACCAAAGCACTGCTGACTCAAGGCCTGATCACCCTTTGAAGAAAGCATTGATCCTCAACATCAGTGCTTAGGCAACAAAAGTGGGAAGCTGCGTCAGTGTTTTTTATAATCAGTGTTTAGATTATATCAGTGTTTAGAGTTTGTTAGTTTGTTAGATGTCACTATCTAGGTGACGTCAACCAAGATGCTCAGTGGTTTGGTTTGTACTATAAATAGAACAGTACCTGTATTGTTCTATTAGCTCTTTCGCACCAAGTCATCTTGTATGAACAAATCAGTGAGCTCAGGCTGAGGGGGAGTTTAGTTGCATGTATACATAGTTGATCTTTGTAATTGATACAATCATTTGACTAAATGAAATCATGTTTGCTGAAAACTATTCTTCTTTGATTGTATGTTAAAGTTTATTTCCATTTCCGCTGCACATTAATCTCTATTTCATCTTCCATTTCTATTAAACAACACAATCTAAGAAACTTAGATCCTAACAATTGGTATGAGAGCATAGGACAGTCAAATTCGATCTAACAATCAACTTGACATAAAAGTTCAACTCAAATCTATTGATACTTTAAATTGTTCGTATAAGTTGAAAAACAGAGTAAGAGGTAATCACGTACAAAGTTGATTATTCAAAAACTTTTGTAAAATAAACCAAGATGACATCACAATCACCCGACCCTCACAACACTGGAACACTATTCAAACCACCTATGCTTGTCAGATCCGAGTACAATATTGGCAATGAAGGATGGGTCATATATTAGCTCAGCAAAACACCGGATGCTGGAAGTCAGTCATCTTTGGACCACACGTTCCAATGGTGCCTAGTACTGAAGATCCTAAAGGCTTTGCGCCTAAAAGCCCTGAAAACTACTCAGAACAAGATTTTCAGAAAATTGAATTAGTTGCAAAGGCTTTTAGCATTGTAGCCTCAGCTCTTCCAAATGACATTTATGCTGGACTGTTACATTGTAACAGTGCCAAAGAGCTGTGGGATGCTCTTAAAGAGCAGCTCGGTGGTACAGAAGAGGTGATCGAAAATAACATGGAGGTTTTGAATCAGCAGTATGAAACGTTTTGCCATGTCAAAGGTTGAACGTTTTAGTTGTCTTATTAGTGAACTTAAACTTGTTAATGTTGAATTTGCAAAATCAACTCTAAATAGTAGGTTTCTAAGATCACTACCTGATAAATGGGACACAATTGTTTTGTGACTAGAAACTCTATTAGATTCAAAGAGTTAAGTCTGACCCAACTTCATGGTCGACTCCTCACTTATGAGAGAGAGTTGAACCAGAAAAAAAGTTACAAGAATCAGAGAAGGTTGCTGATGATTACACCTTTGGTAACACAACACTTCTGGGTCAAGAAGAATCTGGTAGTAGTAAGGATCAGAGTTATGATCATTACATTGACATAACTGCTGGTGGAGCTTTTAACAACTCTGATTTTTACTCATCCAACTATGCTTTTACAGCAAATGGAGAAAATCAGAATTCTGACAACATATCCTTTGAACTCAATGATCTCTAGCATTTTAATCCCACTGATCTGGAGGAAATGGACATATTGCACCAACTGGCTCTGCTGAGTGTACGAACCAGTAAGTTTTATAAGAGAACAGGAAGAAAATTTTCAGGGTTACATGGGAATCTAAAAGTGGGGTTGGATAAATCAAAACGGAAGTGCTACAAGTGTAACAGGCTAGGACATTTTGCTAGAGAATGTAGAAGCCAAAATAGTGGACCAATCATAACACATCCTAGCCCTAGACCTCAAAACACACAAAACAGTGTGCACTATTACCAAAATACCCCTGCTGCTCATTATGCACACCTTGTAACATCTGTTCCAGTGCAATATGTTCAGGTCCCTGTCCCACAAATTCAGTATGTCCAAGCCCCGGTCTCTCAGGTCCAAGTGCAACAACCTGCACCACAACATGCTGCACAAACATTTGCTCAAGCAGAGGCCAGTCAGGAAAGCTTCTTTACCCAAGGCTTTGTTGATTGGAGTAGCATATCTGATGAAAACTTTGCTCTATTTCCTAAGAATGATGCCACTTGTGATGAATTTTGTTTTGCAACTTTAGAGTCAATTCCAGAAGGGCTGGAAACTGAAGAGGGAGAATCCAGTGCTGAAACAGTGGATGAAATAGCTGAAGCAGTGGTTACTGCTATTGTTGGTGAACAACTGTTAGAGAAAGAAACCAAACCACTGTTAGAACCCCTTGCTGACCCCTGGTGCAAAGATGAAGCTGAGAAGGACACAACTGCTTGTGAAAATGTCTGTGACTGTGCCATGATGGCTGCAGCTAAGGTATCACCTCAGGTCTTGAAAAACCTATGTTCAGACAAATGCATCATAGCATTTGCTAATGTTAAAGAGGTGAATGAAAACCTTAGGGACAAGATTTTAAAATATGAAGTACAATTTGAAAAGTCTATTAAAAAACTGAAAAACAAATTGTTTGAAAAAGATAATGAAATTTGCAGTCTTAAACATGAACACAACATAACCAAGGACCAACTTCAAGCCATGATAGAGAAATATCATGCTTGCAAAAAGGAGTTAGAATCCACCCAAATCACTTGTGAAAAGTGGGTGGAATCCTGCAAAGGTTATGAGCTGATGTTAGAGAAACAGATCAAAAGCAATGTAAAATTTGGCATAGGTTTCAGGAAAAATGACCAAGTTGAAAACACTGTTGTAAATGAGTCTGGTTCTGTTGAGATAATTCCAACAAACAAGGATGGTCAAGAAATTAAAATAACTGACAAAAAATGGTAACAAAATCATTTTGGAAAGACCAGAGGGGTCATCAACCTTTGAGGAAATTGGAAAATATCAATTCAAACCCACCTGGTCAGATGAGTGCGATATCCTTGAGAATTTCAAACCCATGATTTTTTCACAGTTGAAGGTGTGAAAGAACCTAAGGCTAAGTCCATTCCTCATAAAGACATCCCAACAGTGGTTCAAAACTCTGTTGCAAAGGAGGTTGAAAAGAGGAAGAAGAGAGAAAAAGTTAAAAACTTGTTTTGTGACTTTTGTGAAAAGAAAAATCATTCTACAAAAGACTGTTTTCACTTAAAAGCATATGACATTAACAAAACAAGCATAATTGAGCCTACAGAACATTGCATCATCTGTGAAAAACCAATCATCTCACTCATGAGTGTGTGTACCTTAAAACTTTTGAGGTTAAAGGAAAAGAGTATACTTCAAAAACACCCATGAGTTCATCAAAACAACCCATCATGAAACAACAGCCATTTGTTTCTGTCCAAACAGCTGTTACAAAACAGTTGAACAAAAACTCTGCTCCAAGAGATGTTCAAGTGACATATGCACCACCTACCAACCAATTCCAAAGAGGAAGAAGTCAACCACCATACCAAAGGGTTCCACATGTTTATGAGGCCTACAAAAGGCCTTCTAAACCAAAAGTGAACAGGCATCCATTTGGATTTTAACATCTGACAGGAAATGGTCCATAACAGTGGTTAGAGAAACATTGTTCAAAAACTGTTCAAACCCCTGAGCTAACCACTTTCCATGTTCCTGGACTCTACACTGACTCTGTTATAGCCCCATCCAAAGCCTTACTGGCTTTGGAGACCCTCCTGAGCTAATTGTTTACTTGGTGTGCAGGGAGCTTCTGCATGCTTAGATAGTCTTTGGTATGTAGATAGTGGAGGCTCCAGGCAGACGACTGGATGTAGAGCCCAGCTCAAATAATTCAAAAATCATGGAGGGGCTGATATATCTTTTGGTAACAATTCTAAGGGAAAGGTGTTGGGCTCTGGAACAGTTCAGTCTGGAAAAGTCAAGTTTGAAAATGCCAATCTCATTGACAATCTAAAATTCAACCTCCTTAGTGTCTCACAAATGAGTGACAAAGGCAATGGGTCATTCTTTACTGTTAGGATCGGAGGCTCTCATGATTGTGTTTGTTTGTGTAATTGAATAATCAATGAATATGAAAACGTGTAAAGTGGAGCGGAAATGAACAACAAACTTTGTAAACACAATCTAGGAGAATATAGTTTGATAAACATTTTCTTTCCATAGAGTCGAAAGATTACAATTCAAAGCAAAAGATTAAAATGCAAGCTTACAAACTAAACTCCCCCTCAGCCTGATACCCCATGGTTGGTTGCACAAGATGAAAGGATTGAATTGAGGAGAAGAACTTACTCAAGACGATCAAATGTAACAGTACAGAGTACTGTTCCATTTATAGACAAGCCAAACTACTGAGGCATCTCAGCTGACGTCACCATGAAAGCGACGTCTAACAGCATAACAACCTGTATCTATTGTTCTTATACAAACACTGCTAATCTTAACCACTGACTATACATAAAACATATGACATACTAAACTACTGCTCTCTCTTTACATCAGTGCTTTCCTCAAGGTTGATCAGTCCTTGATTTGGCAGTGCTTTGTCATCAGTAGATTATACCAGCAGTGCTTAGTTCTAAGCAGTCTTCTGGGCTTCTTCAGTAGTTTAGAAGAACAGCAGTAGTTGTATCCGGGCAGTGGATATAAGACCATCAGCTGTTATAATCACTTTCAAGGGAGAAGACTTAGTGTAAACAGCTGCTTATTGATCCACTGTTGTGAACCAGTTTTGGCTTTCATTATCTGTTCCTCTGGTAGGGTTCAATCCCAACAATCTCCCCCTGGAACAGATAATGCCAAAACACTTCATTATTTTGGATCTTTATTCCTCATCAGTAGTTCCCTTGCTTATCTTTTGAATTCTTCTTCAAATTTTTTGGAACTCGTGTCATCCTCATCCCTGCACAATGAAAGTTTAAGGAGATCCTGCAAATCTTCAACACTAAGGCCTAGTGCTTCTTTCCTTGATATGTACTTCATTTCACCATTGGATCTGACCAGGGTCAATACATGGGTCTTTTGATCAGAGAGCCACTTTAGTACTTTTGAACCCAATGGGTTTCTTGGGAGAGATTTATTTTCTGATGATCTTGGGGATTTTGGCCTTGAGAAAAATTGTAAAGCAGTATCCTGAACTTCAGACATTCTTTTGAAAGCTTCTTCTATGACTTCATTTGCTGCAGCTATGTCTTCTGCAACTTCTTTGTCAATTTGCTCTTGTGTCTTTTGTTGATCAAGTTCACTGTCTGAGATATCTGCTGAAGTGTTTGGTGATGCAGGTTTGGTTAATACCTTTTTGACAAGGTTTTGAAGGCTCACTGAGCTTTTTTCTTTTAGATGCATTTTCTTGATGGCTTCTGTGAAGTACTCAGCTTCCTTTTCTTTTTCTTCTTCACTGGTCAGCAGTTTTCCTTTTTCTTGGTTTTCCACAAGGATAGGGTTATCTGCTGATGTGATCAGTGATTTAAGAGCATTTAGCTGTTGCTCTATCTTGTTGTAGTCTGGCCTTTTAGAAGTGTCTGAGACTGTTATCCTTCTTTTCTTCAGCCGTTCATAAGCCTCGTCAGTATACTGTCTTGTCCATTTTGCAATGGCAGCAGTATCCACCTAAGCATCAATCAGTTCCTGTTTCTTCCTTTTGTACTCGGATGTAAGATCAGCACTAAGCTTTTTGTATTTGTTCCAATTAGGAGTTGTCTTCCTTTTTCTTGGATCATTTTTAATCCTTTCAATTCTGTTAGCTTCATGCTTTAAAGAGATCACTGGCCATTCTTCAAACTGTTTTTCTTCAGCTGAATCGAATTTTTCTTTCATTATATATGCAAGATATTCTTTTCTCATTGCCTTTCGTTGATTTGCCTTTTCTTTGCTCAGATCTTGTGCAAAGTCTTCCATTAGCTTAACTTTTGTGAGCAAAAGTACCAATCTTTCTGCAATGGCTTCATCACCTTCATCTTTGCATTCAAGTTTAGCTCTAATCTTAGCTTGCCTTGCTTTCATCTCGAGATATTCATCCATGCTTTCTGGGACTATAAAGCCAATGAGAGAGGGAAATCTTCTTTTTGAAGTATCTTCCTCGTTGTAAAATTGTCTCATCTCATTTTTCACAGCTTCTAGCTCCAGTGGATATTTTGCGGCAACAGGATCATACTTTTCATCAGTAGCCTGAGTTGTTTCTCTTTTTCTTTTGTGAAGCTTTGGAGGAAATTTTGGTTGTGATGTAGGAATGATGAGAGCAGTGGTGGATGGTTGACTAACAGCTGTTGAAACAACTGGTGTCTCAACCTCTGTTGTCATTACAACTACTGATTTGTCAGTAGATGTCTTCTGCTTTTGAGTAGGGGTTGAAGGTGGTGAGGTAGTTTTTGATGGTGGTGATGGTGGTGGTGAATCATCAGGTATGAAGATCCTTCTCCTTTTTATTGTAGGAGAGGCTGATGATGTCTTGGGTGGCTCAGTGGTTTGAGATTGAGTGGCAGTGGTTTGTGATTGACTAACAGCTGTTGAAACAACTGGTGCTTCAACCACTGTTGTCATTACAGCAGATGTTGTAACATCTGCTGTCTTCTGCTTTATGGCAGGAGGTAATGATGATGATGTGATTTTAGATGATGATGGTGGTAGGGCAGTGGTTTTGGTGGTGTGTGATGGAGTGGTGTGTGTTGAAGAGATGGCAGCTGTTTGGCTAGCAGTTTTTGTAACTACTACTGTATCAGCTGTTTGGATGGAAGTTTGAGATTTTGTGGTTTGAGGTTTGGAGCCTTTGAGAGGTGGTTTAGATGTCTGTTTTTCTTGTTCTGGTTCAATATACAGGCCATCTTCTATTCCCTTCTTCTTCAACTTGATTTTCTCCCCCTTTTTGGCATTATCTGGCAGGGGGTTATCCATGAAGAGTATAGTGGAAGGAACTTTTCCAGTGGTGCTTTGGATATGAGCCTTGATAGCTTTGATATCTGCTTGAGTATCTTTAAATCTCGACTCCACCATGTTTGTCAGCATTTTCACATGTATTTCATGCTGCTGATCAGCCGTTTGTTTTTGTTTTTCTAGCAAGGGTTGAAAAAGATTCCAGAGCTCATTTGCAGCAAGTGCTTGTGGTGGAGCAGGTGCTTGAGGTGGAACAGCAGTGGTTTGTGCTTTTTGAGCTTTTAATAGCTGTTGCACCATATCCTTTATTTTAGCAACTGATGTTTCAAGTTTTTCAACTCTGCCCGTCAATTCCTGATATTTTAAACCAGCAGTGGTTGTACCAATGTGTGACTTAGGAACTGAATCCCAAAAATCACCCATTGATGCCCCTTGTTCTCGGTACTGGGGACTTCTTTCTTCAGCACTTGATAACCCTTTGATGGTACCAGTGGTTAAAACTAACTCACTGGTGGTTACCGAAGGTGCTATAGAAGAAATTGCCTTCAAGGGAGTCTTACGAATGAAACAACTGTCCAACTGAAGATCTGTTGATCCATCAGTTGTAGTTGCTGCTCCACTTGAACTACCACCAAGAGTTACTTGTAACTCAAGGGGTGTAACCTCCTCAGTTGTTGCTGGGGTAGCAGAGGTAGTAACATCAGACCCAGTCACTTGTGGGAGTATACTCTCAGTGATAGGTGATAGAGAGGAACTGGTTTGTGTCTGAGCTATAGCAACTGCATGCAACAAGGGTATTATTGATTGTGGCATTATGATTGGTGAGGGTATGGGTGTTGAAAGAGACATGTCCTTGGGATCAGGACTGAGGAAGATGGATCCGATTAGGTCCAGAGCTTCATATTGTGGGGCCCCTGTGCTTACAACCTGATCCTTTTGTGAGGATGCAGGAGGAGTTTGAGGCAATGGTGGAGATCTTTCTACCAACTGCTGTGAGGAAGTAGCAGCCGTGGTTTGTGGTGACATTTGTTTTGTCACTGGCAATTGCTCTGGGATCTCATCTTCCAGAGTTGCCTTTGTTTTGGGTTTGGTGGGTTTTCTGGATGTTTTCTTTTTGGTCTTTTTGGTGATGGCAGGTGTGGGTTTCAAAGCAGTGGTTGTGCTGCTATGATCACCTGGAGCAGTGGGCTCAACAGTCGATACCTGAGGAGCTGTGGTAACTGCTAAATTCTGCTCAGGCACCTCTGCTTTTGTTTTTATTGGTGCCATCATTCTAGAAAACGTTTCAGATGTTAACCCTTTTATTTGAAAATAGACACCCTGTTTGAGCAAATTTTCATTTTCTTTTCCAAATTTTTGTTTAAAATAGTAGCTTAAAAATCTTGGAAAAAGTAAAAATGCTTTGCTATCAACGTTTTTCACCAAATCATCAAAGATCTCCTAGGAATAGTTAAAATTTTCATTGTTTAAAATAGCATAACCCAGGCACTGAATCTTTGAAGGTATTTCGTTGAAAGCAGTTGTTTTATTCGAAACACACATCAAGAGAGTGTGAAATAAAAACCTAGTTGCAGAAGGAAAGAAACCCTTTTGTAAGGTATCCTTTTTTGGTTGTTCTGCATATCCCCTTTTTAAGAAATCAGTTTTCAACTCGGTTTTCTCAAAGGAAGTTTTACCTTTCTGATCATCGAGTTTAAAGACTTCTGAGATTGATTGAGGAGTAATTTGAATCGCTTTACCCTGTATCGAGGAGTTGATGGCTACTACTTTATCGTCTTGTTTTTCAAGCGTAGCATTTTTCCAGAACTCTCTCTGGGTTTGTTGGTAAGTGGGAGCATCTGCTATCAACAAAGTTTTGTACTTTGATTCAGATAATGTGTCGATGATGGAATCAAAGGTGTGGTTGTTTGTGGGTTTTGTGAGCAGACCCAAATAATTGTGAGGGGATTTGTATGGTATTTCAATGGATTCAGCGGCCGTTTGAGCGACCTCTTTGGAGGATGATGATGGTGATTTTGACTTTGATTTTGATTTCGTCATTTTGATGAAGAAGGATTGGAGAGTGATTTGAGAAGAAAAGTTGGAAACTGCTTTGAGAAGAGAATTTTGGAATTCAATTCGACAGTGTAAAACCCTGTTTGGGGTTTTGATCAGGGTTTTATTTAGGGAAAAAGGAAATGGACGCTGATGTGGCAGCGGTTATAAGAATCTGAGGGCTAAAAACTGACCACGTGCCAACCTCTAATGAAATGGATGAAAACGGAGGACAGTTGTTTTGCGAGCCACTGATGAAGCAAGCACCAGTGGTTACAACAGTAATAATGTGATAACAGTGGATGATTTTTACTATCAGTAAATAGCACATCAGTAGATAAGACACTGATTTTGAGCATCAGTGCTTGCTAAGCAAAATGAAAGATCAGTGGTTGACTTTCAGCAGTGGACAGTATTTAGGAAACATATGTTTGAGCAAAACAGTGGTTAGGGGTAAGGTAATGGTAATGATTTGAAGGACTCGTATGTCAGCAACTGTTTTGAGAATTTTCATTCAAGGTTTTGCCACATGTCATTTTTCCACTCCCTGACAGTAGTTTAGTACCCCAGATGATGTAAACTTTTTACTAAGGCAACTCATTATTGCTATAACATTTATATTACAACAAGAGTACCCCAGTATTTCAAGTTCTTTTGGCAATCAATCTTTGATCAGATTTAAAACAAACTTGAGTTAAATATGACCTTGATAATGGTACCAATTTCCGTTTGATCTGTTTTGAGAATAATATAACAAAAAAAAAAATAAAAGTTATACATCTTGACAGGAGATTGAAACCTTTACTATCAAAAACCAGTAAAGGTTCAAAATATATTATTCTAAAAAAATGAAGAATGATATATCCTGCCTTATACGAGGGAATCCTTTTTTTTTTTTGAAAAAATAAGTAAAGGATTTTCTGAAAACAACATCAAAAAGAATCTGGTATAATTTTCACTGAAACTCCTAATCATATCAATCTCAAGCTTATGAAATTAGTCAGTGGTTTGACAACAGTGGTATGAAATTTTAAATACATTTTGACTACTGTTTGGTACCATTCTCTTGTTGATTGATTGACAACAAAAATGAGGACACATGTTCACATGAGTTTTTTTTTTTTGAAAACCTTGCTATAGACTTTGTTACCATGTGAAGATTCTGAAAATTTGTCTAGTCCTCTTTTAAATTCATTTACTGGGAATACTATTGTTACTTGAACTTTCCTGAACCAATGGTTGCACCTAGTTGCTTAATGACCAATGTTACCCCAAACTTTGACTCTTAAGTGTTTTATGTTTATACTCTTATCTTCTGACTTCAAAAGTTTTGAGATAAACACACTTCTGAGTTTTTTGTGAATTTTCTTCTTCCCTTTTACCCTTCCCATTCATAAGTAGTGAAATACTTACTGGGGGGTCTTTATTGAAGGAATACTTAATCCAGAATCATTTTGCAGTAATGCTTTAAGAGGATTGGCCATATTTGTACAATTTTTTTGACCAATCTCACATCACATATGATACGGACTATCCTATTTTCTTAATGTATTCTAACAGAGTTGATTTGTTCCTTTTGAGGATCTCAACCTGTTTTCAACACATAAGTTCTTATGTCTAAAGTTTTAATTTCTCTCTTTTTACCTTAGCAAACTAATGTTTTTATGAACATAGGCTTTTGTTAATCTGAGGTTCATACTTTAGCATCTAATATAGTGACATCACAAGTTTCATAACAACAGATGAAATCAATTTTGAAAATAAGAAATAATCCCATAGTTTAACAGATATGTTTTCAGATCTAAAAACCATGAGTGTCTTGTGCATGATATCACTTGTTGTGTGAGATTTGTGTGTCTTATGACATCTTGGTTGTTTTTCAGAGTATTTGAATAGCAACTTTAAGCGTTATCACTCGTTACTCTGTTTTTCAACTAAATACAACCAACCTTAGTATCAATGAAGTTTAAGCCGAATTGTTATGTCAAATTGATTGTTAGATCGAATTTGCTGTCCAAGCTCTGATACCAATTGTTAGGATCGGAGGCTCTCATGATTGTGTTTGTTTGTGTAATTGAATAATCAATGAATATGAAAACGTGTAAAGTGCAACGGAAATGAACAACAAACTTTGTAAACACAATCTAGGAGAATATAGTTTGATAAACATTTGCTTTCCATAGAGTCAAAAGATTACAATTCAAAGCAAAAGATTAAAATGCAAGCTTACAAACTAAACTCCCCCTCAGCCTGATACCCCATGGTTGGTTGCACAAGATGAAAGGATTGAATTGAGGAGAAGAACTCACTCAAGACGATCAAATGTAACAGTACAGAGTACTGTTCCATTTATAGACAAGCCAAACTACGGAGGCATCTCAGCTGACGTCACCATGAAAGCGACGTCTAACAGCCTAACAACCTGTATCTACTGTTCTTATACAAACACTGCTAATCTTAACCACTGACTATACATAAAACAGATAACATACTAAACTACTGCTCTCTCTTTACATCAGTGCTTTCCTCAAGGTTGATCAGTCCTTGATTTGGCAGTGCTTTGTCATCAGTAGATTATACCAGCAGTGCTTAGTTCTAAGCAGTCTTCTAGGCTTCTTCAGTAGTTTAGAAGAACAGCAGTAGTTGTATCCGGGCAGTGGATATAAGACCATCAGCTGTTATAATCACTTTCAAGGGAGAAGACTTAGTGTAAACAGCTGCTTATTGAATCCACTGTTGTGAACCAGTTTTGGCTTTCATTATCTGTTCCTCTGGTAGGGTTCAATCCCAACAATTACTAAGGAGAGTTGCAAGATTGTTGGACCAGAAATGGTCAAAAAGATTGAAGAAATAATAGCCAATGGAAAAACTCAACTTGTTGCTCAAAGGATTGGCAATGTTTATGTAGTTGATTTGTCAAAAGAGAGCCCTATGACTGATGCTTGTCTGTTCTCATCTGGCTCTAACAAAGAGACAGAACTATGGCACAGAAGATTGGGGCACACAAATCACAAGACAATCACTGCTTTGTCAAAACAAGGCCTTGTAAGAGGTCTTCCACAAAAATTGTTCACTTGTTCTGAGCATTGTGTTTCCTGTTTAAAAGGAAACCAACATAAAAGCTCATACAAGTCAATTGAGGAGTCCAAAACACCAAGTGTTTGCAAATGCTGCACATGGATTTGTTTGGCCTAGTAAAAATCATGAGATTGAAAAAGAAGAGACACTGTTTGGTAATTGTAGATGATTTTCCTAGGTTTACATGGACTTACTTCTTACATTCTAAAGATGAGGCAGCAGGAATTTTGCAAGACTTTGTCAAACAGGTTGAAAAAAAATTTGACTTGCCAGTAAAAGTCTTTAGGAGTGATAATGGAACGAAGTTTAGAAACAAGGAGTTAGATGAGTTTTGTGTGTCAAAAGCGATTGTAAGGCAGTACAACATCCCAAGAACACCAGAACAAAATGGGGTGGTTGAAAGGAAAAACAAAACATTAACTGAAGTTGCGAGAACCATGCATGCAGATTCAGGTTTACCCTTGACTTTTTGGGCTGAAGTTGTAAACACTGCTTGCTATGTGCAGAATAGAGTTTTGATCAACCCCAGGCATCAAAAGACTGCCTATGAAACTCTGTTCAAAATAAAACCACTGATCTCATACTTCAAAATCTTTGGCTGCCCATGTTTTATAACCTAAAAGATTCAATTTCAAAATTTGCAGCCAAAGTAGATTGTGGTTATCACCTTGGATACTCAACCACTGCCAAGGCCTACAAAGTGTTTAACACAAGGACTAGGTGTGTGGAAGAGACTTTGAATGTAAAGTTCAATGAACTTTCATCAATGAAAATCCCAGCACTGAATTGTTTGATCTTGATAAATTTACATTTGAAGATGTGTCTGTCAAGACTAACCATGCAGGTACACCACAATCTCCATCACAAGACAATGGATTTGAAGTTGTAATTCCACAACACAAATTCACATCCACCACCAGAGCAGCAGATGTTCAAAACAACTGTCAAAGCTCAACCACTGCTATATCAACAGTTGTTGATCAAAGTAGCCCTTCAACCTCTGCCACTGATGGAGAGTGTGAAACATGGGGGTTTAAGTGTTTATCTTACATGTTTTGTTCGGTTTTATATGATTATATGCTTGGAATTGTTTTATTACGAGTGTTTGTATGTTTGCAGGTAAGAACGCGTAATTTGGTGAAGTTACGAGGTTTAGAGAGAAAGCGGAACATGTAAGATTGATGAGTGCAGTCAGTGGAAGTGTTCGGATGCGTTTCAGGTTGAGTTGATGGTTTGAATATGAAAGTAATATAAAATGATGAAGTACAAAGGCCTTTCGGTCATTAATTTGAAGTTGAGTTGAGTGAAAATATAAAAAGAATGTGAAGTAAAGAAGTCCAGGGGTTGTATTGTTATTAGTTGAAAGTTAATATATGTTGAGTAAAAGGAGCTGGATTCCACGCTGTCACTTACGGCTGGAAATCCGTAATCTACGGTTGTCTTCAGGGCTTCACAAAAGAAACAGGAACAATGACTTATGGTTTACGGAGTGGAGTCATGGCTTACAGCTCATATCTAAAACTTTCAAGCTTCAAAGTGTAACATGAAGTGTGAACACAGTTAATGCAAACATCTACAAAATGAGAAGTAGCAATCACGTGGAGCTGTCATATTCACAAGGAAATAATTCTCCTGTATATTAAAACATGAAGTAAATGAACAGTAAATTGTATTGTAATATAATATAATAAAATTCTTCTATATATTAAAACATGAAGTAAATGAATTTTATGGTTTTATTATTTTCACATTATGATATTTGTTATTTTCTTTACTTTTTAAGTTTGATAAGCTTAGTATTAACCGGTACTTGTATCGAAAATACCGGTTCGTTATCGATAGATGAAGGTAAAAAACAGCACCAGCCTGGTACATAAAACGCCAAAAGTCGGTACCGGATTGAGTTTGATAATCTTTTAGTTTGATAAATTTGGTACTACTACCCAGTACCGTTTGCTCATCCCTGATCACGGGTACCGTACGAACAACAACGGTATCGTACAACTTTTTTTTAGTTTCAGGGGTAGGGATGAGCTCGGTACCAACTGATAACGAATCGGTATTGGTACCGAAAATACCGATTACGGTATCGGTATATGAAGGTAAAAACCGGTAGCAAACCGGTACCAGGAACGCCAAACGTCAGTACTGAACTAGTACTTAGGATCTTTTGGTTCAGGAAATTCGATACCGGTATCCATTACTATTTGCTCATCTCTGACTACGGGTTTCTACCGAACAACAACATTACCATACAACTTTTTTAGTTGATTTTCTTTCGGTTATTTTTTAGTGTTTTTTTCTACATTTTCTTTTTATTCCTCTCAGTGATTCCGTGTGCAACACGCTCGTAGTGATTTCAAACATATACAAACACAGACTAAATAACAAAACAAGCTCGCCGCAACGTGGCGACGGTTTTTATAACTAGTTATTTTAATAATAAAAAAATAAATTCAATGCCTATCATTATTTTGTGGAAGTGGTCAATGCAGAAAGAAAAAAAAAAGAGAAAGAGTCAAGAGGAATCATTAGTTTTTGGTGGGCTTTCAAACCCTCACAAAATATCATCATTCCCATCAAGATTGGCAGCCATAGATTTATTTATTTTTCAGCTCTTAAATCAAAACTTGGGTTGGATCATTATCTCGAGTCTCGACAATTGGCAGCCACACACAACTTTGGGCTCTAAAAAATCACACTTCTGATCCACGAAAATTGGGCCTCATCTTACGAACTTTTGGCAGCCATATACTAAGGGAAAAAAGAAAAAAAATCATCGTGGACGATCAGAAAATCATCAATACTCCATCATCAATAATCATCGTGAATCAGCCGCGCAACACCCATGAGTTCATCATTCTTTCAAGTTATGGTAGATTGTTCGAGCGTCATGAGCGGCTAGTCGTCCCGTGGCCATCTCCGGGACTAGGGTTTGTGTTAGAACTATGGGTTTGCTTATGTTTACAACTTTTTGGATTGAGATTTGATTAATCATTCGGTTAGTCGTTCTTATTGTTTTTGTTTCGGTTAAACAATATTTGATTATCATATTCATTCTTGTTCATCAATTATTTGGTTTGTTTCATCAACGACCGGGATTAAATTCTAGGTTGTCATTGTTTAAACCTTTAATCATTGAATCGGTTTATGTTTATGAAATCTGACATTGGTAATTAATTGGATTACTATTCATTTTCATCAATCTTTCGGTTTCGATCGTGGATCATTCCAATCAAATATATTATCCGTTAATTATTTATCAAAACAAGTTTTCAAATCATGTCTATGTGATTTCCAACTGGACGTAATTAAGTAACCTGATTTTCTGCATAACCTGAAAACCCGGAGATTGGTCATTTCTCTCATTATTGTTTACAAACACAATTTCACATTCGTTTTCATAATTACTCTTACAAACTGCAAAAAGCAATTAGTTTAGACATAGATGATAATTAAAACACCGAGCTTTCATACTTTCCACTGATTCCTCGTGGATTCGACACCCTACTTGCCTTTTACTAGTAAAAGGTGAATAGGATATTTTCATTATATTTTTTACCGATCTTACGACATCGATCAGCCACTACATCTTCAACCACTGTTGATAAAAATCTGCCAACAGTGGATAAAAATCAACATTGTGTCACACCCATTCCTCCTATCCCTCCACCTCCATTTCAAATAGATGTTGGATCATCAAGGTCTCCAACAGATGTTAGCTCAGATGATTCCCATCTGCAGCCTTCACCCTTTAATGCCATTGTTCCATATAAGGGAGATCTAATCTTTCTGAAGTCTCATCCACCATATGAAATTATTGGCAACGTCAATGAAGGGGTTCTCCTTAGAAGACAATCCCAAAACATTTGTCTTTTTGCTGGCTTTCTATCACTCCATTAACCAGTCAAGTACCAAGAGGCACTGAAAGACAACAGTTGGGTAGAAGCTATGCAGGAAGAGCTCCAATAGTTTAAAAGACAACAAGTATGGGAACTTGTACCACTACTAGAGGGTGTGAGTCCTATTGGCACAATGTGGGTCTTTAAAAATAAAACTGATGAAAGGGGCGTTGTTGTCAAGAATAAAGCTAGGCTTGTGGTTCAAGGTTTTAGACAGGAAGAGGGCATTGACTATGATGAAACTTTTTCCCCTGTATCAAGATTAAAAGCTATCAGACTGTTCTTGGCCTTTGCTGTCAACCACAACATCAAGGTGTTTCAGATGGATATCAAATGTGCATTCCTCTATGGTAAGATTCAAGAAGAGGTATATGTTTGTCAACCTCCTGGTTTTGAGGATCCATTTAATCCAAATCATGTCTTCAAGCTAAACAAAGCTTTGTATGGCCTGAAACAAGCACCAAGAGCCTGGTATGAAACTCTTTCTATTTTTCTACTCTTTATTGGTTTCACAGGAGGTACAATTGATAAAACATTGTTTTTAAAATGGAGAGGAAAAGATTTGATGATTGTCCAGATTTATGTGGATGACATCATTTTTGGAAGCACATGTAATAAAATGTGTGAAGAGTTCAGAAAGCTCATGAAGCTGAGTTTGAGATGAGTGCAATGGGTGAACTACAATACTTTCTTGGTCTCCAAGTTAAGCAGATGCAAAATGACACTTTCATTCATCAAAGCAAATATCCTAAAGAACTTTTAACCAAATTTGAGATCAATGACTGC
Source organism: Helianthus tuberosus (assembly GCA_030545235.1). NCBI lineage: Eukaryota > Viridiplantae > Streptophyta > Magnoliopsida > Asterales > Asteraceae > Helianthus > Helianthus tuberosus. Next base: position 63,023,965 of record CM060449.1, on the reverse strand, counting down.
AAGCCACGTAGTACACCCATGGCAACTAACAAGATAATCATGTCTGATGAGAAGGATGATTTGGTTGATCAAACCTTATATAGAAGCATGATTAGGTCTTTATTGTACCTAACTGCATCTAGGCCAGACATCATGTTTGGAACATGTGTTTGTGCAAGATCCCAATCAGCCCCTAGGAAGTCTAACCTCATTGCTGTGAAAGGGATATTCAGATACATAAAAAGTGCTCCCACACTTAGTATCTGGTACCCTGCTAATGGGAATATTAAGCTTTCAGGTTTTTCAGACAGTGACTTTGCTGGATGCAACACAACAAGGAAGTCTACATCAGGGGGCTGCCAATTTCTAGGTGATTGCTTAAAAGCAAGCAGCTGTTTCAACATCCACTCTTGAGGCATCATACATTGCTGCTGCAAGCTGTACAGCCTAACTGTTGTGGCTTCAAAATCAATTGCTGGATTTTGGTATAACTGCTTTAAAGACACCCCTCATGTTAGATAGTCAAGCAGCTGAAAATATTATCAAAAACCCAGTTTCACATTCAACCACCAAGCACATTGACATCAGACATCACTTTGTGAGGGATTGCTATGAAGAAGGTTTGATTTCTCTGCATCATGTTCCAACTAAGGATCAGCTGGAAGATGTGCTAACAAAAGCATTAGACACATCCACCTTTGAAAGCTTAATCTCTAGGATTGACATGCTTAACATGGAATAACAAGCAAAATCTTGTTTTTCTATGAATAAAAAGCATTAAAATGTTTTCAGAAAATCAAAACCCATCCTTAAAAATTGTTAAAAATGAAAATTTTCATTAATCCTTAAAAGTCTGTCATAACCACTGTTTGGTTCAAACATCTGATTGTTGAAACTTATCCACTACTGAAAGACAACCTCTGTTTCTTCATTCATCTTGTTGTCCACTGTTGACCAAACATCAGTGCTTTAATCACTAATGTATATCCACTGATAGTTAAAATCAGCCACTGCTCTCATTTTTCACTGCTATCAACCACTGATATTGTCCATCAGTGGTTTCCAAACAACTGTCTTCCACTTTCCATCAGAGATTGTCACGTGGACAGTTCTTAGTAGTCCGATCTTTGTAACCGCTGCCACGTCAGCATTCACTTTATCACTATCATAAAACCCTAATAAAACCCCCAAACAGAGTTTTCACTGTCGTATCGAATTCAAAATTCCTTCAAAGCGGTTTCCATCTCTCATTCATCTTCTCTTTCATTCGCGATCTCTAAAAATCACCATGGCTCTCATCCTCAAACACCCACACAATTATCTTTGTACACTTGAGAAAACAAGCAAAAACAAAGATTTCCATTCTATCATCGACACTCTTTCATCCTCAAAGTAGAAAACTTTGTTGACTTGCAACTCACCCATTTACCCAGATGCCCTAAGGGATTTATGGAATCATGCCAAACTTGAAATTCAAGATAAGAAACCATGGGCAATTTCTTCAGAAGTCAGTGGAATTTTGGTCTCAATAACTCCACAGACCATCTCAGAAACTTTTCAGATGAACGATCAAGCAGGTAAAACTTCTTTCCCAAAGGATGAGTATCAAACTAATTTGATCAAAAGACGGTATGCAGGACAGTTAACAAAAGCAACAATGCAAAAGGGAGAATTTTCACCTCCTATGAAATTCCTGTTTCATACCCTGCTCACCTGTGTTTCAAATAAAACAACTGCTTTCAATGAAATTCCTTTGAAAATACAATACTTGGGATATGCTATAATGGCTAAAACTGATTTCAATTACTCCCAAGAAATTTTCACTGATTTGGTAAAAAATGTGAAGAACATAAAGGAAAAGAAGCCACAGGATTTCCTACTATTTCCAAGGTTTTTGAGCTTTTATTTGCAGCAGAAAATACCAAAAGAAAGTGCACATGTACTTGTACAATGTGCACCTTTTCAAATAAACAATCTTTCTGCTGAAACTTTTACAAGGTTATCTGAGTCAAAACATTCCAAAACACAAGCAGGGGAGTCTAAGCAAACTTTGGATGAGTCCACATCTGCTCCTCAGACTTCAGCTATTGAGCCCACTGCTCTTGGTGAACACAGCAGCACAACCACTGATGTGCAAACCCCACCAATAATTCCCAAAAAGAGCAAGAAGAAATCCAAAAAGCCCACCAAACCCACCAAAAAGGGTCTTCTGGAAGATGAGATCCCAGAAGTTAACCCAGTGACAACACAAATGTCACCAATAACCATTGTTGCTACTTCCTCACAACAGTTGGAAAGATCTCCACCTAAAGCCTTAACTCCTCCTGCTTCCTCACAAAAGGAACAGGTTGTAAGCACAGGGACACCACATCATGAAGTATTATCCTCACTTGAGAATATGCTTCACAGCCCTTCTCCCTGGGCAAATTTTCTTTTAACTCCTATCCCCACATCACAACTTCCACCATCAATTAAACCTCTGTTTGATGCCATTGAGCTTCAGACACAAAACAGCCCCTCTTACCAACCCATTACTAAGAGTACAACCATAACAATGGCTGTGTCTGAATCAGCTCAATTGGTTATCCCACAAACAGTTGAGGAGGTTACACCACTGGAATTTCATGAAACTCTAGTTGGTAGTTCAAGTGGAGTAGCTACTACAGGTGTTAGATCCACTGATCTACACCTGGACAGTAGTTTCATAAGTAAGACTCCCTTGAAAGCAATTTCTTCTATGGGAACCATGGTATCCACTGGTGTGTTCAAGCTAACCACTGGTGAGATTTCCAAGGTAACCACTACTGAAGGAAGAAGTCTCCAGTACCAAGAAAAAGGGGCATCAGTGGATGAACCTTTGGAGACTCCTCCTGGTTTAACTGCTGATACAACTACCACTGGTAAGAAATCAGATGATCCCATTCATTTGGTGATGGTTTAAAATACCAAGATTTGATGGAGAGGCTCTCTACCATGGAAACAACTGTTACAAAAATGAATGAATCCATTGAATTTCTGGTTCAAGCTTCCAAAAGTCAACCCACTCCACAACAATACTCCCAAGAGCTATGGAATGATGTTCAACCAATTATCACTGCTCAAAGGGAACTTGCAGAAACCCAACACAACCATCAAATGGCACTAATCAGAAACATGGTTGATGCAAGATACATGGATACTCAGGCAGAAATCAAGGCTATCAGGGAAGCTTTGACAAAAATGACTGGCACTATCCCTTCACCTATATACAAAGATGATGAAAATCAAGATGATGCCAAAAATGGGGAGAAACATGATATGAAGAAGTTTGGCAGACCAACTCTAAGGAAAAAGCCAATTCAAAAGCCAGAGTTTGAGAAGAAGTCTTCTAAGACCACTGGTGAAACATCTGCCAAAGAAAGGAAAAAAGGGAATTTATGACACCCTAAACATTCAAGCAGATGAAGTAGCTAAAGACAAAAGAACTATTAAAAACCAAAATGAAACGAAGGAAAGGGAGTGGAAAAAGGAACAAAAGGCAATGAAAGAATGGGAAATCAAAACAAAGGGTCTTGGCACTTCAAAAAGAAGAAAATCTCACAAACATAACAAACCACCACTTGCCACATATCCAAAATCACCCTCACCACCAAAATCAACCACTGATGGTCCCAAAACCACTGTTGGTACCAAAAGAACATCCACTGCTACACCCAAACCAACACCACCACAAAAGCACCCTGCCAAAAAGCAGAAAACTAAACCATCCTCACCAATACCATCCAACACTGCAACAAATGTTGACACTTCAACAGTTGTTATGACAAGACTATTGCAGAACTTACCCTGGAATATAAAAGGAAGAAGGCTGAGTTGGTTGTAGCCAATTATGGTTCAGAAAAGACCATCTCAAAATGGTCAAGGCAGTACACTGATATGGTTTATGGAAAGCTAGAAAAACTAAGAGACACAGATCCTACAGCACTAAAGAAACCAGCATACAAGAGCAAAACCACTTATGAGCCAAAGCAGCAGACCCTCTCTCTAAAAACAATGTTCACATCATCTAACTTATCCACCATTGCCTTAAATCAAAGAAAAAGGCAAAAGCAGATAGATGAGGAAGACGCACAGAGAGAAGCTGATATCATGAAAGTAGCCATCAAGCAAATGATTGAAGAGAATCCTGACTCATCAAAGCTACAAGAAATTGCCAAAAGATTTATGAGCATGCCTCCATCACCAAACTCTCATCAAATAAAGTCCATCCCAAGAAATCCATTGAACTCAAAAATACTAAAGTGGAAGTCTGATAAAAAGACCCATGTATTGACTTTGCTCAAGTCCAATGAAGAGTTGAACACATTTCAAGGGAGGATGCATTAGGTCTGAATGCAGCTGATCTCCTAGATCATTTAGACCTTTAACTATGCAGGGATGAAGATGATGAAGATTCCCTCAACTTTGAGCTGCAATTCAAGGGCCAAGTTAGGGAAAAGCTGATGAGAGAATAAAGACCAAGAATAAGGAAGTGTTTTGGCATCATCTATTCTAGGGGGAGATTGTTGGCCCATGCAATCAAGCCAAAAAGAACAGATGATATGGAAATCCAAAATTGGTTCTCAAACAGTTGGTCACAATAAGCAATGCATGTCCTAGACTTTCCCCATGACAGTGGTTATCTATCAGCTGATGACTTCTAAGTGCTAATCTTTCTCAACAACTATTTGTCAAAGACCTGCTGAAGATATAAAGACTGAAGCCCTAACTATTGTTGTCTCTCAAGTACTGATGAAGACCAAAGCACTGCTGACTCAAGGCCTGACCACCCTTTGAAGAAAGCACTGATCCTCAACATCAGTGCTTAGGCAACAACAGTGGGTAGCTGCATCAGTGTTTTATATAATCAGTGTTTAGATTGTATCAATGTTTAGAGTTTGTTAGTTTGTTAGATGTCACTATCTAGGTGTCGTTAGCCAAGATGCTCAGTGGTTTGGTTTGTACTATAAATAGAACAGTACCTGTATTGTTCTATTAGCTCTTTCGCACCAAGTCATCTTGTACGAACTAATCAGTGAGCTCAGGCTGAGGGGGAGTTTAGTTGCATGCATGCATAGTTGATCTTTGTAATTGATACAATCATTCAACTAAATGAAATCATGTTTGCTGAAAACTATTCTTCTTTGATTGTGTGTTCAAGTTTATTTCCATTTCTGCTGCACATTAATCTCTATTTCATCTTCCATTTCAATTAAACAACACAATCTAAGAAACTCATATCCTAACAGATAGGTACGGTAAAAACCTGTACTAATAATAGCAGGAATGATAAAAAGGTAACGATTATAATTTATGGTACGAGATAGGGTTATGAGGTTTTAAAAAGTGTAACAGTAATGCAAAAGCTTTAGGATTTTTTACATTTAGTAATAGAACTCACTTAGCAAAGCTAACATATTTGCATGTATGTCAAGTTGAATCAGGTATAGGGCGGTGATATAATGGCTAGCTCCTTAGCAGGGTCTTGAAGTTACTTGGCATCTTATGGACTGGCATCCCTAGTTCTGTAGTTATGTTTGAACTATTGGTATTGGATTATGTTTTAATTTGTTTGGTTTTATATTGTTAAATGTTTCCACTGCTTTAGTTTAGAAAAATTTTACCTAAGAGCTATGTATGCTATGATTTTTTAGTTATGAGGTCTCGTGGGTTTGGGGCCTTATAAAAAAAGGAAATGAATATTGATCAAGTATCAAATATTTCTGCTAGTAGCATGTTGCTATCGAAACAATAACTTTGATCACATCAGAAGTTGGTCAATCCAAGTAAGATTAAGAACTCAAGCTGTTTCTTTTCTTCTTCAATAACAAGAACAAAAACAACATAAGGATGGTTCTTTTGGCAGAATGAAACCAACATATAATTTAGAAAACAAACAGGTACCTGAGTTTTCTTATGGCAAAACATACATTATCAATAGTTGACTAGTTTTCTTTTGCATAATCATAATTAGCAATAGGTTAAGCATTATGGTCAATGAGATGATTAACCTTTTTGCGTAGGGTTTTGAATATTTAGATCAAGGAGGATATTGGGTCTATAACTATGAAGTTTGACCAAGAAGATGATGGAACCTATTTAATGGCAGAGTTAAAGTCAGGGTGAAAACAAATCAAGAATCATGACAGAAGAAAGGAAAGGAACGGTTGTTAGACTACCTAGAGAGCAAGGTAGCATATAGTTGCAATTTACAAAGTTAAGAACAACCACTTACACTTTTTGTGCAATATTTTTTAGACGATTTAAAAGGCGCAAATCCTTTGGGAGGTGATGGATGAGATAACAGGCTTAATTGTTAACACAAAGAAAATCTAAACCACAAAGGAAATACGTTTTTAAACCTTTCCTGGGGGTGTTCTTCTTCAAGTTGCAAAACACAAATATGCAAAGGATTGCATGTGTGGGACTCAATCAAGGTTCAATATTTAGAAGTTACTGAGTTAAAAGCCCAATTACAGAACCTTGATGAGTGAGTTAAAGATGTTAAAGAAAATTGTAAAATGTTGTTCCAAAAATTTTACTTGTATAATGGCATCTAACGAAAAATATTCGGATTTTGACGCCATTTGAAGAGGTTTTTAGGGAGGGAGGGAGGAAACTGAAAGCTTTTATTGATCACATTAGAGTACAAGATTAAACCAACAATGAAACTCACGACTAACAGTTGTTTTCTAAAGCCGAAGGAAAATAGAGTTAGAAGAAATGTTAGTTTGGTTGTGCACATTGTGGTCGTGGAACTTTAACTGAGAAGATTATGCCTGTGGTTATGGTAGAGGTCGTGGTTTGGTAAATGTCGAGGTTGCCAGTTCTAACAAAGTGAATGTTAAAAGGAGCAAGATAAAAATCACATTCGATGCTATAAATGAAATGAGTATGAACATTATGTGACAAAGTGTCCAAAGTGGGAACAAAGGGAAGAAGTGGTTAACTTGACCCAAGATGAAGACGATGGGCCAACACTACTTTGATAAGGATACACATTAGGATTAAGGATACACATTAGGATTAAGGGGGTATAATGGAAGTTTAATTAATATGGAACATGTGATATTTTTGTGTGGGTTTGATTGTGGTATTGAATTTATAAGGAAATAGTTATGGAGAGGTTCTCTACAAAACATCCTCTTCTTGCACTTCCTATTTATCAATCATCAAGATTGTCGTGTATGATTTGGGGTAACATTAATAATCTTTTTACATCTTAAAGATCTTAGAGTTTTAAATTTCTTGTAAGTATTATTCCATAATCTTTTTACATTTGCAACAATTATATGGCAACATATTGGTGAGATGTGAAGAAGCTATTATAGTATGAAGAATCAGACTTTTTGTTACCCAACAAAGGACAAAACAAAGAAATAATAGGAAGCGAGGAAACTCATATTTCCCATTGAAGGCTAAAATTTGAAAATATCATTGTAAAGATCAAGAGTATATTAAGAATATGGCATTAATGTTTTGACTACTACATCACTTATTTGTTTCATTTATGGAGTGAAATACCATATTAAAGTTGGGTAATGATAGGATGCAAAGTTTCAAGGGGTTTTATTTAGTGGTTCCTAAATTTTTAGATATGAACTCAAAAATACATATGAGTCATTTGACATAGACCATATCTTTTAGAATATAGCTAAGAGGTTTTATTTAGTAAAACATTAACTCAAAAAAATTATATCAATTCTTTAGCATGTAATGAAAAAGAACTTTAATTGTGTGTACCTGATAGTCCTTAATCGCGGTAAGGGAAGACAACATGATCTTGAGGATGATTCGTTTCCCATTTAGGTATTAAGGTTAGGATGGCTAAGGTGGGTTAGGATACCCATGAATTTAGAGAGAGAGAGAGAGAGAGAGAGAAAATTGGATTCGTCCGTGTGAACCACCACCATTGTCCTGTCCGTACGAACCTCCACCACTCTACGTCTGTTCAAACCCCCTGTATCGGATCTGTTTGCTTCAATTTTTCATGGGTCAGTTGTAGATTGAGTGTTTGTTCTTTAAGCGTGAGAGTGAAATAAGTAATTTTAATATGCTTGATTGTGCGGTTCAATTGTTTGTTTTCAGTTTTATTTTTTAGTTATTATATAGTCTATGTTTTGTAAGTAATGATCTTGTTTTGGTATTCCCGGTCTGGTTCGGTTGGTTTTGACTAACATTTTGGGCCAAACTGGTAACTTAAATTTTAGGAAAATACAAACCGAACCAAGGTTTAACGATAACCACCACCACCTTCGTGTTGCCCTCCCTTCGTGTCACCCTCCCTCCGTGTCACCTTCACCTTCGTGTCTAGCCAACCCTCGTGTCACATTCACTTTCGTGTCTCGCCAACACCTTCGTGTCACCCTCCCTTCGTGTCGCCTTCACCTTCGTGTCTCGCCAACCCTAGTTTCACCTTCACCTTCATGTCTATTTTTTGTGGTTTCCAATCTTTGCGTCATCCATGAGGTAACGAGTTATGTGGGGTACCTTTTAGAGGGTGGGTAACTCGCGGTTGCTACCCTCCTTCTTTTTTTATAATGGTTTTCCACTCCCACAACTCATCTCGAGTTTGGCTTACTGCTAGTGTGTTTTTTCTACATCGACAGTTTACAAACGTGCATGGCTCCTATGGGGAGGGGGAGGGACATTAAGTCAGGGGGTATGCAGGGTTCTGCAAGTGGTTTAAGGACTTGCCCTTTTAAATTTTTTCACGAATGTAAAGATGGCAAGCCAGGATCTGGGGTTTTTTTTCGCTTGCTTGAACATATGCAAAGCACCCACTTCAAGACTGAAAACCGAAGGCTATCTTTGAAGGACGCTATTTCTAGGGACTTAGACCTCTTTTTGGATGTTGGGGAAGTTCTTAGGGCAGGGGATAAATGGTTGTGTGGATGTTGCATGGCGATGCATGCACTTAGTAGAGGGTGCAAGCATGATGATGAGGTCATGTTGTTTGCCATGGTCTTGGGGGATGTGGAAGATTTCATCGTTGGGACCCGGAAACCATGGCAAGTAGTGGTTGACACAAACACACGTCACCCAACAATGCTTGGGGGTGGTGTTTACCTCCTCGAGTGGGTTTTTTCCCTCCCTATTCAGACTATTAAAGCATTCCTCATAGTTGTCGGCTGATGTTTGCTCAGGTTTTAACAGGGCCTTTGCGCAAAGTGGTTGCGTCACTAGGATTGGTTGACAATTGGGTTCAATTGGTTTTGCTACCGCGTTGCACCTTACGGGTGGTTAGATCATCCTCTAGACAAGAACGGCGATCAGGGAACAAGAAATATTTGCAGTGTAGTAACATCCTGCATGCGCTTACAGTTTGGAAAGATGGGTCTGGTTTTGATGATTTTCTCTCGTCCTTATTGGATAGCGCGGGAGAGGTGGGGCCTCCTATGGGAGAATATAGGAGGGAGGGATACAAAGATAGGGACCCTAATATTAAGCAATATATCCGGAAAGTAAGAGATGGAGATTTTATGGTTACGGTTAAGATCCTAAGCTCCAGTGGAGTCGCCCCTCTAGGTGATTGGACCCTGAAAGCTCTTATTGATAAACACCCTGTGGTGTCGCCCCCTTCCTTGCCTCCCAACCCTCACGCCCAACCCACTCTTGTCGTTGATGAAGAGTGTGTGCTCAAATGTAACTGACCCTTTCCTAAAGAGACATCTTGTAGTAGGGACAGGATACGGGCCCAGCACTTGTTAGATGCTATCGGGGGCGAGGGCTCAACGACTTCCTCGGGTTTGCTAACGACCATTACTGAAGTTGTCAACTTATGGCTTGGAGGATCCTGCCCTAAGGTGCTAGCTGAGTTTTTGCTTCGGCCCCCTTACCTCTTTCTTAAAACCCATAAAGGAATTCGACCTATTAACGTGGGAGGTATCTGGAGAAGGTTGGTTTCCAAGGTGGCAATGAAGAAGGTCGGGAAAAACATGGCCAAGTACTTGGGGTACATTCAATTTGGGGTGGGCTCGTCAAATGGTGCAGAGGCGGTCCCCCACAGTGCGAACAGGTTTCTCAACTCTTTTCATGTAGATGGTTCCTAGGCCTTGCTTACTGTGGACTTCTCCAATACGTTCAACATGGTCGACCACACAACCTTCATCAAAGAGGTTCATCAGTATTTCCCGTCAATCTATCGGTGGGTCCAATTCCTTTACGCCCAGCCTGCTTGGTTGTATATTGGTAATGAGTATACTCTAGCTACTACCGGAGTGCAACAAGGGGATCCCTTGGGGCCCTTTCTCTTTGCCCTTGCCTTACACCCCCTCATTCTCTGAGTGCAGGACCACTGTAACCTCCTATTTCATGCTTGGTACTTGGACGATGGGACGATTATCAGCAACGCGACTGAGGTTGCTAGGGCCTTAGATATCATCAACGAGGAGGGCCATCTCTAGGGCTTTACCTCAACATTAAGAAAACAGGGGTTTTTTGGCTGACATGTGATGGGCGGAAAGTTCAGGATGGGCTTTTCCCGATAGGGATTGGCAGACCAGAGAGGGGGGTTAAGCTCTTTGGTGGAGCTGTTAGCCCTGACCCTAGCTTTATTGGGGAGTTGGCAGGGTGGCGGACCTCGGGGGCGGTTGACCTCATGAAACTCTTGCCCTGGACCCCCAATGTGAACTCCTTCTGCTAAGGTCATGCATGGGGTTGCTAAGTTACTTTTTGGGCTACGGACTTGTCAACCCCATTTGATGGTAGATGCGGCATCTCGGTTCGATGATGGCCTCCGGGAGGCAATAGATGACATATTCGTGGGTGGTGGCCCCTTCTTTGGTGACCTCCAATGGCGTCTGGCATCTCTGCTAACGCGTCTAGGCGGTTTGGGCCTCCTCTCAGCTCTAGATGTTGAGGTTTATACCTTTGTGGCGTCCAAAGCTCTGTCTTGGGAACTACAGGATAATTTCCTTCAAAACAGTGGGGTTGTCGGGCTCGACCGGGACTATCTGTAGACGCTCGAATGCTTAAATATCTCTCTCCCAGACTTTGATATCGGCGATTTCTCTAACAAGGACACCCTCCCTCGAAGCCACAAAAAACTTTGGCAAATGCTCTGTTTAGCAAAATCACTCAACCTCCTGGGAGAAACTTTTGATTTGTCATCTCACCAGAAGGCGGTGTTGGAGTGCCTACAGGGTCCCCATGCTCGGGATTTTTTTACCGTTATCCTGATTGAGGGGTTGGGACAATGTATATCAGCAGTAGAATACAGAGCCATCCTTAAATACCGGCTGATGATCCCTATGTACACAGAAGATGAAACATGCCCGATATGCCATAAAGCTTGTATGGATAAATACTGTGAGCACACAATGCATTATAAAAGGCTCCATGGGTTCAAGTATCTGCATTACTGGTGTGGGATGTTTTGTGGGACTTCCTAAGAAGAGCTGGGATTTCGTCTAAGAAAGAGGCTCCTGTGAATTTCCTTACGGACCATATGGAAGGGGATCTACTCTACGACCAGCGGATGTTCACGTCTTTGGTTAGGCTAGGGGAAACATGTTTGTGTGGACCTCACGTGGGTTTCCCCTGTGGTTGGTTTAAGGGAAAACGGGTTTGTAGCTGGACAAGCAGCAAGAAAGGTAAAATCGAAGAGAGTTGATAAGCACACTAAGGCTTGTGCAGAGAACTAACATTTTTTGTCCCTTTTGCCTTTGACACATTTGGCTCCCTAGCGCCAGAAGCTATCCAATTCCTGACCAGGGTCTAACGGGCCATCCACAACAATTTTTCAGCCCCAAAGGGAAGGGTTTTGTCTTTGGTAGATTAGGGTTTGCAATTCAGAAAGGGGTGGCAGCGCAACTTGTTGCCCGTCTACCTTCTGTTTTAATGTAACTTTGCAAGTATGAATGAAAATGCTTAATATTAAATTATCAAGTTAATTAGATAAATGATAACTATAACCATTTCATTAAAATATTTAATCTTACATTCTCCCATTTGGTCGAGTAGTCATTTAGGATGAGCACTAAGTAGATCAGGTTTTAATACTTTATTTAGTTCTAAACTAAAACCATAGCAGATATATACAATCATTGAATCAACATTCAATTCAAGACTCTCATTAGGGTTGTAAACGAACCGAACGTTTAGCGAACAGTTCATCAACCGTTCGGCGGGAAGTTCATTTATGTTCGTTCATTTAGTAAATGAACGAAAACGATCAAGAAATTTTGTTCGTTAAGTTAAACGAACGAACATGAACAAAGGTTCCGTTCGTTCGCTTATGTTTGTGAACGTTCGGTAATGTATTCGTTTATGTTCGTGAGAATTCGGTAATGAGTTCATTTATGTTTGCTCATTAATGTTTATTTGTGTTCATTTGTTTAAAAGGTTTTTATATGTTGTATTTTGTTTTATTATTTATAGTTTTTAATATTTTGAAACCCTAGTCATCTTATATGCCTCTCACAACATCCCTCGTTTCACTATTTCAATTTTAGTTTGTGTTAAAGCTTGACAAATTCTTGATTTTGTGTTTATATGTTTCTGATAATCACGTCAACTGTTTTCGGATAATTCTGTTAAGTGTTTATTTATTTTTTTGTGGGATTCTTCGTAATGTTTTTGATGAAAATGTAGATTTTTAAAATGAACATTGTATTCATTTGGGTTCATAAACGTCGTTTGTGTTCATTTATGTTCATGAACATTTGTTAGAGTTCATTTGCGTATGATAAGTGTTCGTGAACAGTTCACAAACATGTTTGTTTCCTTAATGAACAAACACGAACAAGAAATCTTGTTCGGTAAGCGTTCGCGAACAGTTCATGAAAAAGCTTGTTTCGTAACGAACGAACATGAACAAGGCTTTGTTCGTGTTCGTTTGATTCGTTTACAACCCTAACCCTTATTAATCATACTAAAATACCAAATTTAATAATTAAGTAAACTTTGGATCAAATTGAAAATTAAGCCCTTAAAATTACTCTGTATAAATATTGTCTATATGTACTATATGCAATAAGAAAGAAATTTTTATTATTAAACCTTAAGTACAATATGCAATTAATAAGGTCTTTTGAAAAGCCTATCACTATTCACCTTCTATAATTTTTTAATATATTTTGAAATGATTATGAGTGGAGCAGAAAGAAAAAAAAAGTAAACCAATTATCATACATCAATATCAATCGTACCCAGTAAATCTCACCAAAAATAATAAAGATATTGATAGGGTCTAGAGAAGGTGAGATGTAGGCAAACTTTACCTCTATCTCTAGGATAGAGAGACTGCATCCAGAGGCCCCCCGACTTAACTCGAACAAAAGCCAAAACAAACAATCGAACAAACAAACAATAAAGTATTAAATAGTAAAACTAGCAAGAACACGAAAGCAAACAAGAGTGATGAAAGAAACATAGAAAAACATATGACCTCATGGGATCATACATAGGCATAAAATGACATGCAAAGTCCGCCCTATAGGAATATCCAAGTCCAACAAACGTAAGACACCTCTATTACCCACCCCTACAAATCCTAAACCTTAATCATAAGCATCCACAAACTCCCATCCTGGACTATATTCTCATAGAGGTGCAACTCTAGCAAATCTTGTATAATCCGCTCACCCCAAGTCACTTTAGGCCTGCCTCTACTCCTTCCTTTACAAAGTGAGCATTTCCGCTGCTCTAACCGACGCTGTCATCTACCTCTCTTCACATGTCCAAACTGTCTTAATATTCCCTCCAAACCAATTATCATACATATAGTATTCAAACCATATAATTCACAAGATAACAGACTAAGGGGAAGAAAAAGAGTTTTTTTAATTATTTGTTTCCTTAAAATGCCCCAAAAATTAATGAAGAGGTATGGTCCCAATTCCTTGCCCACATGGCAAGGACCACACCACTCTTCCACCCTATGTGGCGCTGACATCAACGAGGTCATCCAGAAGCTTCTAGAAGTTTCTGGAAAATACCTAAGTGGCACCAAAGATGCTCCATCCGACATAAAGGACAACACGTGCCACCAGTCATCAGGCGCCACGTAGGCCTGTAACAAATCCAAGAGCAGCCCGACAACACCAGTACGACGTCTCCAAGATGGGCAAATGTAAGCACGCCACGTGTACCACTACACTAACCACAACAGAGGAGACCAAGAGGATATTCCCCTTGGTCGGACAGCTGGCGCGCAACCACAGCTGGCATCGCTGCTCTTCCCTCTCTCACCCTCCGGCTATAAATAGGACCCTTCATCATTCAGGTTGAATCACCTTGCTCTCTGTATTCTCACACTTAACACACACTGTTTATTCTCCCTCAGAACAGTACTTATTCTCACGCCGGAGCCTGGTTAAGAGGGGAACCCCCATATTCCCCTCTTAACGAGACTAACGGTGTTGCTGTTTTGCAGGAACCAAGCCATTTCACGAGTAGGAAGAGAGATTGAACCCACAGAAGAAATAACCCCACAGATTAACCCTAGTGTTAACCTGTGTTTCATCATTGGCGCCATCCGCTTTTAGCAAAAACCACTCTCATCTCGTTTTCTTTTCAAAAAACACTCGTCAACATGGCTGAACAAAACCCTTCTCACCCGGTAGATGGAGACGTTTCTTCCTTTGAACTCGTTTCGGACAACGTACACGTCCAGCGGGGTCCAAGGAACGAAATTATCCAAGAAGGGCCGATGACCAACGAGTTTCCCATTATCTTTGGGAGTACATCCAGGATCGTTACTCAAAACACACCTGGTGCTACCTTCCAAACTCCACCCAGGATCATCACTCAGACCACAAACGGAGCTACGTTCCAGCCTCCGTCAGAGGTAGTCCAACAAACACCTCCACCAGTGCAAACACAGAGTCATGGAGCTGGTCCCTCAGCTCCATCGGACCAAACACAGCTGAACTTCTCTGCACTACTAGGGCTACCGGAAGGAAAAACTCTGGCTTCCTGGTATGCCGAACAAGTGGCGTCTATAAACCTTGTTTACACACAACTCAGTGCGCAGCAAGCTCTGCTTCAGGCACAAGCAAACCAGTCTGCATTTGTCACTCCATTGCAAAGGCCTTTGAGCGCTCCCATGCCTCAACAGACCAATGCATTCAATCTACGCCCTGAGTC
The DNA here is from genome assembly GCA_030545235.1 of Helianthus tuberosus. Lineage (NCBI taxonomy): Eukaryota > Viridiplantae > Streptophyta > Magnoliopsida > Asterales > Asteraceae > Helianthus > Helianthus tuberosus. Next base: position 63,008,878 of record CM060449.1, on the reverse strand, counting down.
AGTACCTCCACCACATATTAGAAGGCCAAGCGCGCACGACACGCGCGATACTTACGGTGAAACAGAAAGCAATTACGTGCAGTATTCTCACCAACCAAAGAAGCCAATACAAAGTCGTTTAGGGTCGCGCAACATAAACGACGAATTTGAAGATGACGACGAGACGTACAAAGAAAGCACAGTGTTCAGCAGGCTGCCACCAGAGCATGAAGCGTACAAACCTCGCAAGCGCGCAGGTTATGACCCAAAAGAAGAGCATGATTACACCTTGAGCTATCGTCCAGACGACATGGCTGAGAATTCAAAATTCATTAGGGAGATCGCCACGGCTGCCATTGACAAAACGAAATTGCCACACAACGTGGGCAAATACAACAGGTTGACAGACCCAGACGATCACCTTCAAGTTTTTAACGGTGCGGGAGCAACAGGCGGATGGAACTTACCAACCTGGTGCCATCTCTTCGCTCAAACCTTCATAGGCGCAGCGCGCGTCTGGTTTGACAGCCTGCCAACAGGAAAAATCAAATCATGGGTTGATTTCCGAGAGAAGTTCCTGGCACACTTCTCGCAGCAACGACGACACACCAGGGATCCAGCCGATTGTTTGAACATATGGCGCAGAGACCACGAGAGCGTGGAAGATTTCATTACAAGATATAACAAAGAATGTTTGGAGATCGGCGACGTAGGCGAGAAGATGATGCGCGCACACTTCATGAGGGCAGTCAAGTGCGATGATCTAATCAAGCTCGTAAAAGGAAGAGACGGAGGACCCAAGGATTGGGAGACCTTCATTGAAGCAGCCAAAACCATCGCGCAGTCTGACAGACAGTTGACCGGTGACGATCACCGTCAGCGCAGTTACAACCATACCGACCGGCATAGCAAAAAAGGCAAAAGCCAACCATGGAAAGCATCCGGCCACAGAGAAAGAAGCCCGGTAAGAGAGGATGCGCGCCACACGATCAATCAAATAGCTCACCAAAAAGAGGTGAAACGAGAAAACAGGGAGAAACAGTGGACACCCCTCACAAAAACTCCTTCAGAAGTCTTGGCAACCGAGAACCACCAGTTCAAACCACCGTTACAAATGCGCAACAAAAGGGGCCAAGACCCGAATCTCTTCTACGAGTTTCACAAAGACACTGGGCACTTAACTGACGACTGTTTCAGTTTAAAGCAAGAACTCGAAAGGTCCTTGAGAGACGGAAAACTCACCCATTTGATAAAGGGCGGAAAGCGCGATTACCATCAAATACAAAGAAGAGAAGAAGGACCAGATAACAAAAAACTCCGGAAGTTAGAAACCCACATGGTTCAAGGGGGTCCAAGAAGGCCAAGAAAAAACTACAACAAGCGCGCGCAGGACGACTCATGGCGCGAGAAACATGTCGTTTTCCCGGTTGTAAGAGGAGGCCCACGAGAAAGAAGACCCATAGTCATCTCGGGCGTAATAGGGCATTACCAAACAGATTACATTTTCATCGATCCGGGGAGCACTGCGGATATCATATACGAACAGTGTTTTAATCAATTCGATCAGGAGGACAAGGCGCGTTTAGAACCAGTCGATTACCCGCTCACTGGTTTCTGCAATGAAGCCGTCTTTCCTCTAGGACAGATATCATTCCCAGTGTTGCTCTCGGACGGAAGAAACTCAAGAACAGAAGAAGTCACATTCATGGTGCTGCCAGCACATTCAAGACACGATATTCTGCTGGGAAGAGAATCCCAAGGCGACTTCAGCATGATCTTCTCCGGACCACACTCAGCTGTGGGATTCCCAACAGAAACAGGAGTGGCCATCATATATGCAAGCAAAGAAGTATTAGCAACAGATGAGCTCAGACCTGCAAAAGCAAGTAAACCAGCGCCACGCGCGGAAGCAGAAAAATGGGTATTGAACAGCGCATACCCAGAACAAACAGTTACGTTAGGGCCTGCAATGTCCGATCTAACGCGCGCCGCGCTAAAGAAACTGTTGTTCCAAAACATGGATGTGTTCGCCTGGACACCGACAGACATGGTGGGTGTTCCACGGCACATAGCTGAACATCGATTAAACGTCTCGGAGGACGCAAAGCCGGTAGTGCACGCCAAGCGCCACTTGGGAGACATTAAGCACGACGCCATGAAAGAGCAGGTGATAGAGCTGTTAAATGCGGGAATCATCAGGGAGGTCAGGTATCAAACGTGGGTAGCAAGCCCAGTGATGGTCCAAAAGAACAACGGTAGCTGGAGAATGTGCGTAGACTACAAGGATCTGAATAAGGCATGTCCACGCGACTGTTACGCCTTACCAGACATTGATGAAAAGATTGATTCACTTGCCACATTCCGATGGAAATGCTTCCTCGATTGCTACAAGGGGTACCACCAGGTACAGATGGCTGTGCAGGATGAAGACAAGACCGCGTTCCGCACACCAACGGAGCTATACTGCTATACCAAGATGCCTTTCGGTTTAAAGAATGCGGGCGCGACTTATCAGAGGCTCATGAATGAAACTTTCCACGATGCCATCGGCAAATACATCGAGGTATATATGGACGATCTAGTCATTATGAGCAAAGAAGAGAACACCATGCTGACAAACATCCAAAAGACGTTCGACACCTTGCGCAGAGTAAGTATCAAGCTGAACCCAGCAAAATGCTCTTTCGGCATGGAAGAGGGGAAATTCCTGGGTTTCATCGTCACGAAAGATGGCTTCAAGGTGAACCCTGATAAAATACAAGCAATTGAACGTATGCCCTCACCCTCGACGATCAAGGAGATGCAAAAATTGGCAGGGCGGTTGGCCGCACTTAACCGTTTCCTAGCCAATCACGCAGCCAAATCTTTCCCATTTATAAAAACTCTCAGAAATTGCATGAAGAAAAGCCAATTTCAGTGGACTCCGGAAGCCGAGAGCGCATTCCGCGAGATGAAAGATTGCCTCATCAAGCTACCAACGTTAACTGCACCAGTCAAGGGAGAGCCTCTGGTGCTATACTTGTCAGCCTCCGACAGAGTAGTGGGAGCGGTGTTACTTGTTGATCGACAAGGTATCCAAACACCAGTCTACTATGTGTCACGAACCCTGACTGACCCAGAAACCCGGTACGCAATCATGGAGAAACTAGTACTCGCACTGATCCATGCATCCAGACGGCTGCGCAGGTACTTTGCCAATCACGTCATCCACGTGCTAACAAACTACAATATTGGCAACATCCTCGCAAGGCCAGATATCTCAGGGAGACTAGCAAAGTGGGCGATAGAGCTCGGGGGTCATAATGTGGTTTTCAGGCCAAGACCGGCGATCAAGGGCCAAGTACTTGCAGACTTCATGACAGAGGTGCCGGACGACAAGGATCGAGAATGTAAGGCGATGGAAAAAGCCGAAAAACAACAAGTAGAAGAACCATGGTTGTTATACACAGACGGCGCGTCTAATGAAGATGGCGCAGGTGCTGGGCTCCGGCTGGTGAGCCCTGACAAACATGAGTTCACCTACGCCATACGCTTGGATTTTAAAAGCACAAACAATGAAGCTGAATACGAAGCTTTCCTCGCTGGTTTAAGGTTGGCAATCAAAATGGGAGTGCGACACATCGAAGCGCATGTGGATTCCATGTTAGTGGCCGGACAAATCAACGGGCAGTATGAAGCCAAGGGAGACACAATGGCGCTCTACCTGAGTCAAACAAAGACGCTGTTACAAACCTTTTATTCCTACAAGGTGCACCACATTAATAGAAGTGAGAATAAACCAGCAGACACGCTGAGTAAGCTCGCTTCTACAAGTTTCCAACACTTAGCAAAGGATGTGCGCATAGAGGTTTTAAGCAACCCGTCAGTGCCACTAAGGGAAGTAAGCGTTATTCAACTAGGAACAACGTCTTGGATGACTCCGATAATCGCGTACCTCCAATCTGGCATCCTCCCGGAGAACAAAGCGGAAGCGAGGAAAATCCAGTACAAGTCAGAACATTATCAGATGACTGATGGGATTTTATACCGAAAATCCTACCTCGGGCCCTTGTTAAGATGCGTTGATCCAGAAGACACAAATTATTTAATCAGAGAAGTGCACGAGGGAATTTGTGGTATACATGCCGGACCAAGAATGGTGGTGGCAAAGGTCATGAACGCAGGATATTACTGGCCCGGGATGCATTTGGATGCGGTTAAAGAGTTGAGGAAATGCAGTGGGTGCCAAAGACATGCCCCCCAAAACGATGCGTCCATTTGGCTCAACTCAACAAGCAGTCAAAACCCATGCGCGGCACGCCATGCGCCCATTCGGCTCAACTCTATAAGCAGTCAAAACCCATGCGCGGTACGCCACGCGTCCATTCGGCTCAACTCTACAAGTGCCAAAAACCATGCGCGGTGCGCCATGAGCCCACCAGGTGCAAATTTCTTAAGAGATCCTATAAAAACCCCACGCCATAACAAACACCACATTCATAAGTCCAGAATCCCTCCTAGACGATCAACTCCACTAGAAGGCACACTGGACTGGGGGGACTTGAAGAGGTATGGTCCCAATTCCTTGCCCACATGGCAAGGACCACACCACTCTTCCACCCTATGTGGCACTGACATCAACGAGGTCATCCAGAAGCTTCTAGAAGTTTCTGGAAAATACCTAAGTGGCACCAAAGATGCTCCATCCGACATAAAGGACAACACGTGCCACCAGTCATCAGGCGCCACGTAGGCCTGTAACAAATCCAAGAGCAGCCCGACATCACCAGTACGACGTCTCCAAGATGGGCAAATGTAAGCGCGCCACGTGTACCACTACACTGACCACAACAGAGGAGACCAAGAGGATATTCCCCTTGGTCGGATAGCTGGCGCGCAACCACTGCTGGCATCGCTGCTCTTCCTCCCTCCGGCTATAAATAGGACCCTTCATCATTCAGGTTGAATCACCTTGCTCTCTGTATTCTCACACTTAACACACACTGTTTATTCTCCCTCAGAACAGTACTTGTTCTCACGTCGGAGCCTGGTTAAGAGGGAAACCCCCATATTCCCCTCTTAACGAGACTAACGGTGTTGCTGTTTTGCAGGAACCAAGCCATTTCACGAGTAGGAAGAGAGATTGAACCCACAGAAGAAATAACCCCACAGATTAACCCTAGTATTAACCTGTGTTTCATCAATTAAGTTATTGACGATAGAACACAAAATCTTCATGAATTAAAGACATATAATACACTTACTTGTCACTATTTACAATTTAATTAAACCCCAATGCTTTAAAATAAACAATTAATGATACATCATATCAAATATCATAAAAAATAAACTATATAAAAATCTTATGATCCGGTTTTCGGTATAAACCGCAAACCAAACCGTTCGTTACGATTTAAAATTTTTTAAACCAATCAACGGAAATTAAAACAAAAACCGACCACGAAACCAAGCGATGTCGTGTTTAAACGGTTTATGCTTTGAAACCAAACCGTAAACACTGTTAAATATAATATCTGTCCTAAACCCTAAAATATTTTAGAAGTTAATTTCATAGTTGCATAACCGTACTAAAATACTAAATGTTTCGGTTTCCTATAGCATTTGGATTCTTTTATCACCCCATTTCCTATGAGACGCAGGCGCATGACATGGACATGGACTGCCCATATCCGAAGCCCAGTTATATAACCCATGAAGCTGGATTCTCTAAACCCCCAGCAGAGCTCAATGATCTAATAGCAATCACCATAATGCTTCTTCAGCTACTTAATCTTTATTGAAAAGGAGCATTAAGTTTTGGATTAATCAAAAGTTTGTTATTATAAATCATTAATACTATGTACATTTTATTTATAAATGCTTAAATTTGAAGAAGAAAATTACAATTCTAATATCCGGATAGTCAGCATGTCGAGTCCTCAGATCCCGGTGGGTCGTCAACAGGCCTCGTCAACATTGTAAAGGTCTAACTCCGTCCTCCTACAAAAGAGAACACCGTTAGCCTCGTCACGGAGGAACCTGGGGCGCGGTGGGGGGGGGGGGGGATCCGTGACCAAGCTCCGGCGTGAGAATAAGTAAACTTCCCGTAAAAATGAGAAGCTTATTCCGACGAGTGTGTGATCTTGAATGCATACCTTGACTGTGTGTTTTACCTTCCTTATATAAAGGAAGTCGCTTATCTCTTTTGGGTGCACCACCGAGATCATCTAACGGTATTTCAGGGGTTTTGGGGGATTCAGACACGTGTCCGAGCCCCAACGGCTAGATCTCCAGCTTCATTAATGAAGCCAGCTGCACTGTACCATCTTTCCGGCGACCCTCTTCTCTCTCTCCGTCAAACATTTAATGTGAACAGAGATATCATATCATCTCCTTTTCCCACTTTTTTCTTTTGGTCTGTCTTTAATAGAAGAGAACTGGTTTGGGCCCATAAGCCGGCCCAAGTAACGGGAGCCCAAGACGAGTTCACTGGACAACCAGTGGGCCTCGTCGTCACAGCATATATTGAGTGTTAAAATAATAAAATAGATTACTCAAATAGAATGAGTAATTAATACAAAACTAATTAATATTGGATAAGTGTAAATAGATAGGATAAGATATTGACTTAAAAAAGTTATAGTTTTATAATTAAAGAATGTAGTTATTAGGGTGAACGAGATTGTTAAATAAATATCATTAGAAATCCAAAATTTGTCCAATAACTAAGACTGTCGTGATAGAAATCTAATTGGATAAGCTTAAAATCTCATAAGCCAGTAAAAAATGTAATCAAGACAATGAGACATCAACAAACCGGGCATCCCTAGAAATACAAAAATCAATCTATGTAGATATATGTATATGTTCACGGGTGTTCATTATCTGACCTTTCATTGTTTTATTTTGTTATTCTATTATACTATAGGTTTAGATTTTGGGAAAATTACAAACCAGCAATTGACCACTGAGTTTTCAAAAATGTCACCCTCCGGCGTCTATGGAGCAGCGCCTCAATGTTGTCCTTTACCTGTGGAGGTACCATTGATACTTCATTGTAGAAATGTTGTCAACGTGTCGTTACACCAGTTGTGGCGGTGTGATCACACCACTATGTCTTTCCTTATGCGTCACATAATTTTATTTCAGTTAGGAGGCATGATGTGCTAAAAGTGGTTAAATAAAAACTACTAAAATTAACCTAATCTAGACACACTAAGCTTTAAATTTATAAACTTAGACTCGATCTAAAGCTAAACCACGCAACCGGTAAGTGTACCGATCAATGCAGTATAGCTACAGTAAGTCCGAGTATCGAACCCACGAGACTCTCTAATTACGCTAATTAGACTCTATCTAGACCTAGACTGACATAGACTCTAACTGTTTAATTGGTGGGGGGGGGGGGGGTACGGAAAATCTAAGGAAATCTATCTAACTAAACTATTAAAGTACAATTAAACTAATACGAACGAAGACTGAGAGGCTTTTTTTTTATATGGAGAACGAGACCACCTAGACAAGAATCCTGGATTGATTTTAAGAGATTACTGATTAAGTTAATTACATGATTTATGGAACCGGGATCTTAAAGTACTAAACCTATTAAGAACCAACTAAGCCCCTCGACCCTTCTCAAGGAGAAACCTGTGGAACTACCTAGGCTGTAAATCCTACCGGTTATTAGACGCCTTTCCAGTTGTCTAATTATTGTGTAAGTACCCTAATGTTGACCTACTCTTTTCCAATCATAGATCTAGGGTAGTTTGAATTAATTAACTTGACTTGATAGACTAATAAAACCGACAGGTCAACTAAGACACGACCTTTTCCAAGAACTATCTAAAGCAATTCGTCGGGTAAGACCTACCAATAGCCCCTCACTTTCCAGGTATTAGGACTAGCAGAACACTAAAACCTAGCAAATTACTAACAATTACTTCTAGGGGTTATCGGCCGATTCTCCCTAAAGAGTTAAGATTCCTTACGTGATATAGACACTCACCAAAATCCTAAACCCTAGTATGACTCTATGTTGTGATATAGACCGTCACTAAGAATCATACGAAGCAAATGATAATAATAAACCAAGTTAAAGTACGCATATGCATCAAATCAATAAAACAAACTCTTTACTAAACACAATCAATCCATAATATTCATACAATTAACGAAAACGGTAAAAACTTTATTCAATCCATTCAACTAAGTCTAGGTGGTTTAAACGTTTAGCCAAGAATCATAACCACAAAAAAGAAACAAGTCTTGAATAATAAGCAATCCATAGTAATCAAGTTTAAAAACACAAAGGTTCTGTTTGTTTTTTGGCCAGAAGTACTTCTGACCACTTATGTCTGCGCGACGCAGACGCACGCAGACGTTTGATGTCTGCAGCTTGTTTGTTTTCTCGCAGGCCTTTCATTAAAAAAGGTCTGCGAGACCTCTTCTTGGAGCAGACATGGACCCAAGTCCTCTCCTCGCAGACGTTTACCTCTTCTTGGCACTACCTCCACCTCCGACACCACTGCTCCGCCACCACCATCGTCATCATCTGTTATCATCATCATCAAAACCCCCAAATCGAACCCCTGCTCCGACCCCAAATCGAACCCCCAAATCATCAAATCGAACCCCAAATCATCATCATCAAAACCCCCAAATCATCATCATCAAAACCCCCAAATCGAACCCCTGATCCGACCCCAAATCGAACCTAGTTCCGAACCGTTTAACCGGTTATCGTGGGGGAAATCGCCGTCGTCTGTCTCCGAAGAGTTCTCACTCGGTGTTGTAGCTGGTGGTCTTGTTGATGGTAACATTGGTATCTGGAACCCTAGGTTAGGGTGGTGACGGTGTGAAGGCGGAGGTGGTGACGATGGCGGTGGTGAAGTGAAGGTGGTGGTGATGATGGCGGTGGTGAAGTGGTGGCGGTGGTGATGATGGCGGTGGTGAAGTGGTGGCGGTGGTGCAGATTTTAGAGAGAGAGTAGAGAGAGAGTAGAGAGAGTACTGTGTGTTTTGTGTGTGTTTTAAACCTAGAAGAGGTTTTATATATAAAAAAAACAAACAAACCCTCTTCTCCGTGCAGACTGCAGACATTTGGTCCACCTCTTCTCCTGCAGATGCCTGCAGATGTGGTCCGCAGACTGCAGACCTTTTCCCACAGAAAAAACAAACAGCACCAAAGTTATTAAAAACTGAACACTAATAAATCGCATACCCGGACATGAATCTTGATCGCGGCTTGAACCCTTGAACCAATATTCTGTCTTTTCTTCTTGAGCGCACCCAACTTCGTCTCCCACTGTCTTCCCGTGCGTCCAACTGATCTCCTTCGTATCTCACCAACCCAAAATAATCTCCTTCCTATATATTTGACTAGGTC